>JAKZJJ010000019.1:0-600000 GCA_030015415.1 Cynopterus sphinx
AAATAGATGATATAAAAGATAAAGAATAAGTAGTTATCAAATAGGTAGATTGGTACATAAAAGATTGATAAATTTATATATGAAAAAATAAATAACTGTCTCTGAAACTACTATATTAAACTACATAACTTTTACATTTCTCTTTAATGGTTTATCTTTCTGCCTAACAATAGATATATCTCTATTTATTTAACATTATATGTCTTTAAAACCATAATTTCATTAAATGATCAATAAACCATGTAAAAATGCTAAAATGATTTAATAATTGTCTAATCGTCTATGTATCTACATATCTATCCAATAAGTAATGTATCAATCTATTTCATATTTATCTATCTCCTTTCTGTCTTTTCCTATATCTTTTTATCTAATATCCATCTATCTAGGCATCTATCATCTATCCATCTATCCATCTAACCATCTATCATCAATCATCTATCTATCTATCTATCTATCTATCTATCTATCTATCTATCTATCTATCTATCTATTTATCTATCTATCTATCTATCTATCTATTTATCTATCATCTCTCTATCTATCTAACTGTAATCTATCTATCTATCTATCTATCTATCATCTAATTTATTTTTCTATCATCTATTCCTTTATCGTCTCTCTATCTGACAAATATTTATTCTACAATGTATATTTTATGACCAAGGCAATTTTTAATTTTTCCTAACAATTAATCCATCTATATATCCTTTGATTTTCTATTTCTGTTTTGTATATCTATCAATATCTATTTCAATCTATTTTTATCTATCATTTACCATTATATCTTATGTATGTTCTATTATTTCTCTATGATCTATCATCTATTACTGTATTTCTCATTTTCAGATGTTCTATCTATTTTTGATCTATTTATCTAAACATGCACTACTATGTATTTAACCATGTATAAATTTTACCTTTTGCTATTTATTTAACAATCACACTTGCTGTCTTTTACTTATATCTTTCTACCTAATGATAGACATATCTCTCATTTGGCCTGTCATCTAATTTTCTATAAAAAGAAATAAAGAAATCTTTCTAGGTATTTATCTGTGTGTCTTTTTATGTATCTATCTGTGTTTTTCAATATAAGTCTCTGTCTCTCCTTAACATAAGTCAAAATGTCTATCTTTCAGCTTATCATCGCAATAATTATTTATTTGTCCGTTATTTACCTGTCGGTATTACTGTATTTTTCATCTAATTAATTTTCTAATAATTATCGATCACCATATTATGTAATCTATACATAAATTCATGACGGTTTATTGGAATTTTTACAAATCTAGTATGTATTTATTTTTAGATTTACCTTTTTTTACTTACCTATCTATCATATGTTATATATAGAAATTTAGCTCATTTTTAACTCTCTCTCTCTATATATGTAGACATATTCATCTACCTGTCATCTATATATTGATCTATCTATCAATCAATCATCTATCAAATATCCATCTTTGCTTCTATGTAACTGTCTCTAAGTGAGAACATTTTTTAGTCTAATTAACGATATATTATTCTATGTAATATTTAAGTTTCTGTTTTTCATAGGTACGTCTTTTTATTGTACTATTAATTTTAGTATCAACTTAATCAATATATTAAACAAGTGATCTGTTGTTTATCTATTATGTATCTATTAATAACTGCCTATTTTTGTGTGTGTGTATTTCTCTGTAACAGAATGTTTAATACTTTTCTGAGTGATTGATATATCTTTAAATAATATTGTTTTACACTAAAACCATTTGTATAATTGTCTATGTCTCTATCTATTTAGATACCTGTCTATTTGTCTTCTATCTGACATTCTAATTATGATCAAATATTCTTTATAATTTTCTATGTATATATTTATCTTTATATTATTTATGTATTTATTAGTAGCTGTTGGCATTCTGACTACTGATTCATTTATTTCAATATTTTTTTCATTCCAATATACACTGTCCAGTACTTTTTTTATGTATTTTTATTCCACTATTTAAATATGCAACTATCCACATATTTAAATTATTGTCATTCAATCATCTATTTTTCTTTCTATCAATAACACTGACCTTTATACTATTCATTAACTATCTGCATTATTTTCTATTATCTATCACTTTTTTGGCTTAATGATTGATCAATGCCACTATTAGACTTACATTCTGTATTATTCTATCTATCTAAATATGTATTAATCAATCTATCATCTATATATCTATCATCAAACTATATATCTATGTATCACATATATATATATATATGTATGTAAGTATCCATCAATATTATTATTCTATTTATTTATCTCTTTATTTGTTTATCTCATTATGTATCAAACTATTTATGCTTTTTTATCTATTTCATGACCTTTTATTTATATTAATCAATCTATCTATTTGTATATCTATTTTAAATACTGTTATTTATCTTTTAATAAAAATACTTCATTTTAATTCAAGTAAAGATATATATCTATGAACTGTAGATTTATTTATTTCTATAATGGTATGTGATGCGGCTATTTCTCTATTCTTCTATTTATGTATTTATCTATTGAACATCTTTTATCTTTTTAATATTGATTTATATAATAGGTTTTGTTTGTTTTTCTGTATCTCTTTCTACCAATCTATTTATATATCTATATGAATCTATCTATATATTAATATCTGTGTGTTTTTATAATGCATTCCTCTTTCACACAATATCTTAATTTTTTAAAAAATGGATATATCTAAGTCTAATATCTTATAATATTGCTATCATTTTTACCATCTAAGTATCTATTTATATATCTAACTTTTATCTTTCTATTTATCTACATTATATATCTTTATTTATTTATCTATCTACATGTGAGTATTTATTCATCTAAATCTTTCTATCTCAAGCTCTATCTATACTTCATCTGTCATTTTTTCTCAATTTCTATTTACCTATGTATGTATATAACATATTTTATTTAATATCTATCTTTATTTTAATTATCTCTTTATCTCTAATGTATTTTATGTTTTCAAAAAATTTTTTTTGATTTTTATGTAGGTCTATGTTACTATTTTACTATGTATCTATTTATTTATCTACCTATCAATTTATCTGTTTATTTAACTATTTACCTATTTATGTATTTATATCTATTTATCATGCTCTGAATCCAATGATTAAAAACATATTTTTTAATTTACCCTAGTTTAATACATCTATGTACAGAAGGTTAGTTGTTTTTTAATGGTATTTGTAACCATCTATCTATTTCTCTAACTATCTATTTATTTTTCAACTGATCTTTCATTCTCACACATATCTTTTACAAGGCTCTCTATTTGTCCTATATTTTTTTATATTTCTCTGTCTTCAAATTATCTATGTGTATATTTATCTATCTATATAAATCTAGCTATCTATAACTCTCTAATTAACAATGTATCTCTTTATAGTACAATTTTTTAAATTATATGAATAATTGATTTATCTATACAGATGTTTATTTTGTATTATATATCTCTGAATATTTATCTATACATCTATTTATTTTTGTTTACCTATATTTGTATTTATTTTATGTTTCTATTATTTCTCTATTTCTGTACATGTATGTCATTATTTACCTGTGTCAATTTATCTCTCACTTTATATATATATCATCTATTGTTTGTATTTTTAAAGTATTTATTGTTATTTATATAGTTTCTGTTTTTTATGTTTTATAATATTAAAATATATATATATATATATATGTATGTATTTTAAGTTTAACCATTCAAATATCTTATCTTTTTCATTTTGAACAGTCTCTGACTTTATATATGTTTACCTCACTATGAATTAATCAATGGGTTTACCTACCTCTTTATTTTTATACTTATCAATGCACCTATCTTTCATTGATATATTATATTACCTAATATGATGTTTCACCATTTTGCTATATATTGACATTTGACAAGTTCTTGTTATTTTTCATTTTTATGGCACAGTGATCAATGTATCCATTTTAGACTGACACCTATTAATTGATATATTTATCTATTTATGTACTAATCTATCAATCCATATACTTATCTATTGCTTTATGTATATATTTATATTTATATATGTATATGTATAGATATGTATTTATACATACATATATATATGTATTTCTTTATTTTTGTAATTACATATTTTAATATGTGTCTCCCTGTCCTTTTATTAATCTACCTATCATTTATCTATGGATCTGTTGATGTAGTATTTATCTGATTATCTATTTAAAATAATTTCATAAACCTATGATCAATATATGTTTCAAAGAACAATTCTGTTATTCTATCTTGTTATTTAATTATAATTCCATTTCACTATAAAACTATATACCTACTATCTATCTCTCTATACATGTATCTATCTATTCATTTATACATCAATCTATATTTATCTATCTATATCTACTTATTTATCTATTGGTAGATATATTCAGAAAAAGTAGGTTAATTATTAGAAATATAGTGGTATAGATGTTAAAGAAAAAAATTAAAAGTAGACAATAGACGAATACATAGATAAAATAATAAACAATAAATAGATAGATGATAGAAAGATATAGGTAGACACATACATAAATAGACAGATACATACTAACATACATAGATACATATATACATACATACAAACAAAAAAAACATAGTTTAATGGATTAATTGATTATGATAAGATGATTAGATAACTGACAGACTCATAAACAGAAAGACAGATATCAACAAAGAAGAATAGAAAGGAGGTAATATAAATGAGACATGGATGGTTAGATGACAGACCGATAGATATAAAAATTAGTGATGGATGAGTAGAGGAATGAATAGATAGAGAAATAGATAGAAAGCCATGTAGATATATACATTACTAGAAAGATAGATAGATGATAAATAGTAAGTTAGATAAATAGATTGATTAATATTTAAACAGAAGATAGAGAGAAAAATAAGGAAGAGTTTATAAATAAATATATAAATAGAATGATAGGTAAACAGATAGGTCAACAAGAGAAATAAAAATACAGGAAAAACTAGATACAAGACAGATAGATTCACTAAGTATGGATGAATAGATATATAGATGACAAATATATAAATATTTACATGTATAGAGAGCTATATAGAAAAATATAATATATCTTTATATGTGGCTACATATAAAGACATATTAATGTTAGAATCATAGATATATAGAGAATTGTTAGATTGGTGTATGAATATTTAACAAAGATAATAAAGAATAGATAAATTGATGATTAATAGATGAATGACAAAAAGATCTATAATTATATAGATAGATATATGATAGATAGATTAGATGATAGACAGATAGATAGATAGATAAAATATATAATAAATACATATATTTATACATATATATGTACATATACAAGTGAATAAACTCATAAAGTTACTGTTAGTTAAATAGAAGAAAAAATAATATCTTTACAGATAGATAAATAGAAATATATAAAACAAATAAAATTGTAAGAAGCACAGATAAAAGATAATTAGTGATTCAGAAATATACAATGTTAAAAGATATATTAAGAGTTAGATAAAGGAAGATACATACAAAAGTAAATAGACAAATATATAGAAAGATACATAGTTAGATGCATATGGTTAAGTAGATTGAAGGATGAAAGAAAATGTAAATGTATATGTATAAAATGGTAGAAAGATAAAATAGAAAGATAGAGAGATTCATAGATAGATGGTAGAACGTAGATAGATGTAGATATATAGATAGATGGATAGATAGACAGATGGAGACATCAAAGTTATATACATGACAATAAGAGAGAATGACAGAAAGATTAATAAATTTTTTAATATATAGACAATTAGATATTTATCTGGGAAATTCACATTTTTAAAGAATTCATAAAACATTAGGTAGGATAAATATTGTTTTCAAAAGATATATTGTTGAATATACAGATAGATCACTACGAATAGATATTTACATAGATTGAGTATAAATATTAAGAGAAAGCATCCATACATAGATAGATATATAGATAGACAGATAACAAGAAAGATCAAAAAGAAATCAAATTATCTGTACCTTGACATATTAATCATTAGGTAAATATTAAAAAATTGTGCTATAAAAATTTCATCGTTAAATACATTTATAGATTGTACAAGATAATTTTTATATAAATAGATAATACATAGATACATAGTTACATTCATGTATAGATACATCAATACATAAAGAGATACATAGGTACATCCATAGACAGAAAAATAGATGTTAAAATAAAGAAATGAGTCAAATTTTATGTAGAGAGATATAGCTATGGTTAGATAAATTGAAAATTTCTTTTGGTTATAAATAGAAACATAGTAGTATAAATATATTATAGGTATATATATGCGTGTATAGATCTCTATTAGATATATTGAAAAATGTTTAGATAGGTCAATAAATAGATGATAGGTCGATAGATTGATTGATTGATTGATTGATAGATAATGGATGGTTATGATGAGGAGGAATTGAATAGCTGAATGAATGGTCAACAGTTTACTGATGCTTAGACAAAACTAAAAGAAGATAAAGAGTCAGAAAGACACAGAATCACAGACAGTCAGACACATGGAGAGACAGACAAAATCAGACATGAACAATTACATCAATTGGGCATAAAAGTAAATCAAAAAAAAAGAATTCATCCAATAAGTAAATAAAAATTGGTACGTTTAATAGACAGTAAGCTACATAAGACATACATAATTAGATACTTGATAGCAAGATGAGTAGGTCAATAAACAGATAAACATTTCATAAATTATTAAATACGTAGATACATAAATACATAAATAGATAATTAAATAGATAATTAGAAAGTTAAATAATAGATAGATGATAGATAGATGATAGATGATAGGTAGATAGATAGATAGATAGATAGATAGATAGATAGATAGATAGATGATAGATAGATAGATAGATAGATAGATAGATAGATAGTCAGACAGACAGACAGACAGACAGACAGAAATTAGGAGAAAATACACAGCTAAATAAAAGGTTATAAATAGATAAATACAAGATAGATTGACTGATAAATAGATATTTAAATACAGAAACAATAAACAGATATATTGATTAATAACACAAATATTTACATGATGTATTAATTATTAGCTTAAAATATATTTTTATGTGAGATACAATGAGGAATCGAAAGATATATCTTTATAGAGAGATTAATTAACATAGATACACGAAATACTTAGGTACCTAGAAAAATAGATAAACAGACACTTTAGTAGAAAATGGAAAAATGGATGAGAAATATATATAAAGAGTAATTAATAAATAATTAGAGATATATTGATAAAGAGATTGGTGATTGATAGCTACATAGAAAGGTAAAAGACAAATAGATATCTAGAACACAAAAAAGAAAAAGATAAAGAGAAGAGAACAATCTATTATGAATATGTAAATGTAAATAAATATGTAAAGATAATATTATATATTAAGAGAAAGATAAATAGATAGATACAATTTAAAAATTGAAAAACATAATGATAATTTGATATATTATAAGATAAATAAATAAAGATAAATCAAGAATTTAGATAGAGACATATATTGATTGATAATTGATGAACAGATAGATGGATGAATGTTGGATGGACAGAGTGACTGAAAGGTACATTAGATAATAGTTAAATAGACAGATAGATAGTTATGAGATAGATTAATAGATTAACATTTACATTATGTATCCCTCATTAGGAAAGATAAAATATCAGATTACAAGGATATATTGTAGAAGCAAATGATACATTGTTATAGATATAGAAATTGAAATAGATGAATAAATAATTAGATACATTGTAGATAGATCAATAACTAGCTATGTAGAGCAAAATAGAAATTGACAAAAAAGAAGATAAAAGCATATATAAACAAATAAAAAATAGAAACACAGATCGATAGATGATACATGATAGAAAGATAGATAAAAAATAGAGGGAAATGAGATAAAGGCATATACACAAATACATAGATACTTAGATAGATGAACATAAATATAGAAAAAAAAGAACCAGTAAGATACATAGTTAGAACGATCAATGTTTTTAGAAAAATACCACGATATATTGATATATAAAAAGATAGATAAAAAAAGATGGAAAGAGAAGTTAGATAAATAGATAAATATATTGATAGATAGATCATGTTTGAATGAATGGACCGATGATTGGAAGGCTAAATAAAAAGAATGATGAATTTATAAATTATTTAGACAGATGATTGAAAAAGAAGTAGATAGTTTTGAAAAATATGAAAAGATAAAATATAGATAGCTATATATTTAAATATGTAGTCGATAAGGCCTATATTTATTAATAAAATTGATATTTTAAATTGTATATCATTATTATATTAGTAAAAATATTATTGAGAGTACATTTGTGAAGATGATAGATTGTATTAGATGATAATTAGATGGATGATTGAAATATTGATAGATTAATAGTTACAAAGAGACAGATGAATAGTTGTTAAATACATAAATAGAAAAGAGAAAGACAGATAGATATTTGATAGATAGATAAACAGATAGATGATAAAGATATAGAAAGCTATATAATAGACGATAAAGACATGGAAAGATGATATATAGATGATGATAAATAGATGATAGATGATAGATATACAGACAGACAGACAGACAGACAACTAAATATAGAAAAATAAATAGGTGGGTGGAAGATGGATGGATGCATATATGAATAGAAAGATGAATTATAAATAAATGGATAAAAATGGATACATAAATGCCTGGATAGATAAATAACAGATATATAGAAAGAAAAAATAGACATATGGATGAAAGAAGTAGAAAATTCAATAGATACTTAAATAGAAGATAAAAAGGAAGATTGATAAATATTCATATATATAGGAAGATCAAAAGGAAGATATATTGATAGACAGATAAAATGATAGACAAATACTTATATAGATAAACCTATATAAATTGGTAAAATAATAAACGCTTAATACACGGACAATTAATAACTTAGTTCTTAAATAAAACCAACATATTGTGCATGAGATATTACTTATTGGGTCAGCTTAAATATTGTTTCAGAGAGATAAATTGTTGAATCTATAGATAGTTATAGACACATAAATTAATAGTTAGATAAAAACAAGAATAGAATGATAGAAAGATTGAATGATACAGCTCAAATAATAAAAGGCTACATAAAAATTGTACAGTTATTTGGTAATACATTATCATAATTTTATATACTAAAATAAATATATATATATATATATATATATATATATATATATATATATATATATATATATATATATATATATATGTAAGTAAGGTAGATAGATGACTGAAAGATAGATACTTAAGGAGTATACCATGAAAGTGGAATGGATGAAAAAATTTAAATAGATAGATATGCATATTAATATTTATATAGTTAAATACCAAGCACATTGTTAGATAAAAAAATAGGCAAATAAATAGAATGAAGAAAGATTATAAATAAAAATAAATAGATAAATAGATAGAACATAGATAGGTAATAGATACATAGAAAGATACAAAAATAAATATTGAGAGAGATAACAATATACTTAAATAAATGGATACATAAATAGAAAAAAACGACCCAAATAAATAGTAAGATACATACAGAAAGTATGATCCGTGATTTAGAAATATATGATGAGAATTATATATGTAAAATAATAGATAAAGAAAGATACAAAAAGAAGTAACGTAGGTAGATATATAGATAGGTGATGGTTGGATAGATGAATGAATGGATAGAATAATAAATAGAATACATAGATAGATAATAGATAGATAAATAAGAAGATAGAGAAAATGTAGATAGCTAATAGATGACAATAAATATGTAGAAAGAACAAAAATGAATAGATACATAAACAAAAAAGTTCCAGGATCAGAAATGTATAATTATTATTTAATATATTATGAGATAGATTAATTCACATACTTTCAGCATCTAGATAGATATGTACATATATTGATAGATGATGCTTGGAAGGACGGATGGATGAATGGATGCATAGAATGAAAAATAGATACATTTCATAAATAGATAGATTATGGATAAATAGAAAGATCAATAAATAGTGATGAAACAGATTGAAAAATATGTAAATAGATATTTAGATACAAGAAAATCACACAGATATTTATTAGGTAAAACAATCATATATTACATGATTTACAAATGATTAGTTATTTTAAATCTATTATTTTAAAGAAATACATTGTTGAATAGATTCTAGTATGTAGACAAATAGATATAGTTAGATAACTAAACGAACAGATAGATAGAACATAAATAGATTATAAATAAATAGATAGATACACTGATAAATGGAAGAATGGATATCAAAGAATCGATGAACATTAATATAAAACACGCAGAGTCAGGTTGAAAACAGACACACAGGGAGTTACATACACAGAAATATGTGTATGTTGATTGAAATAAATACGGATGTATATTCAAATAGAAATATAATTATCGTAGAAAAAACACGTTATAAATAAAAAATATTGAGATTGATAGTTAAATAAATGAGAATGGTAAAAATGGTGGACACTTAAACACAAAATAGTTACAGAGTAGATAAATTCATACATAGATGATAGATGATATATAGATAGATAGATAGATAGATAGATAGATAGATAGATAGATGATAGATAGATAGATATGATAGATAGATAGGTGATAGATCAAATTATAGGTTATTCATAGATACATATAAATATAGAAGACAGCTAGATAGAGAGATGATGATGATGATGATGATGATGATGATGATGATGACAGATAGATAGAGATGATAGATAGATAGAAAGATAAATAGATAGAAATAGATAATAGCTAGCTAGCTAGATAAAGGACAGAAGGTGGATTGAAACCTGAATCTTTGCATGGATGGATAATAGATGGACGAATGGATGGAGGAATGCATATTATGAAGTATAGAAGGATGGATAAAAAATGACAGATATATAAATAAATATGATAAATTGATATATAAAAGATAGCTTGAATAGAGATAAAGAGATCAATAGATAGAAGTTAGACAGAAAAATAGATAATTAACTGATAGATAAATATATTGGTAGGTAGATGATAGGTAAATAGATCAATTGAGAGATAGAAAAAATGATGGTAAAAATGGATTTATGAAAATGAATGCACAGCAAGACTTACATAGAAACACATACAGAATCTTATCGCAATGCAAACAGACACATGAAAAGATACATCTATTGACTGATAGAAAGAGAGATGGACAAAATAGAGATATATCAATTGTTAAGGGAAATAATATATAAAGAGAAAAATCAACCTATACGTTAAATAGAAATTAGCAATGTTTAGAGATGGTCATTCATAATTGTGAGGTTGATAAATAAATAGATAAATATATAGAACATAAATAGATTATCAATAAAAAGTAAGAAGATGATAGAGAGATAGAAATGGAGATAGATGAATGATGGGTAAATGAATGAAGAAAAGAAATCAAAAGAGAAAGAGAGATAGATAAATGATAGGTGATAGATAAATCAGGAGGGCTAAAAAATACATATAGATATAGATATACTCAAATCATTTGATAGATAAATGAAAAGATAAAATGTAGTAAATAGGAAGATTCACAGACAGAAAAACAGTTATTTATAAATATATAATGATAATTTGATATGTTAAGAGATTAATCAAAAACAAAACAAACAGAAATTAAAGAAATAAATAAATGGAAATATAGATGATGGTGGATGGGTGGGTAGATAATTAAATGAATGAATGGAAAGAAAGGTAAATATAAAGATTACCTAGATAGATGATAGAGAGATGTATAGTTGTGACATAGATTGAAGCATAGTTTAGTTGCATAAACAATAAAACGAATGTTTATTAATACAACTAATATTTTTAAATGGAATATAAATTATTAGTAGTAAAATTTTGTAGGAGATACCTTGTTCAGATAATAGATTATTATAACTAAATAAATTCTATAGAAAGATACATTGGTAGATGATACATAAATTGATAGATATATGGGTAGAAAGATAGATGAATAGTTGTAAGGTACTTAGATAAATAGCTGATAGATTGATACATACATATATAAATAGAGAGATAGATGAAATCCTAGATAAATAGATAGGTAGACGATAGATATATAATATAGATAGAAGAATAGAAAGATAGATTGACACATAAAACAAATAGAAGGCTGATTTAAACTTAGATGGATGCATAGATGGATATATGAAGGGGTGAATGATGAATGAAAGGATCGATGAACACATGCATAAATGGTAAGACAGATGGACTTCAGATAGACAGGAGAAAAATATAGACGATAAATAAAAAAATCAATAAATATTCACATAGATAAAAATAGATATTTTAGTAGCTAAAAATGATTTATATATAAAGAAATGCATATAGATTGATAAATAATAGATATATGTTAGACAAAGATGTATTAATTAAAAGTAACATCTTTTACATAATTTATAAATTAACAGGTAAGTAAAAATATTGATTTAGAGAGATACATTTTGTATGATAGATCAGTAAGAATTGAGAAATTATATGGTTAGATTAAGATATTGATAACTACATCATAGACATATAAATAGAAAGATAATACAAACAAATAGTAGGATACATAACAATGTGAATTACAGTGATTTGCTGTTCTTTATGATAATTTTTATATTAAAAGATTTGTTAATAAAGATAAGTTCAACAATTAGAAGGCTTGATAGATGTACCATAGTGGAAGATGTACATAGATAAATAGATACATACATACATACATACATACATACATACATACATACATGCATACATACATAAATACGTACTGAATGGTTGAATGGATGAAAGAGAGAATGATAGATAGATTAGAAAAATAGGTTGGTGTGTGATGGATTGATAGATATATTTATACATAATTATATATTTATACAGATGAACAGACATTTATGAAATAAAATGTATAACTGTTTTATGATTTATTATTTGCTTAGTTAAAATGTCATTTTTGACTGATTTTTTATTCTATAACTAGATTGCATTAAATAGATGAATTGATATACATAGACAAATAAATAATAAAAATATATTAAAAAATATATACATAAATAGAGTGCTAAATGGCTAGAAAGATAGATAGTGTTAGATATAAAAACAGATACACATGTAAATAGTAAAAACATAAATATAGAGAAAGATAGAAGAAAGTTGGACAAATAGATGTAAAGATGGAGGGATAGATTGATAGTACATTAGATTATTTAGATATGTAAATTGAATAAATTAATTAGACGATACATAGAATATGGATAAATAGAAAAATAGACAGAGAATAGATATATAAATATAGATAGATGATAGATAGATAGATAGATAGATAGATAGATAGATAGATAGATAGATGATAGATGGAAGATTGATGAAAGTTGCATAAAAAAGTGATTTATGGATGAATAACAGGCAAGAGAGACACTGTTGTAAGATACATCAATGTTTGCTTTAAAATTAATACCCCAGCAACTGCTCATTCATTTTTGAATTTATAAAATGTGTAAGTGTAGTTCAGTATATTTCATTGATCTGCATGATTTGATGAATGTTTCTGTACAACATTTTTAGAATTACAAAGAGGAATTACAAAGAAGTTTTTAACCTTTTGACTTCTATAGCACTTCTCAACAACTGGGGCACTGTGGATAGAAATGTACTTAACTGAATTAGCTAGACTTTTTATGCTAAACTTGTACATGAATTCTTTGCAGTAAGAATGTCCAAATAATCACGGTGTTAGGATATAATTTTTTAAGTAAAAAATGCAGTTGTTAATTCTGTTTATTTATTGTGTGCTTATTTATATTGCTGAATACAATGGTTTTTATTCTTTCCTCTATGGAAATACTTTACATTCTTAAAAATTCTTAAAATGACTTCCTATTGTGGAAACATGTGTCTGCTTTATTAGGCATCACAACTGCATGCAAATTTGCATATATTGGTGAAGTCAAGGACTGAGAGAAATATATAAAACTATCTTAAATAGGTATCAAGACAAAATTAAAAACAAGACAGATGTCTTTCCTATTTCTTTTTCCTTTCAAATTGAAGAACAGCTGTATTTGCTAACAAATCCGGTTCAGATTCTTTAAGGGTGAACAGATAATCTGTTATAAGATTCTGAGACAGAAAATAGTCCAAGATAGCTTCCAGATAGAAAGTTCCTCAGATATGTGCTGGTGTCCACTAAAGCAATGAAAGTATTGGTCTGTAGGAGAAAAGAATAGAGAACATGATGCATTTTTTAATATTTAAAATTGTCATCACACTCTTCTAGGATTTTTATCCTGAAAGTGTTTGGAAAAATAAACCACAATGTTTTCCTTTAGCATGAACATATTTAGGCATACGACATCTACTCAGGATTTAGTTGTATCTGTTGGATAAACAGTAGTTATAGAAAACAAAAGAATAGTGTTTCTACTGATACTAGTTGAAGAGTAGACCATCTAGGACAAATCAGTCCACAGAATTATGAGACATGTATATAACCATACATAAATCTATTTAGAAAATTAGGAAGCAAATTGCTCAACTAAAAGATTGCATTTCTCAAAATCTCTTAGATGGGGGAGGCCACTGATGCATTGGTGAGGATTCCAGGAGGGATCATTAAAGAGAGCGCTCTGCCGGCAGCTGATTTGTCATTTCTCCTCCTCAGTTTTGTCTTTAATGTGGTTGTGAAGGCAGCTGTAAGAGCTACCCTGTGATCACGGGGGCAAGGAACACTCCCTATGGAGGAGTGAAAAGCTGGAGACACCCTGGGCTCCTGACAACATTGGGAGCCATATCCACTCCTGTCCCAGACTGGCCACTGCTCAATATTTTATTAAGTGGGAAAGAAGTGAATCCTTCCTTGGCCTATCTAGAGTTTCAATCAAAGTGAAATCTGACTCAGACAACCAATCTTCCTGATCCCAGGGAGTCTGTCCTGCCATTTTCTCTGCAGAACCATAGTCTTGAAACTAACTTCATAGGCCCTTCAATATCAACATATTGTTTTAAATTCCAGTTGATAGCCCATAGTATCATGAAGCTCTAGCATGTACCAGGACCATATCATGCTTTGCTTCTCTTGGTGAAACCGAATGTCAGCTAATTCAGCCATGACTCCCATATCTATTGTCCCTAGCCACCATCCAATGTGCAACCCCCTGTTGTCATCCATCCACTTGCACTCTCTCATCCCCACATTTATGGGCCTCTTCCTCTGGACCTTCCTACTGTTTCCACTCTTCTCACCATCACACATACTCCCTTGTCCGGTAAAATAACTCCACGCCTTCTTTATTCATGCCGTAAATCTCATCTCTCAAACTTTGCTTAACTAATTTCTCTCCCAGAGCCATCTGGACCCTCACAGCCTTATCTAATGACTGCCACTCATTCTTCTAAACTACATACATGTCCGGGTCTAGAGTTGAAGGTGGCGTGCTCCTTGCCGGACTCTTCCAATCTCTCATTTTTAACTTCCTTGATAAAGCTGCTGTTCATTGGAGGTGCAGTTAAATGGCTCTTGTTCTTACTAGACATCATCAACCAGTGGTATCACATGTGCAAAATCACCTCCAATATATTGGCCTTCCCTCACAGTTCTTTGATATCCTCTAATTCAGTTACCATCTGCCTGTCACTGTCCTTTAAAACCTCTTTTTCCTCAGGAGTCCAAGCTTCAGTGACATAGCTCTCCCACTGAACATGACACTTTGCTCCTGCAAGCTGAATTTTTCAGATCCTCTCAGAGTTCAAGCAGTTCTTTCTTGTGGCAGCCTATCTTCATGTGTGTGGCTGTCACTGGGCAAAGTGCCAAGAGGACTGTCAGCTCATTCTTCCCCTTTGCTCCACTTCTCCTGAGTATTTGGTGATCTCCTGCTTCTTTCTGGGCATACAGAACTTTATAATCCAGTTAACTTTGAGATCTTAAAAAATCCAGTCTTACAGACTTTTCAAACTCTCCATTCTGACAGTCTTTGACAAGCGAAGGGGGACACAAAACTCAAGCATCGGGAATAAACAATTGCAAGTGTAACTTTTATTAACCAAAATTTTGTGTTTTCTCAAAGCAGCTTCCAGTGCTCTTGTACATAAAACGAATAAGAAGGCAGTGTCAGATCATGAGTAAGAGCAGAGATTCCCTTCTGATGGTCCTCAGACCTCACGGCCACATTAAGATGGGGGCTGGGTCTGAGAGCTTTGCTGCTAGCAAGCAACAAAGACAGATCTCAGCTAACTTACAGGAAAGGGAAAGAACAGTAAAGAAGCAGGAGTGTGCAGGCAGGTGGAAAGATCAGTGATGCAGCCACAGGGCTAGATGCAGAATTATGGGAAAAAGGCACTGCTGATTAGGATGCCAACACTGCCAGAAAGATCTCTCACCATGTTGATCTCCACATTACTCCGCTCAAAATTTGCATTCTGGGGAGGAGCGTGCAATCAGCCAAGCTTGAGTCACATAGATGCAACCTAGTTGGCATAGACTGAAGCACCTGATTGGCTGTTCACAGAGTGGGCTGAAACCTGATGGCACAAACCCACCTACGTCTACCATGCGAACTCCATCACTTAAAGCTGGGATTGAGTTCATGTAATTGTCTCAGCCAACTAACCTGTCTAAAGGGTTTACTTTTACTCATGGACATGGACAATAGACTAGTGATTACTAGAAGGTAAGGGAATGGAGGTGGGAGGAGGCAGACTGTGTAAATTTGGTCACATATGTGGTGACAGAAAGAAATCTAAATATGAGATGTGAACATAGAGTGTAAAAATGCATATGACTTACTGTTAAAATATACAGCAGAAACATTAGATTTTTAAAATTAATTTCACTGTAAAAATTAATTCATTAAAAAATAAAAATAAAATAATTTATTCAAAGGAGGCGAGGCCTTCATTCTCTTCAGCAAATAGACACCTAGGAGGTGTTGGATTAGGTTGGATGTGAAATATAAGTAAAAAATTATGTGAGCCAAGTGATGCAGTTAGTACAATGTGTTGGGTTGTTATAGGGGGAGAAAGGAGAGGTTGAAGTGGAAAAGTATTTCTCTTGGGCAATGTACACCAGAATAGTACACTTCTGGCCAAATGTTTCTCCTTCTGAAGATTTCGAAGACCTGATCAATGGTTCCTTCTAGCAACATGCCCAGGGTATTACATAAGAGGAGGGCTTTAGATGTTGTGTACAGAGAGGGAGAACAGGCCTTGAAGCTAAAAGGTACAAGAACATGGTTTAAGGTCAAAAGACAAAAAAGCAGCCAGACTGATAATTTTTAGTTCTAGCCTTACTAATCACACTCTGATGAAGTGGTGCTACAAGATAAGTAAATAAATACATACATACATACATACATACATACATACATACATACATACATAAAATCTCCCTTTAAAAAACAACTCAAGTACAAAAATGAATTGCATCGAGCAGTCTACACATCAGGATCACTGACAGACTATTTCTCTTGGTAGGTAGCCAGACACTCTCACAGAATGAACCCCCACTGGTAGGCTTCATCTCAGATTTCTTAGCAGCAATACAAATGGCAATTGAGTAGGCAGGCAGAGGTCCTTGAATGGAGTTGGCATCCTCCCATTCATTTCTTTTTGTATTTTTTAAAAAATAGTTTACTGATTAAATAGAATTTTGAAGCATGCCCAGTAAACAAGAAGTATAAATATCCTTTCATTGCCTTTAGATTTTCATTCTCTGATCTGGACCAAGAGTGATTAAAGCCAGACTTTCTAGTCATTCATTTGTCTGCTAAACTGTTGCCATAAATTTATGGTAGAATAACTCTTTCTCGAGAAATTACAAAATGGACTAATGGTGTACGAAAGGAGAACAGGAGATATGGGAATGACCTCACAATGACTAAGCAAGCACGAGGTTGTTAAATGGCTTCCCAATAATGGATTTTGCCCACGCTCCTAAAGCTGAGCACACTGTTCATGAAATGTCCACTGATTCTAAAGAGATATACTAGACCAGCTACACAGGGATAAATGGGGAGCCAAAACTACTTCTGCCATCCATGGCCCTCAGCCCTTTTCAGTTTATGTGAAAATAGAAGGCAAGAGTACAAGAGGGTTGCTTGAGGCGACTTTGAGAGAAACCTTCAGAGAAACTGACAGGTTACCCTGTAATTGAAGAACACAAGAAATAATGCTTGACTATGCCCCAAACTTCAACACGTAAGAAGCCAGCTGGGGCTGCCTAAGACCACCTATGACAGCAAAGCGAGTGGCTGCGGAGAGAAAAACTTCAACTTCAAGGCTTGGATGTGAATGTTTTCTCAGGGGCTCATGAACCTGAGGCAAGTAGCTGGGCCTGTGTTTTCTGGAAGAACCCCGCCCAAGAGTCCTTGGTGCAGGTGAGGGGACTCAACAACAAAAGCCCGGGTGGGCGGTGCCTTAAAAAAAAAAAAAAAACAGGAGCTAGTGGTCTACCACACAGTGGAAGATCTGTACCAGAGAATGGGCGAAAGGGGGGTCTCAATATAGGTGTCTCCAAAAAAATTTCAGAGTGAGCCCATAAATAGAACAGAGGCAGTATTTGGACATTAGAACGCTGAGAACAATAATATCAGATAACACAATCTTCAATTGCATTAGTATCCTGTGGCTGCATATCAGGGTGGTTTAAAAAACAGAAATTTATTCTCTCACAGTTCCTAAGCCAGAAGTTTAACCTCATACGTTTGCCAGGATAACACTACCTCCAAATGTTCTAGAGTAAAATCCATTGTAGCTTCTTCCAGCTTCAGGTACCTCTAGCAGTTCCTTGGCTTGTGGCCACATCATGGCAAAGTCAATCTTTGTCTTGATGTGGACTCCATCTCTCGTTTGACTTCTCCTTTTCAATGTCTTAAACGTCTATTTAGAACCATTAGGCACTTGTCATTGAATTTAGGAACCACCTGGGTAATCCGAGATGATTTCATCTCAAGATTATTAATTATATCTTAAAGGATTTTTTTTTTTTTCTGTAAAGGTTACATTCACAGGTTCTGGAAGTCTGCATATCTATCTTTTCTTGGTGGGAGGTGGGGAGAAATTTCCTGCAAGCAAAAATGCTAATCAAATAAATACTTGCTTAATTAATAACTCCTTATTATTTCTTTTTACCACTCTTTCCTGTTCCTGCCCTCACCAGAAAATAGTGGTGAAAGTAGAGAAAGAAATCGGTAAAAGAAGTGAATAAATTGATTTGCGTCTTTAACTTTCTTGTTCCATATAGTTATAGACCACACGTGAGGTGAGGAAAAGTCAGGAATTGGCATTATTGTTTTTATATTATATTAGAACAAACATTTTCACAACCTCGAAAGAAGATTATAACATTATATTTCAAAGTATGTGGAAAATCTGTGGGATTCCCTCGAGCCTGCAGCTCCATTCCTAGAAGAGCCATAAAGGCAGGGGAAAGAATCCGTAAAGAAAGTTCCAAGGCAATGGTAAGATAAAAATAGAAATAAAAAGTTTGTTCACGCACGCAACCTGCGAGCCTCGGCTATTCAATACATTAGATTTATAGTTGCCTCACTTTGTTCTTGTGACAGAAAGAATCTTATAGCAAGAGCTTTGAAAGTCAAGTCCCTTAGGTCATATCCAGGATGAACTTGCAGTATCTAAACAGGTTTAACAACTGAAGTGGTGCTTCTTCCTTAACCATTACAGCTTAATTTGCCACTTGCCTTCTCTTGCCTACATCCCACAGCCTGGACGTTGAACTGTCTCCTGACCATAGCACCTCCTACACGCGGAGGATGATAGTCGGCCCACACCCCTTGACGCTAACTGCGGCACGCATGCGCACTTTCCCTAGCACGCATGCACTGGGTCCGGCTGTGGCCTATCGTGTGCGGGGTGGGGTGCTTGAACATTCCTTGTAGCAACTCCCACCTGGAAGACGTGTCTGGGTGCGAGGGTCTCGGAGGACTCCCGGACCTGTGGTTGGTGAGCCGGGCACGGGTCAGCCGAGCTCCCTGGCCATCCCTGCTCTCAGTGTGTAGGTGTTTCCAAGCATTATATGAGCCTATGCCCTAAAACTGTCGTCGTGTGGTAGCCACTAGCTACATAAGCACTACTGAGCACTTCAGATGTGTCTGGTCTGAATTGAGTTCTGCAGTAAGACTAAAACAGCAAATTTTGGAAAATCAGTATTAAAAACAGAAGATATAAAATACCTAAGTAATTTCTTTGTAGTAATAACATGTTGACATGGCTATATACTGGATACACTGCGTTAAATCAGTGGTGTTATTAATTTCACCTGTTTGATTTTTTAAGAGGGTTACTAGACAATTTGAATGCTACCTGTGGTCTGAATGATATTTCATTTGGGCAGTATTGTTCCAGAAAGGGATCAGCAAACAAGGGCCTGTAGCTGAATCCAACTTGCTTGTGTTTGAGCAAAAAGATTTATTGGAGCAAAGCCACAGCCATTCATTAATGTATTGTCTATGTCTGCTTTTTTTGCTATAAGAGCAGCAAGAGCTTGTTAGCCTTACAGAGATTCAATGACCTGCAAAATGTAAGGTATGTACTATTTGGCCTTTTACAGAAAGTTTTCCAACTGCTTCATCTAGAGCAATGTATGATATCAATGCAGTGAGTAGGCAAGAGAATGACAATGTTAATTAAGCTGCAATCAGGGACTTCAGGAGGCTGATCAGCCTTGCAGCAATGCCAAGAGGACAACTATCCTTCCCCTTCCTCACTGCACGTTTATATCAAAGGAAATGGGAACTAAAGAGTGACATATAAAATGAATTTTCTGAACACTCAGGTTCCTCTCAATGCCTTTACTGTCTCAAATTCACTGTCTGCCTCTGTGACAAGACCGCAATTTCTGTGAAGTGTTATTCTTTTTCTAATAAACTTTTCTTTTTGCTTGTCTTTTGTGTGTGTGTCAAATTCTTTCTACATTCTCCACCAAAGGACCTCCTTCTGTTGTAGGTGTAGTTCTTGATTTCCCCTTCACTTGGAGAAATTTTCCCTGTTGTGCATCAGTCTCTCCTTTTGACCATGTGTGTTTCCTGCCAATAATAAACTGTTTTGATTGTCACATGTAGTATAATTTGAGGTCAGGCAGCATGATTCCTGTGTCCTTCCTCTTCCTTCTCTCCCCCAAGATTTCTTTGGCTGTTTTGAAATCTGTTAGTTTTTGGTTTTTTGAAAGAATGATGTTAGCATTTTGCTAGGGATTGCATTTAGTGTGTATATTGCTTTAGATAATAAGGCCATTTTAACTATATTGAGCATTCCAATCGATAGCACAACATATCTTTCAATTTTCTCTCCTTCTTTTATTTTTTTCTTTTCAACAATGTCTTGTATTTTTCAGTAAATAGGCCCCCACAGTGCTTTATTCTTTTTGTTACAATTACCAAAGAAATTTTTTTGTTTCTAAAATTGCAGTGTTAATGAAGGCACTTAAAGGATTTTGTATCTTGGTTTTGTTTCTTGAAACTTTACTTATATATTTTTTCTAATAATTTTCCATGGGATCTTTAGGTGTTTCAATTTCATTTGCAAAATGAGAGTTTAACTTTTTGTTGTGATTTGAACATCTTTTACTTTTTTCTCTTGCCTGATAGCCCTGGCTGGGTCTTCTGGGCTGTATTGAATAACAGTGATTCTAGGTGACAGCCTTGACTAATTGCTGACTTAGAAGAAAAGGATTCCATGTTTTACAATTAGGTATGATATCCGCACAGGGTTTGTCAAATATGGCCTTTAGTATGTGGAGGCACTTGCATTCTACACCCATTTGATTGAGTGTTTTAATCATAAGTGGGTGTCATATCTTTTTAAATGCTTTTTATGCATCTGCTGATATGGTTATTCAATTTTCATCCTTCATTTTGTTTATTTGGTGTATCACAGAGATCAGTTTGCATACATTGCACCATCCCTGTGCCCCTTGGATGAAGCTCACTTTGTTTTTGTATAAAATCTTCTAATGTGTTGTTGTATTCAGTGTACTAGTATTTTGTATTAAATTTTGGTGTTGTTCTATGTGGGTTGTTACCCTTCCCCAGTTTTGGTATCAGGGTAATGCTGACATCATAAAAAGACTTCAGGAGTATTTCCTCTTCTTTAATTTTTTGGAAGAGTTTGAGAAAACAACAACAGATATTAATTGAACTTTGAATATTTGGTGGAAATCTCTGGAGAAGCCCTCAGGTCCTGGACTTTTACTTTTGGGGAGGTATTTGATGATTATTTTAGTTTCCTTACTGTTGATCAATCTCCTTAGATTTTCCAGTATTTTATGACTCAGTCTAGGAAGTTTTAATATTTTTCAGAACTTGACAATTTCTTCTTTGTTATTGAATTAGTTGGCATACAATTTTCCATGTTTTTATATAAGTCTTTGTGGTATCAGTCATTACTTTTCTAAATTTTCTACGTCCTTTTTTTCTTACAAAGTTATTCTACTTCAACTTGAAGGACTGTTCATAGCACTATTGTAGTGCGTGCCTAGTGGTAACTAGCTCCCTCAGCTTTTGTCTGGGAATACCTCTTTTTTCCTTCTTTTTGAGGGCAGTTTTGTCAGATGTCAAACTCTTGTTTGACAAGCCTTTCCACCCCACCCCACCCTCAACCGAGAACTTTAAAGATATCATGCACAGCTTATGGAAGCTAAGATTTCTGCTGAAAAATATACTGCTAATCTTGTTAAACATCTCCAGTATGCTGAATAGAAATTATTTTCTCCCCTGGTCCTTTCAAGATTCCCTCTTAGTTTTCAACTATTGGGTTTGAATGTGTCTTGTCATAAGGCTTTTGGTTAATTCTGTTGGAACTCAGTCGTATGGAATTATGGCCCCACTCAACTTTAGTATGTCTTTATGTTAACTAATTGCATCTAATTTCAATGAATCTCTTTTCAAGTAAGGTCACATTCTGAGTTACTGGGGATAAGGATAACAACATAACTTCTCTGTGGGGAAACAATGAAACCATGGACCATGCTCCAGAAGACAGCCTCATATTCTAAACATGTATGCATCTGAAAAAAATCACTTGAACACATAAAATACCAAAGGAGATGCCATTTAAGAAAGACAGAAATTTATGAAGTTTATTAGAGAGGGTAACAGTTTTATTTCAGGTATTGCTAGATAAAAGAGACAGGAAAGAGTCAGTTTTGTAGAAGACTTAAAACATTTATTTTTAAAAAGTTACCCTGCTTGATATTATAATAACATTTGACTCAGGAATGAATTTCTTTTTAAGTGCATGTGGTACCTCCAAAAAGCCAAACCTTATTCTTAGCCATTTCATAATCCACAGCTCAAAGTAATAGTGATCACATAAATTCTCAGATCGTGATTCTATCAATAAAATCAAGAATAACATGCATGTAAAGTGAGATTTTCATCAGCTATGTTTTGATTTCCACTTTCTCTCTTCTCCTTTGTGTAGCTGTGTGCGAATGTCACAGATATGAATTCATTTCATGAGTAGGAACCAAGATTAATGGCTTCTGAGCTCCGAAGCGCAGTTAGGGTGTAACTCAGGAGCGCCAGGCCTGGAGCTTGCATGTGGGTCTGGGTACTCTGGAAGAAATCCCAGAAGGACCATAATGGTGAGAAATGCCATTTATTACTCAGGAGGCAGGAAGGTTCATCGACAGTGGCCAGTCAGAGCTGCAGGAATAAAGCTGCTGACCAAGAGAAGCCAGACTTCTTTATGCCATTGAGCTGGGCAGGGACATGGGGAGGATCTCATGGGGATGCCTTTGCAGCCAAATGGGAGTGAGATGTGCTACTGGGTTACAGGATCAAGTAGTGCCCACAGAGCAGCAGGAAACATCGTTGGGGGTGGGTGCTGCCAAAATTCCCCTTGCACTGCCTGCCATGGTTGCTGGCTGGGCAGCCAGCAGACTTCTGAGAGTGTAAAGGAGCTGTGTTCTGAGTTAACTGTCATAGCTCCTCTACTTCACATTCTTTGTATCAGCTCTTTCAGACAGGGAGTTGGTGGGTGGCTAAAGCATTTGTTATGGCATCCATTTATGACAAAAGCAATAAAGACCAAACCCTAACAGTAGTTGCTCATAAGCCCAGCAGTCCTGTTACCAGGTAATGACCCCTGGTATGGACCTTAATTGCATATGGTAGGACCAAAGTGGGACCAACATTTAGGTGGTTTAGTGCTTTGCCCCAATTGCTGCATGCAACACATGAGGCTACAATTGCTGTTATAGCTACCCCCTTCCCCAGGTCTCATGATAATTCCTCTGTCTTGAGGGAGGAAAGGTAGTGATCACTCTAGTAGCGTTCTACTAGAAGGGGTAAAATGTATGAGGAATGATCCTGTCCTATATTCAACTGAATGTAGTGTTAGTTTTTGGTTCAGTATGCATACAAAGTTGCCTTTTGCATGATTCTATGTATTTGAATCTACAGAGCTGTTACTGTAGTTTTAGCAAGTTGTATTAGCCACTGTCAAGGAAAAGAAGAGGAATAGTTTAATAGAGCAAATTATAAAGCTGCTCTGAGTTAGCAAGTTTGCCACCTGGAAGCATCTGTCATCACCTGAAATGTCGCTGATGATGTCTGCAGACCCCAAGGCATACTCTTCACTTGGCCCACGCAGCACCAGTCATTGAGGTTGTTCAAACATGACCCATTGTGGCAGTCTCGAATTTTATATTAAGTTGTCCATTTTTAGCTTGCATGGCTTGGAGAAAGCAGTTACGGTTTTCAATAATGCCACTATCCAGGATGGGAGAAAAATTAGAAATTGAAAACGCATTCAAAGAGTCACAGATAAAAACTGGACGAATTTAGTTCCCAGTCCAAAACATAAGTATAAAATAGAAGCTATAAACAATAGCATAAGAATCAAAAGTACATAGGTATATTTGTATTTATATTGAATCATATATTTCTTACTGGCTATATCTATGTTTATCAGAGATAGCCAATTTAAGTAAGACTCATTCCTTTGTAAGATAGGTAGTCATTTGCGCAGAAATAGGTAATAATAAGCCTGGAAAAAACGTTAATTAACCAGAATGGCATTTTTAATTCTACTTTACTAGAATTTTACACGGAATTATCAGAATGAATTTAAGAGTCCTCAGGAGGCCAGAAAAGCCAAGATGTTACCGCAGAGTGGGGTTCCCTTTTGACACATTGTCTAGGCTCTCGATGTTTCAAACAAAAAATTGAGCAAGACACGGAAGGACAGCAGAAAGGAATGTCTCTTTTGGAAGGGAGGCTAAAGTGACAGTACGCATCCAGTCTTGGAAGTGGGCAAAGTAAGTGAAGTGTGTCTCAAAGGCCCAGGAAAAAAGCCTTTGGTGCATTCACATCTATTTGCTGCGGGCAGTCACATTTGTTTAAATTGTGGGGTTTCTTCATGGGCAACTGGGAGGGAAAAAACTCAGTGACTGCACCTGTTTGCTTTCTGCATGTGTTTGTTCCTAGAATTTAGTCCCATATAAAGATTTTAATGAATGAACGTACAGGCCTATGCATCACATTATGATGATGGTATACGAGGCTCGGTTGAGTCGAGTGAGTGGAGTCTTCATCTCATCACTTAAGTATAATGACCAGCTTAAACTAGTACCCAATTTTCTGGTCACTTGCTTCCTTGTAATTTTAGCCACAAAATGCCTCTGGCTTGTTTAATTGTGGACGGAATAGGACAGTACCCTTCTGCGACAGGAAGACCTCAGTGCCTTTGCAGGCAGACCTGAAACCCCCTAACTAATTTCATGCTTACCTCTTTCTGAGAGCCACGAACCCCCTTATTATTAGAATGAATACAGAGAAACAGGAGATCTCTTCTGTATCTGCATCCTGCTGAGAACGGCCTAAGTCCCAGCCTACAGGGGTGCCATGGAGTTCTTTCCCTTTCTGCTTCATTTGGATTGGGGTCTTGAGTTTTCTGCTGAAAGGCCATCTCAGGTTCTAGGCAAGGAAAATACATAAATTTGTTATTTAAATCATACATGTCTTAATTTATGTTATTGATTTACCTATTAAGTGAGTAAAGGGAAACAGGCTTGGTCAGTAAGTTTCTTAAAGAGTAAAACGAGAGAACTTTGGTGTAAAGTCCCCTCCCCCGACAACCAGTATGTAAGGGCCTGCCTGGCTTAATGCCATTTCTACTTAATGATAGGCTGATGACCCTTATCAGTAGCCTGGGATTTGTGTCACCAGGGCAATTACCAAGACTTGAGAGAAGAGGCCTTTGTTTCCCCACAAAAAGGAGGGAAGACAACTAGGTTTACTATACAGACTTAACTCTTCCAGAGATGTCTCATTCATTTCCTGCAAAAGATTAATAAGTTGACAAGTGATGTCCTGTTACACCATCACATTTTCCCAGAATTTTTCACTCTTCATCAAACCTCACCTAAAAACATTTCTTTGGGGCTTTATCTATGACAACTGCCATGTCTTGCAAAACTTACATTAAATAAATGCATGCTTTCATTTTTTTAATCTGTCTTCTCTAAAGAGCAACTGAGAATCTAGGCAGATATAAAACATTTTTTTTTCCTTTTATATATTGATAGTATTGCAAATGGATGTTTCATAAAATACCACCTGCCTCATGTGTTCTATCTGTGGACCATAATGAAGAATAACAGAAACATGAAAATTCCACATGACTCTCGGTTGCCATGGTTACAGGAGTAGCTCTGCATTTGGCACAGAAGTCACTTGTTAGATCTGAGTATAGAAGGGTTCTTCTTCATTGATTTTCCCATGTCACTCGCCCATTGTTCATGGAACTTCTTTTAGAGAAAAAGTGTGTGCAATTGGAACTCTTCCTCCTACTCAAACTCCTTCTGGGATCAGAGACCCCTTTCATTCCCTGTTCCTATTTGAAGTACCAGTCAGGAAGTCTGCTGCTGGCAGACAGCATGCTCTCGCTGCCTTTGCCAGCAAGTGCTGGGCCTTCATCTGTTTAGGTCAGATTGCTTTGATGTTTATAACTTACCAGTAAATGCAAAAGATTCAACTCAGATCTTTTTCTGTTTCAGAGGTATTTCTGTAAAAAAAATTCAAGGGGGCACCTTGCTTCCATAAGTGCCCCCGATCTGAGGGGAGACATGAAGAAAACCTCATGTAATCTCATTTGCATTATTATTTAAAATTAAGTTTCCAGCCTTTGCAACAGAATGCAGCTATCAGTTAAAGCAAAGAAGGGGCTTACAAGTACATCCTGGAGCTATGGAGGAAGAAGCAGCCCAATGTAATGCAGTTTCTGTGTACACTGTGCTGCTGGCTGCACCATCAGCTTTGTGCTTTTCACCACATCCCCTGCTAAAGCCTACAGGCTGAGATACAAGGCCGAACAAGATTGCGACACTTATCGGATTCACTTGTGTCCACAAAAGCCCAATTTCTAATGATGTGACCTACAGCAAGCCTGTCCATTGCAGTGGTAAACAGCAAAAGTTGGCTCGAAGTTTTCAGTCTGTTTCTGAGAAGCAAGCCAGACACCTTTGAGGGCCTCTGAGTGTCCTGAATTCTTACTTGGTCGGTGAAGATTACACATACAAATTCTTTGAATTTATCCCCATTGATCCCCTCCAGAAAGCTATCCAATGGAATTCTGATATCCAGAGGATCATCAAACCAGTCCATAAGCACAGGGAGATGCGAGGGCTGACATCTGCAGGGCATAAGCTCTGTGGCCCTGGAAAGGGTCGCAATTTCCACCATACTATTGATGGTTCTCGCCACAGAGCTAGGAGAAGGTGCAACACTCTCCAGCTCCACTGTTGCTACTGACATGATGTTTGTAATATTCTTACCTAATAAACAGTTTAGGACAATCATGTCTGATTAAACTGTTCTTTAATTACCTTGCTAAAACTGGTTGTCTACACATTGCTTCATGGATGCATTGTCAAATTAGGAAAGTTAAAGTGCATTAATGTTAAAAGACTTGTGTGATGGTATACTTTGCATTTTATAAATACTTGTCTTGGCTTTATCCTATTAGGGCATTTATATGTCACTTCTTAAAATACTGTTTAGTATTGTTGCAAGAAGTGACACCCAATGGAGAAAATTGCGTGCTGAGACAAGCATGCTAGAGAAAAAGGACTTTTTTCCAGTGGAGCATTCAACAGCCTGAAAGTATGATCTCCCCTTGGTTAGATTCCTTACAGCTTATTACCCTCTCAGTGTCCATGTAAGGGGTACATGATTTCTTTGTGTGAGGTTTCACTTCTGGTTCACAACTCAGGATGGGGGCGAGCTTCAGGTAGGAGGCTGAATAGGACTTATTGGTCGTTTGTCTTGTGACCTTCGCATTATCAGCACAGATAAAGGAGTCTGGAAAAGCGAGACAGGACATTGAAGCTATAAGGAGGAAGCAACATGCACTAATGCTGGAACATGCTCAGAGGATTCACATAAATGCTGAGCTCTTATTATATCATAAAAAGCAGTTTTACAGTCTTGTTATACCTACATGAATATAGAGATAAAAAATTTACTTAGATAGCAGCCTATGAATCAAACGATATGATCATGTGAGCTGGAGAGTCCTTGAGGTGGGGGAGGGAGCCATGAAAAATATGTTAACTGGAGAGCACTGGGCAGAAGGGGAGAGAGCAGTTAGGAATGAGCTTTAAATATTTGAGTTGGTCCTTTCTTCAGGTCCTTTTCTTTGTATTTTATTTTCGGATGCCTACTCTACTCTCTCAGTATAACAGGCATAAAATAAATTGTTTGAAAAAGGAATAATTTTTTTTTTTATTTTCCAGAGCTCTGTGTTATTGAAAGTCAGTAATAACTGCACTCTGTTTGACAATTTGCTAGGCGCTGGGGATAGAGAGATGATCAAGACACTGTCAGAGGCCTCAGGACTCATAGATGCAGGGCAAACTACAATACCCTGTAAGCAACAGTCATTTTACATTTGAAGAGACTAAAGACTGGGGGCATCACGCAGATCTTCCCAGGGGCTGTGATCATTCAGGCAAGTCTTGAGATGAATTGAGCTCGGCACATGGAGGGGGAAAGATGTTCATGGCCATCCATATTCACTAGATTCCTGGCACTTTATAAAAAGTGTCTCCTTTAAACTTGACAGGTCACTGCCAGCATCTTAAAGGTGAGGGCTAAAGCTAAGGGAGACTGTTACTGTGTCAAGGGTACACAGAAACAAAATGAGAACTCTCTTATAATAAAATAGGTGGGGTTTTGTGTTTCTGTTGTTATTTTGTGTTGATTGCTTTTTGATATCAGCTTGCTTCTGGAAAAGTCCAGGCTTCCTATTACTTCTACACAAGTTTCAACCTTTTTACAATTGTGGCTGGCGTTTTCAGTGACAGAAGTATTTTAGCCTTAGGTTGGCCCAGTGCTGTGCACTTCTCTGTTTGATGGTGAGATCTTATAGGAACACCTGCTATGAGTTGCTACAGGAGAACCCATATTAATCTGTCTTTAACATAAAGAAACTTGCCAAATCTTCTTGTGTCATGCATGTAGTTCATCTGGTATTCTGAGAAATTATTTTTAAAACACTTAAATTTTAAGCTATAAAAATATGCAGTTTCTAAAGGACTATTTATTTGTTAACACATTTATGAATTTGAGAACTATAGATATATAAATATAGTTTCAACTATGTTTCCTAGATAATATAATGAGGGAGCAAATATTGTCCACAAAAGAGAATAATTGAAAAGTGAAAATAATGGAAAGGTATGAGACAGCTTTTTTTTCCCTAGAGTGCTTTTGAGCTTTTCTTTCCTAGTTAGTATATTGGCATGAGCATCAGATATAATATAAAGTCTTAAGCCCTATATGCTCAAACTCTCGGATATAAATAATTGTCCATTTGTCTTATAACCTTTCCCTTTTTTGTGCATTGCTTCCATTTTAATATTAAATAGCATTTTCAGTAGAAATAAATAAGGAAAAGCACATCAAAAATAAAATTCTTTACACTAATTGTTTTACTTGCTAGAAAACCCTGCAAGCATTTAATAATGATTATAATTGAAAGAGTTGTTTGATTTTATTATTGTCATTAGTTTAATTATCTGTGCATTACAGACCTTACATGGCATGTCAGTGGTTCTCAGTGAGTCTGCAAATAATCATCTACAAATCATCTATATAAACATCGTTTAAAACTTAACGAGTTTTTTAAGCTTACGTATATTTATTTGTTTGTGTTACACTTCAGTGGTTTTGAGTATATTCACAAACAACCATCACTGTTAACCTAATTTCAGAATGTTTTATCGCCCCCAAAAGGAAACAAGTCTCTGTGAAAAGTCACTCTTCATCTCCCATCTCTCCAAACCTGGCAACTTGTAATCTACTTTCTGTCTGTACATTTGCGTATCCTGGACATTTCGCATTAATACAATCCTACACTATGTGGCCTTTGTGTTTTGCTCATTTCATATGGATTTTTTTTTTAAGGTCAAGAAGTAAATCCTATTTTACTAAACAAGGAACTTACTGAACTGTAGTTAAAGTGCAGCTTTAACTAAATTTGCATATGTAATTTAACATTTACATCTGTCACAATAAGCTTTCTCAAACTTTTGTATCAATAATTATTTTTGGTTAACCATCTGCAAAGGAAAACAACACGTGAAAGCGGAAAACCTCTACTCTTATCTGTAAGATAAAATCAAACAATTTTTTTAACAAAAAGGAAATGTGTACATATTTTCTCTGATTCTTAAGTTAGTTGGCAAAGATGAGTTCAGGGAAATTTCATTCCCATAACAAAATTTCAAAATTCTTAGCAACATATTGGATCAATTTTCCTCTCCTGCATATCTCTTCGCAAACATATACCCTCTGGCATAAAATTACTGCTTCTGAATAATAGCGTTTGTGATAAAGCAGTCCTCAAAGGGTTCCATTATATCACTAGGCAGGGGTGTTTCACACTTGCCTCACCTGATGAATTTTCTCTATTCTTTCTCTCCTCTTTGTTGTCACTGCTTTATATTGCAGAAGCCATTTTTTTCCCCCTTTTAACCACCGAGTTAGGCTATACAAAGGCCTCTGGTAACTGTGGGCATGGTAGATGCTTAATGTAATTTGTAAAATAGATTTTTACTCCAAGTGAGAGTGGAATTTAAATGGGAATTCATAGTATTTCTGTTCTGCATAGTCCACCTCACGCTGTGGAATCACTGCATTAACTTCAGTAAACTGGATCAAGTGTTACTACTGTTAATGTTTCAAGTCCTGTCTCCAGAAAAAAAATTTTCTCAAATAAATGTAATTTCATTCAGGTTATGGAATTTGAAACTTACCTAATTGGTGAAACAACGTCCTGCATTATATGAGGTATGTTAGATTGTATCATTGATCAGACATTGGACGACCATTCCAGGGGACAATTTTGGAACCCCAAAGCTGTCAGATCACATTTGCCATGTGACTTGCTGTGCCCCTCCCTTTAAAAGAATGGTACATCCCAGGGAGTGACTCAGTTTGGCTAATGACACTTGGATGGAAATAATGTATGTCACTTCTGTGTAGTGCTGTGTGTACCAGCTGAAGTATCATTTTGGTCACTTTCTTTCAGCCGATGAGACCTGCTACATATCAGACAGGAGTTGCTCCATTAGTTCAGGTTCATCAGCTCGGTTCCAGGAGTAAGAAGACATGAAACAGGAGCACAGCTGACCCCTGTTAGACTATAATGTGAGAAATAAATCCTTGTTTTTGTAAGCTACTGATATTTGGGCGAGGTGATCATGTTCACCATGGCATGCCTTAGCCTATGCTAACTGATGTGATAGTGTGAAGAGGAGTATAATGACATTTGCCTGCATTTATGTGATGAAGACAGTAAGCAAGCACCACATAATCTATAACACACAATCTAACTTTGTACCATTCTGAGTTTATAGTTGCAAGTAAAGACATCATCTCCTTCTGACTTAGGAAAAGGCTTTTTTGGGGAGAGATATTGGGTTGCTCTTAGATGTAAGGCTGGATCATTGAGTTAGTTCAGGTGGGCAAGAACAACTGGAATCTAGGATACTAATGGCCTGATTAAGGTGCTGTCACTGCTAGGTACTAAATACTGCCACTGTCACCATCGCCACTAGCACCATCTGTGGTCACTAGATACCAGAGGCCAGCACTCCCCATGACAGAATGAACTCTGAACTGTTCCAGCATCTCTGAATTGTTTGTCCAAGACTCAGATCTTCAATGAGAGTATCTGACTGGGCAGTCTTGGGTCTCCTGCCTATATCCTTGTCGCCAGCGTCCCGGAAGAGCAAGTATGGAAGTACCTGGGGCTTTTACAATGAAAAGACTCACAAAATAGTTGGTACCTTAATTCTCAAAAGGACCTTAAGATGCTAAGCAAAAACCCATCCCCTCAACCCACAAAAGGCAAGTCCAAAAACTCTTAGAAAACAAGAAAACTTTTACCCTTTCTTTACAACTCTTAACCTGTATTTCTTACTAAGTCATGCTTTCATTTATGTCAGTATAACATATGCTGTGTAATATAAATGATTGTATTCTAACTGGAAATTGATGAGATGAAGGGAAGTATGCACCAGAAATACATCACCTTATTTTTTTAATGAGGTTTATTGGAGTAACATAGGTTAATATAATCATATAATTTTCAGGTATACATTATCATTTGACATCTGTATAATCTATTGTGTGATTACCACCCAAAGTCCAGTTTCCTTCAGCTACCATATATTTGATCCCCTTTACGACGTTCACCCTCCCTCTACCCTCTGAATTTGAACCCTTTACCCATCTACCTCCTCCCCACTCCCCAACCACACTAGTAACCACTACTGTATAGTGCCTTGGTAACCACTAGTCTATAGTTCATGTCCATGAGGATCAGTTTGTCCTGTTCATTTGTTTCTTTTATGTTATACCCCATAGAGAAGTGATTTCAGGAAATTTTCAACATTTTCTGTCTGGCTTATTTCACTTAGAATGATTGTCTCAAAATCCGTTCACGTGGTCACAAATGGCAGTATTTCATCTCTTCTTATGGCTGAGTAATATATATATATATATGTGTGTGTGTGTGTGTGTGTGTGTGTGTGTGTGTGTGTGTGTGTGTGTTTGTATATACACAGACACACACACATATATATGTATGTATGTATGTATGTATGTATGAATGTATATATGTGTGTATGTATGTATGTATGTATGTATGTATGTATGTATGTATGGATGGATGTATATGTACCATAGCGTCTTTAGCCAATCTTCTATCATAGGACACTTAGGTTGTTTCCATGTCCTGGCCAGTGTGTATAATGCTGCTATGAACATCACGGTGCAAATATTCTTATAGATATGAGTTGTCAAACTCTAGGATAAATACTCAGTTGTGGCATAGCTGGATTATATGGTAGATCAGTTCATTAATTTGAGGAAGCTCCATAATGTTATCCACAGAGGCCATACTAATTTGCAGTCTCAGCAGTGGTGTATGAGGATTCCTATTTCTCTGCATTCTCTCCAATATTCATTGTTACTTGTCCTGTTGAGAATAGCTATTATAACAGGTGTGAGATGTGGTTTAGATTTTCATGTGCCTAATAACTAGCGATATTGAGCATCTCATCATATGTTTGTAGACTATTTGTAAGTTGTCTAGGGAGAAGACCACTTGCTCAGGTCCTCAGTTCAATTTTTGTATGGATTGTTTTCTGTTGTTGGTGGTGGTGGTGTTGGTGGGGGGGGTGGTGTTATTGAGGTGTATATGTTCTTTGTATATTTTGGATAGGAGGCCCTTATTTGAGGTGCTGCTTACAAATGTATTTTCTCATTTGGATGGTTGTCTCTTTATATTGTTGATGGTTTCGTTTGCTGAGCAGAATCCTTTTAGTTCAATGTAGACCCCTTCATTTATCATTATTATTATTGTTTGCTTTTACTTTTTTTTGCTTTTGAGGTCAAATTCATAAAATCCTTTCTAAGTCTAAGGTCCTTGAGTTTATTTCCTAGGTTTCTTCTAAACATTTTCTTGTTTCAAGTCTTATATTTGGTTCTAAATCCACTGCGAGTGAAGTTAGGTATGCAGTAATAGACAACAGCCTATAGTTTTATTCTTTTGCAGGTGGCTTTTCAGGTTTCCAGCACCATTTATTGAAGAGGCTTTCCGTTTTTCACTTTATGTTTTTGGTTTCTTCATCAAAAACTATGTGCCCATGAAAATATGGGTTTACTTCTGGACTCTCAATTCTGTTTCCCTGGTCCATCTGTCTGCTTTGCTGCCAATACCATGCCATTTTGCTTACTGTCGTTTTGAGTATAATTTGAAGTCAGGCAGAGTGAGGCCTCCAGCCTCGTTCTTTTTTTCTAGCATGGCTTTGGCAAATTGGGGTCTTTTATGGTTCCGTACAAATCTGATGTTTTTTTGTTCTATTTCTTTAATAAATGCCAATGGAATTTTGGCGGTGGTTACATTAAATCTATATAATGCTTTAGGTAATCTGGTCATTTTAACTATGCTGATTCTTCCAATCCAAGAACACAGATTATCTTTCCATTTTGTTATCTCTTCTTCAGTTTCTAATAAGGTCTCAAAATCATCATTATATAGGCTCTCCTCATGTTTCGGTAAATTTATTCCTAGCTATTTTATTTTCTTTGTTGCAATTGCAAAAGAAATTATTTTTTCCACTTCTTTGTCTGACACTTTATTATTAGAGCATAGAAACGCTATGGGTTTTTCAACATTGCTTTTGTATCCATAGATGTTATTGATTTTACTTTATTGCTTCTAGTATTGTTCTTGTGGCCACTTTAGGGTTTTCTATGTAGAGGATTATGTCCTCTGAAAATAGTGACAGTCTGTCTTCTTTGTTTTCTATTTGGATGCCTTTCATACCTTTCTTGTGTTTGATTGCACTTGCTAGGACCTCTGATGATATATTGAGTAAGAGTGGCAGTAGTGGAAATCCTTACCTTCTGATCTAAGGAGGGAAGTTCCTGATCTAAGGAGGGAAGTTTTTTAGTTTTTCACCATTAATAATAATGTTGGCTGAGGATTTTTCCCAGATGGCCTTTATTAAGTTAAGGTGCTTTCCTTTCATACTGATTTGGTTAAATGTTTTGATCATAAATGAATGCAGTATATTGCTGAAGGCATCTTCTGCATCTATTATTATGATTACATGATTCTTATTTTTATTTTGTTTAGGTGTTGTATTATATTAATAGATTTGCATATGTTGAACCATCCCTGTGCTGTTGGGGTGAAACCCACTTGATCGTAGTATCTAATCTTTTAAATATGTTGCTGTATTCTCTTCACTAGGACTTTATTTAGGAATGTGCCTCTGTCTTTATGGGAGATGTGGATCCGTCTTTATGTTTTTGTGTGTTATTTTTACCAGGTTTTGATATCAAGGCAATGTTGGCCTCATAAAAATGAGTTGAGCATATTGCCTCCTCTTAGATTTTTAGAAAGAGTTTCAGGAGAATAAGTATTAAATCTTCTTTAAAAGTTTGGTAGAATTCACTGGTGAAGACATCTGGTCCTGGTCTCTTAATTTTGGTAGGTTTTTGAAGGTTGTTTAAATTTTCACACTGCTGATCGGTCTACCTAGATTATCTCGTTCTTCTTGATTTAGTCTTGGAAGGTTGTATTTTTCTAAGTACTGGATCATTTCTTCTAGGTTATTAAATGTAGTGTTACATATTATTTCATAGCATTCTTGCATGATCCTTTTTATTTCTGTGCTGTCAGTCATTATTTTCCCTCTTTCATCTAGATTTTGTTTATTTGTGTGCTTTCTCTGTTTTCTTTATTGAGGCAAGCCAGCAGCTGGTCAGTTTCATTAAGCTTCTCAAAAACAAATCTCTTTGTTGTATTTATTTTTTCTATTATTTTTGTTCTCAATTTCATTTATTTCAGTTCTAATTAAAATTATATCTTTCCTTCTGCTGACTTTAGTCTTTATTTTTTTTCTCTTTTCTAGTTTTTTTTTTTTTTTTAAGATGACATGTCAGGTTGTTTATTTGTGCTCATTCTTATTTTTGGAGATAGGCTTATAATGATAGGAACTTTCCTCTCATGACCGCTTTTACCATGTCCCAAAAGTTTTGATACATTGTACTATCAATACATCTGTTTCTATGTATCTCATATCTTCTCTTTTTATTTTGTATGTGACTTAGTCATTTTTCAGTAGCATGTTACTTCTTTCCATGTATCTATGTTTCTTCTTGCTTTCTTTTTGCAGTTGATCTCTAGTTTCAAATCATTATTATCAGAGGATGTGGTTGGCTTGATCGCAACCCTCTCCTATTTTTCGAGGTTGTGTCTGTGTTTCAATATGTGATTAGTCCTTGAGAATATTCTGTGTGCACTAGAGAAGAATGTATAAGCAGCTGTCTGTGTGTGGATCGGCTCCATAAATGTCATTATATCCTGCTGTTTTTTTTTTTTTTATTCCCTATATGTGCCTTATTATTGGTGAGCTCAATCCACTTACATTTAGGGTGACAATTGAGATAATGAGGTCTTCCTAGCAACATTTTATGTTTTTCTTTCAGTTAGTTTGGTGTTTCCATTACTTTCTTGAATCTGTGTGTCTTTAATTGATGGTGGAGAGAGGGTATTTTAGGTTTTCTCTATGGTCCTTCTTATTTTATTTGACTTCATTTCTGAATGTTTGGATTTTGGTTACCATGTGTAGAGGATACACACACACACACACACACACACACACACACACACACACACACTCCAGTATCTTTTTGTCTGTGTGTGCCTTATCCCCATTTTTCATTGCAAATTTGGATTTTAAAATTCTTCTCTATTCAGTAATTTTTGTCTCATTTTGTCCCTATGTTTGCTGAACACTACTTTTTTGCTATAGCGTATCTCTTCGTATTGTTTAAGTTTATTTTACCCTTTGTTACTGAGTTTATTGGGGTAACATTTTTAATACAATCATAATTTTCAGGTGTACATTATAATTTGACATCTGTATACTTTTTTGTGTGATTACCACCCAAAGTCCAGTTTCTTTCAGCTACCATTTATTTGATCTCCTTTACCCACTTCACCATCCCCCAAAACCCTTATATTTGACCTCCTTTTTTCCATTTATCTCTCCTCTCTTCCCCAACACCCTACCCTCCGGAAACCACTAATCCATTATCTATGTCTCTGAGTCTCTCTTTGTCCTGTTCATTATTGCTTTTAGGGTTATAACCCACATATAAGTGATATCACGTGATTTTCTACTTTTTTAGTCTGGCCTATTTCACTTAGCATAATTATCTTGAGGCACATCCATGTTGTCGTGAATGGCTGTTTTTCATCTCATCTTATGGCTGAGTGATATTCCATTATATAAATGTGCCACAGTTCCTTTGTCAGTTCAGCTTTCATAGGACACTTTCGTTGTGTCCATATCCTGACCACTGTGAATAATATCCCTAATACGGGTTGCAGTCTTCTGCTTCTATCTGCCTGCTAGTCGCCTTACTCCTAATTATGTTTTTGTTTGTTTGTCTGTTTGTTCATTGTCATTTTGTTTTAGGTGTGTTGACCCCTTTCAGTATTTTCTGTAATGCATGCCTCATAGTGGAGAGTTTTCTAAAATTTTGTATGTCTGTAAAGCTCTTTATTTCTCCTTCATATCTACAGGAGAGCTTTGCTGGATACATTATTCTTGGCTGGTACTTCCTTTCATGTAATAGTTTGAATATTTGATTCCACTCGTTTCTGGCTTGTAAGGGTTGTGCTGTGAAGTCCAACAAAAATCTAATGTTTCTTTTGTAGGTTACCTTCTTTAAACTAGCTGCCCTGAGAGTTCTGTCTTTGTCATTGATTTTTGATAATTTTAATACAGTGTGTCTTGGAAAATGCCTTTTTGGGTTGAGAACATTTGGTGTCCTGTTGACTTCCTGAATTCCATTCTCTAGATCATTTCTTAGATATGAAAAATTTTTGTTCACTCTTTGTCTGACAAAGCTTTCTAGTCCATGCTCCTTTACCTCCAGTTCAAGAGTGTCCATTATTTTTATGATTTTTGTCCAGATGGTATTAGCTAGTTCTTGAATTTCTATTTCCTCATTTTTCGTTCTGTTTCTTTCTTCTGATTTATTTCTAGATTTCATCTTCGATATCACTGATCCTCTCGTTCATTTGGCAGACTCTATTTCCCAAGCTGGCTATTATATCTTTCATCTTTTACCTTGTGTTCTTAATCTCTAGCAGTTCTATTTTTTTTTTTTTTCATTCTGAGAGTTGCTGTCCTCTTGCTCAAAAGAATTCATTATGCTCATCTAGTTATTTTTTTTCCTGAAATTATTGATTTGAGGATTTTGGATGTTATTGAGTTATGTTAGAAGTACCATGTTAAATTCTCTGTCATTTAAGTTGCATATAGCCAGTAAGCTCATTTCCTGCAGATCTGTATCTCTCTTTCTGAGCTACCTTGTCATCTTGGTTATTCATGGTATTTATTGAGGTATTTATTTCTCCACCTGGGCATTAGTGGAAGTGTATTCGGCTTTTTTATGAAAAAAAAAAGATTTAGCTTGCTACAAAGAAGGCACTTATATTTTGGGTTCCAGTAAATGATGGCTAAGCCTCTTGGATTTCTGCTTTACATCAAGGTTTAAAAATGGCTTTTTTTTATAGTTATTCATCCTGCTGGCTACACTCAGTCTCAGTTTCTGTCCGTGTTAGCAACAGTTCTGGAAGCATTTGCTCAGAATCAACTGGTCTTCCAGGTGTTCAGTCTTTGACTGTATGAGAGCAGGGACCCTCAGGGTTTTGAGATAGGGACTGTGGCTCAGATTTGAATTTTGCAACTGAGACAAGAAATAAAAAAAAAACTGTCGTTTTCTGCCATCCCCACATTTCTCGCTGCTGGCCCCATGGTGCCCACAGCTCTCCCAGGCAGGGCTGTACATGGAACCTGCCACTTTCCTTCCTCTCCCTCTCCTCGTTTCCCTGCAGGGAGATCCATCACCTTCTTTGTTTCTGCCAGTCCACTACCCGACACACTGATCTGTGGTAGCTCTTATGTGCAGATCTCATGCTCAGACATGCTGGTATTCATTTTGGGGTGTTTCTTTTTGCTGCATTCCAGATGTTCAGCTTTTTGTTTCAAGGAGAAAGATTGGGGGACATCTCTCGCTCTGCCATGTTTCTGTGTATGTTGGGGCATAACTTCCACACTCAGCTAGGCACTTTGCAATTCTGCCTTAGTCTTCATTTCGCATGTGCAGAATCTCAAGATCAGTCAGAGCTGGGAGATGCTGATATTTGACAGTTTCTTTTGAGTGTATGTACAGCTGTGGGCAACTGGTTCACACAGATTCTTCTAAGGCTTGTAGTCATGAAGACAAGAATTAACTGATTTCCTCAAAATGAGTAGATAAAATATTAAAATATTTCTAATAACAGAAATCTTCTCCTGGCTTTTGTGACAAACTACATAGGTTCATGTCATTAGGACAAGAGTAAGTTGGTTTTTCAAGTCTTCTGTGCACATCTCATTCCAACAAAGTTCACGTTTGCCTCAACCATTATCACACCCCTACAGTGCTTTTCTTACTGATATTTGACCACATTTTTGGTGTAAACACTCAGACGACTGCAAGCATTTGCTTATTTTCCAGAGTTCTGATTAAATTGATTTTGACAAGTTTTGCCATTTTCTGAGGGAATGGATTGTAGAAAGATTTTAAGGTACAATTCTTATGAACATCACATTGTTTGAATGTTTTTTTTTTTTTTTTTGCAGCACTATGGAGTACTGTTGACATATATCATTTAAGATACACACAGTGTGATGATTTGATATCTTTAATAGCAAAATGCTTCCCAATGCATCATTAGTTCAAACCCTCCATACTGTCATTTAATTGTCCTTTCTTTATTTATGAACAGACTGTTCTCATTTATATAATCCAGTGCTTTTTATTACAGAGAATATACTGTTCTTTGAACTTAATCATCCTGTAACTGAATCTTTGTACCTTTGGGCTAACCTCATTTTTTCCACATCCTGTGCCACTTTGGCTGCCAAAACTCGACTCTCTGTTTCTCTGAGTTTGGCTTTTTTAGGTCATAGTTGTGAGATCATATAGTGTTTCTCTTCTCTGTCTTATACTGTTTAGCATAGTACTCTCCAGATTCATTCATATCGTCACAAATGACAGGATATCATTTTTTTCTCAAAGCCAAATCATATATCTGTGTGCCTATGAAAGTGTGCATGTGAAGAGACCTCTTTTTCATTTATTCTGTCGTGGACACTTAGAACACTTCCATGGCTTGACTATGTTAACCTTAGGGTTTAGCTATTTCTGAGACCCTGCATTTCTTTCCTTTTTTAATCTAATGAAACAAACTTCCACTGGTTTTCATAGCGATGGCACCAATGTACATTCCGGCCATTAATACTTAGCATTTGCCACTTGTCTTTTTGGTAGTAGTCATTCTAAAAAGTAGGTGATATTTTATTGCCATTTTGATAGGCATTTCTTTGATGCTTAGTGATGAATATGTTTTTACAGTTTTGGCATTTTGGGAAAATGGTTTTAGGTTTCTTGTCCACTTTGAATTCAATAATGTGCTTCTTTACTATTCTGTTGTATGAGTACCTTCTCTGTGGTAGATATTAAGTCTTTAGAAGATATGTGGTTTGCAAATATTTTCTCCCATTTTCTAGGTCACTTTTTCACTTTGTTTTCTGTTTCCTTTGCTATGCAGAAGCCATTTAGTTTGATTTACATTTGTTTGTTGCTGTTGTTGCTTGTGCTTTTGTTGTCCTATCCAAAAAAATAATTTCCAAGCCTGATGTCTAAGTCTTTTATCCCAGTCGTTCTACGGTTTCAGGTGTTCCGAAGTACTTGATCTACTTCAAGTAAATATTTTTGCGAGTGTTTTTCAGTTTCATTTTTCTGCATGCTTTATTTTCAGTTTTTCCTACCATGTATGGTAGAGATGATGCTTTCTCAGTTGAGTGTTCTTGGTTTTCTTGTCAAGTGTTACTTGACCACATATGCAAAGATTTATTTGTAGGCTCTTGTTTCTGCTCCATTCCTCTGTATGTCTGATTTAATGCCTTGAACATCTGTGTTGATTACTGTAGTATAGTTTGGCATTAGTAAATATGATGCCTGCAGCTTTGTCCTTTTTTAGAATTGTTTGGGCTATTTGCAGTTTTTGTGGTTCCTTACAAATGTTACTGTTTTTGTACTTTTGTGAAATGTGCCATTGAAGTTCGATAAAAATTATATTAAATTTATACATTCTTTTCGCTGTTGTGGACACTAAAAGTATTAATAATTCCAAGTTCAAGATCACGGGGCATCCTTTCAATTTTCTTTTCATCAACATATTAAGTTTTTGGTGTACATGCAGATCTTCCATCTCTTTAGTTAAATTTATTCCCAAGGATTCTGTTTTGATGCTGCTTGGATTCTGTTTTGCTTTTGTTTATATTTTTGTTTCTATTTCAATAGGTCATTTCTGTTGTATATAGAAAACAAATTTTGGGGTTTTCGTTGTTGAATTGTCATATCCTTCAACTGTACTGAATTCATTTTATTTGTATCTCCTTTTGACTCATTCATATGTTGATCTTTCTTTTCTCTTTTAAGAAAAATTCTATAATAAAAAGTCATTCGACTTTAAAAATATTTCATTGCTTCGTTAATTATCTTGTTCTAATTCCATATTAACTCTCAAAATGGAGAAAATAATTATTTCCTTGTTTTGTAGCAATGAAACTACAATTCTTAAAAGGATTAATATTCTAACATTAAAGTGAGATCCCAGACTGGTGCCTCTGATTTTTTATCTTTTGTGACTAACCCTTGCTACTCAAAAGTTATAGCACCACTGGGATCTCTGGAAGCATATTAGAATTCAAATTATGAGCCCAATCATGTACCTACTGGATGGTAAAGAAATCTAAATCAAACCAAATTTATGTGTGTATTGTACTTACATACATTACAGTTGGAAAAGTGTTGCTTTATGTCTCCTCATATGGTTGTATGACTGTGATAATCTTAGCTATGTTTCTTTGGATTGTTTTATATTGATTGTAAGCATATTGACTCTGCCCCCCCCCTTCAAATGACTCAGATTATTTAAAATAAGCAAATGTGAAAATTTTAGGACAGTAGTTCTCAGGGGCATTTGCATCATAAAGAGCCATAAGAAATACAGATTTTTAAATATAGTTTTTTGTGCAAGTAATATCTCCAATAAGTGCCTAATATCTAAAATATACAAATAACTCTTAAATGAACAACAACAACAACAATAATAAAATAATTAAATCCAAAAATAAGTAGAGGACCTGAACACTTTTCCACAGAGCACATAAAATAGGCCAATAAACAAATGAAAAGATGGTCATCATCGCTACCTATTAGGGAAATGCAAATCACAACCACAATGCGATACCATCTCACACCTAGCTCTAACCAACAGAATAAGTAATAACAAGTACTGGAGAGGATGTGGAAAGAAAGAAACCCTCATACACTGCTGATGGGGCTGGAAATTGGTACAGCCATTGTGGAAAACGGTATGAAAGTTCGTCAGAAAAGTAAGCTCTGATCTACCACGTGATCTAGCATACTGTCTACTGGGTACTTACTTATTAGACTTGAAAACCTATATCCAGCAAGATATTTGCATACGATGTCCAAAGCATTAATCATGATGGCCAGGATATGGAAGCAACTGAAGTGGCCTAGGATAGATGGTTGAATAAAGAAGCTATGGTACATTTACACAATGGGATATGCCTCAGCCATAAGAAGCGATGAAATACTGCCATTTGTGATGAACTGAATGGACCTCGAGATACTCATGAGAAGTGAAATGGGCCAGACAGAAAACAATGAAAACCATATGATATGACTTATATGTGGGACATAAACCTAAAAGCAACAAATGTGCAGTACCAACAAATCAAGACTCATGGACGTAGACAATGGACTAGTGGTTATCAGAGGGGAGGAGGAAAGTAAATGGGGTAAAAGGGTTCAGATAAGTGGTGACAGAAGAAATCTGTCTATGGGTATATATATTTAGTTTTGTCATACAGTGCAGACTTACTGGATTTTGTTAACCAGTATTACCAAAAAATGGATGGATGGATGGATGGATGGATGGATGGATGGATGGATGGATGGATGGATAAATGGATGGATGGGACAAGCAGACAGACAAATAAAAGTACAGATTTTTGGACTTCACCTCAAAGACTTTGTGGTCTGTCAGACATCAAGACATCCAGGTACGTTTATAAAGCCCCAAGCATTTCTGATAGGGAAGCAACCACCTTGCACCCTTTTTCTCTTATTTTTCCCCTTTTTTTAATATGAATTTTATAACTAATGTTTCTAAATTATTAATTGTTTGTCAGTCACTTAGTCATCTTCCTACCTCTTTAAACCCAAGGATATTTTTTTAAGAATGTAGAAGGTAGAGAAAGAAAAACAGTTTGTGATAAACAAGTAAGTGAGCTTTTTCTTAATGTATTTAACTTGAAAGTAATTTATGAAAAAACTGATGATGTTTTGGCATAGTCAGTTTTTAAAGTTACCTGTTTACCTCTAAGAATAACCAAGCGGATGTAATTTTAAAATGCCGAAGAAGCCAGAAATCTGAAGATGTATGGCAAGCTTCCAGAACATGGTAATATTAAACTTATGTGTCCTGGCTTATGGAATTATTTGTTGGTGTTTAGGTGAAGCAATTTTGATAGAATCTGTTGTTTCTGTATATACTTAACAAAGTTAGTTTTGGTTATGCCTGTTTTACTTCATAATGTCAATACTTTAATAATAAATACAAGTCTGTTTCTAATAAATGTTCGTCTGGTAGGGAGTTTAATAGTTTATAAGCTTTCGACTTGTTTAGATTATATGTTAAGGGAATACCTTGTTTTCTTGCAATTCTCAAGAGTTTTTTAGACTTTAGATACACCAGGAAACACACATCATACAGATATTTATATAGAATTCAGCTTTCAGTTCGGTTACCTTAGCAATTTCAATTGTGTGTGTGTTTGTGTGTGTGTGTGTTTGTGTGTGTTTTACAACTGTTTATTTTCTAGGTGGCCAAGCATTGCATTCACACTGGAGTATATTTGAAATGGTTCAAATAAGTTTCTCATAACATATATGAGAAAATATACTGTTTTTAAACCCATAATTTCACTTGGAAGCTTTGTTATTTATAATATTTTATTGGTTTTATAACAATAGTATAAGATCTTGTCATTTATAATGAAAATGCTGGTGAAAGTATTGGCATTTTTGTAGAAGTGCTTAAATATCTGAAAATGAGATAAACATGATTTGACCAGGTTTTCTGATTTGCTAAGTCTAACAGTTGGTGAATGAGTTCTGACTTTTTAGGAAAACCTTGTGTTAGCTGAGAATAAGTTGCTAGCACGTGTTCATAGGAACATACATGGGAAGTGTAAGACCTACGAAGTTAGTGTAATTATAACTACCAGCCTTACAATACTCTTGTTAAACAATGTAAAAATATAGTACCTATAATCTTTATTGTAATTACTTCGTGATGTGGGGTTGTTTCTTGTGTGTGTGAATTTACTGTATGGTGATGTCTTAGTAGTTAGGATGATTTTTCTTGAAATATTTGACTGTAGGTATCACTTGTAAAAGACTTTCACATTTCAGTATTTTGTATGAAACACATTTCTTTAACTATATGGTTCATCAGAGAAAATCTTGATTATACATATGAGAATACTAATTATTGTGTCTTTAGCTAAAATCAATGAAACAGATTCATTGTGTCATGGAGATGAGGATGAAATTCAGTTTGGGATATCAGAGATGATGATGAAGACGTTGATGAGGTAAGTATGTATGAACCATATAAGTTTGTGTTTGTCCTCCATATAAATGATTAAGAAACAAGCTATCAGACTTTTCATTATTTTTTGTGAAATCCTTTTAATCTGTGGAAAATGATCCCTTGGATAAGTAAGAGTGTTTATAGAGATAGCTATTAAGAAATGTAGCAGACAGTTTTGAAAGTGTGCCTTCTCTTAAATGAAATATTAGTACGTTAGAAGAATCTTGTTCGAACCAGCTTACTACGGTTTAAAATGTAATATACTCCAAAAGCCATACTGAAATGGAGGCCTGTTACCAAGGTATGTATTGGGATTCTATTATTTCGTCAGGTGTCATGGGCGATTTCATTATCCATACTTGATCTGTGACAACTCTTCTATTCATTTGTCATATTTTTTGATGCATTTCTAAATCATTTAGTTTACTCATACCATGAAAAAAATTGAGTGTATCTTTGATGATTTTTGCCCATTTTTAACCACACATTTATGAATTTTGAAATTTGTCTATTATACCAATATTAATGTGGGTTTGAGAGAATCTTGAGAAATAGAAAATGGAAGACAATGACAAATAAAGATATTTCTAATATTTTCTTTATGTACTGCTCTTCAAGGACCCTGAACCAAAAGATTCTGTGACTTTGACAGTAAAATTAACAATTATCTTCTGTGACAAGAACCCCTAAAATGCAGCAGTTGTGTTGTGTATTAAGGGCAGATCTGAACATTTTGACAGCTGAGCTAGGATTGAATGCTAGAAACCTAAGTAGAGTGCAAGAATGCATAGGAAGCCATGACAGGGTCAAGGCATCATTCAAAAAAAAAAAAACTACTTTCTGGATTGGTGCCAACAGCTTCTTTGGAATTTGGCCTGAGTAACTTGGTTGAGAATACACTAAGGACTTAGAAGAGTTTCACTATCTAAGAATCCTTCTTCCAGAGTCATTTCTGCAGGGTAATTACAGGTGTTCTAGTTTAACCCACATGCCTAAATCAAGTCAGGAGAATTTGGATTAGTACCACACTTAACAGAATTTTAGTTTCCACTCTCAACACATAAGGTCTGTAACTACTAACGCTGGGAGGAGATGCTAAACTTCATTAAGAATAGTCTGCATAACATACAACAGTTTCGAAGACATTGTTAAGATTTTCTGGTAATGTGGGAATTGAGACACTTTTTCTGTTCAAAGGGTTTATTTTGTAGATAGTGTAAGGGGATCTTTATATACAGTAGACTGCTGTAATAATTTTTGATAATTTTATGATAATTTTTGTTCCCCAATGAATCTGATGTGTTTTTTATTTCTCTTAATTGAACACAGAGTTACTGAGCATTGCTCTACAATTTGGATTTTGGCCATCACCTGTTAACAGGACCAACGCTTCATTAAACATGAATGCACTTTTTGAGGACACACTGGTTTATTTTATGGTTTTAAAGTATTTCTTATATTTTTTTAAAAAACTGGCAATGCTGAATTATCTTAAGCGAAATATTAACTGTTTATTCTTTTGATGTAGAACTTAGTGGTAGACCACAGTATGTGTTATTTAAAACCGTAGGGGAAAGTATATTAATAAAGAAATGTTATAATAGATATTTTGAATAAATGGCTTTGTCATAGATTGTGTTAAACCCTAGTTCCAAGATGTGTGCTTAGAAACTCTTTCTGTATTTTCCATTTACCTTGATGTTTTCTTGAGATTTTAGTTTAAATTTAAGGATGGCAGAAATCTCCATGTGAAGCCAAGAAAAGGGGCCATTTTCATATTTATGTAGCTGTATGCATTTTTATACATTTTGATAAGATTCTTTTCATCATTTTATGCTGTCATCAGCAAAACAAGCATTTCAAAATAAGCTTTAGAATATGAGTTTGTGTAGCCAATTTGAACTTGTAAGATTTGTTAGTGGTAGAAATTCAGTGCTAATTAATGTCCAGTTGTCTTAATATTGGAAATATTGATATATTAGTTGACAGTGTTTTTCACTTAATATGTGGAAAATTTCTTAAGTAAGACAACTTTTAATGGCAACTTTTAGTGGAATACTGTTTACTTTAAAAAACAGGTTATGTTAAAATATGTCATTTTATTGTCAAAAGTCATCTGTATTTGTAACCTAATAGTTTTGGACTTTATGAGAAATTTAATTAAATTACAGTGTATAATTAAAAATGAATTTTATAATAAATTCTAAAAACTAAGCCTTTCCTGAGTTATTGCCATTAAAGAACTGGCCTAAGGAAAAGGAAGGAGCCAAAAGCTAATAATACAAAAAAATGTCACTTGGAGTGTATTGTGGCATTACTTTCTGTTGTTGGTGCATTTTATTGTACCAACTTTTCCTTGTGTATATTCGATAAGGTTAAGGACAGGACTAGCTAAACCCTAGGCAGAGTTAAATCTTTTGCATGAATTTAACAGATAATGTTCATTAAGTAATTTGCAAAACATTACATTTTTTTTCTTCAGAGGATTTTTCAGCAGTGAGAATTATAAAGGGAATACACCTTTATCTGTTTTTAATAACATAAATATTACAAATACTCAGGAGAGGAAAGGGTTTTCTAACTCTGCTGTAATTTAACTTCCTAAGTGTAAAAACTCCAGAGTCAAAAAGGAGGTCATTCTGAGTGCACTAATTTGATTCATGGTTCTTACTCTAAATAGGTGGAATACATGTGAGACCAGTGTGAGACCAATGACTGAGGTTTTAATGCTCCCCCAAAAAACTTGACTTTGACGAATTGCTTAGTGATTGCTTATGGCAATTACTAAGAACTTGCTGAGATGTTTAGCCTTTTGAAGAGAAAGGTATACTGAGTTCATGTATCATCCTTCTATATTTTTCTTAGAGTATCAGAAAATGCATGCATGGTACAGTACATAGTAGGGTAGAGCCACTTAAAACACTTTTTTCTCATTGACTTTCTCTATCAAATATGGATTGTCAAAGATTCTTTTTAAGAACTGCACCTATGTTCTCATTTGCATTCTCTAGTTGTTGTGGCCTATGTGTACACCCTAAAATTCATGTTGAAATGCTACCACCTGAAGATGGTGTTAATTTTTTTAGAAGCGCTGCATTTGGGAGGTGATTATATTATCAGGATGCACCTCTTGTGAGTGAGATTAGTGCTGTTATAAAAGAGAGGGGGCTTCCACCCTGCAAGGATACAGGTAACACAGAACAGGGCTTTCATCAAAACCCTAGTTGTAGCTGGCATTGTGATCCTAGACAACCATTGTATGGAGCTCTAAGAATTTCTCTTTCTAAATCACCCAGTATAGTATTTCATTATAACAGACTGAATGGCCTGGGACACTGCTGATATATTTCTATTCATGTTACTTTAGTAACACTCCAGCATGTTGAATCCTGGAAATAGAAAAGCACAATTAAATATTATTTGCAATGATGTAGCTCATGTGCAACACAGCATGCAAGATTTATTTAAAAAATATGTAGAAATTGTATAGACACATTAATTGAATTATATTTCAAATAAAGATGAAAGAAATTTCTGCCCCACTCTGATTTTTTAAATATAATAAGTTGTGTCTAATAAGGAAAAAAGATGTTTGAAGGCTGACAAAAAAAAACAAAACAGTGACTTGATACTGAGCAACTTGCTAAGGGGCTGTACAATGAAATCTGTAGGGTTGCATTTTTATGAATGGCATTAAAGGTGACTAAAGAAACTGATATGTATTTATGTAAAGGGACTGGTAACATTTAATTAATGGACTATTAACTCATTCTTAAATGTCCAGCCTGAAAGGCACCTCCCACTTTATTGGCACTATAAACTTTATTTTACAGACACTCTTATATTAAGGAAGAGAAATTTGGGTTATTCTTGCTATATCTCTGGGATCTTGGATAAAACTATACATCTTTACACAATTTGTGATAATTCCCATATGAAGCAAATAGTTTATATTTAGCTATGTGCTGTGAATATTCACTCTAGTTATACACACATATTTTGAATTAAACATTTATTGTTGATAATATTTTGTGTTTATACAGATTTAAATCATAGTTTTAATTTTGTTTGACATGGAACAAAATGAAAGGTTTTATTTTTGTTTCTTTATTGTAGTAAAACACAATAATGTTAACCATAAATGTAAAGATCAATGGTGTTAAGTCAATTTAGTATTTAAGCAATCGTTACCACTACCTATACTCATAATTCTTTCTTTCCTGTAAAACTGAACCGTAACCTAAACATTATTTCAAAACACTATGCTGTTTTTCACAATCACTATGGCATTTTACATTCTCAACAAGAGTACCCATGTGTTTTGATTTGCCCTAATCTTTTCCAAAACGTTTTAAAAAATATATAGATGATCTTCAGCTTACGATAGTGTTTGGCACGATAAATCGATTTAAGTTGAAAATATCAGGGGAAATGCCTTTACTATTTACCTAAGAACCAAATAACATAGCTTCACCTGTTTATAAAGGTGCTCAAAACACAACATTCATCTAGAGTTTAGGCAGTTATCTTGAGTTTCACTCAACTGTGTTTTTATCCAGGAAGGTTAGACACAGATAGTTACTTGTACATGTGGTGGAATGTGGAGACAAGTTAAAAAAAATAAAAGAGACACTAGAGAAAATAGCACTTAATGGACCCAGGGAAGGCCCTTTTGCTTTCCACCACAGGCTGCGTTTCTCTGGTTTCAAACTTCACGACGGAATTAAGGCTCTCTTTTTCCAAACCTCTGACTGGAATTTGGTAATGACCACATTAAAACTTTGAATGCATTAATAACACACATAACCAGAACTCTGTCTGGATGATGATACAATTGTCTGCCTGCTACCAGCCAGACAATTGCTAATACAACTCCTCCAATCAGAAGTGAACTGTCTCCTCCATCATCAACTCTTGGTAGCCCATCAGAACAAAGTGTGATGAACCAACCTGCTCTCAGGAATTAGTTGACCACTTTCCATATGAGCTCACATGGCAGCTTGTTTGTTCTTGGAACTGACAAGCCAAAGAGTACAAGAGAGAAGAAAAAAAAAAAGTTTGAAAAAGATGTAATGAAGACATTTGCTCTTTTGTATGGTGTATGGTAAAGCCTTAAACGACATTTATTTTACCTATAACATTTTATCATACATGTTTTATTTCCCACTTTTGAGATCTTCTTAGGTAGATCTGTTTCCTTTTAAAATGTTTTGCATTGTATATGTAGGTATTTAAAGAGACACGAAATAAAATTGCACTTATTACACTCATTTATTACTGAAAAATGTAAGAAATCAGTGGTTATACATAGCTATTCATGTAAACACATATAAGGAATTATTTTTTAAATCCAAAAATGTTGTATTTTAATGACAAATGATTCCAAGTCTTTTCCCTTCTCTGCAGGATGTCAGTTTCAAATTCCAAAAGTTAAAAAAGTTGTTAGTTTCGTTTACACTGTGCATTGTCCATTTTCCAGGCCTTATACTTAAGTCATCAATCAGAGGATGAGTGTGGGTGTAAAGTCAGGAAATTTCTTTAACTGGTTTGACCTCCAAAATGTTTTTATTTGAAAGTTCTGTGCAATCAAAGTTGCAGATTACACTACATAAATAATCAGCTTATATTTTAAATTAACTGAATAAAATGTACAGAGGCAGAAGAAAACACTGGGTGCATGTGACTTTTCGCTGCTAGGACACATCGTATTGTGATGTCACAGCTACTCAGGTTGAGAAATATTGGTGACGTGAGGAGTTTATCTGTATAGGCCTGCCAAGGCAGCATATGGGGCTGTGGTATTCAAAACTAGGTAGGTGAGGAAAGTAGCTGAAGAAAGATTTATGTGAGATGGCACATGTTTCTTCAGAAATTAGACATGATTCTCCTAAAGATGAATCAAATGGTTCAGCAACCTTCATTCAGTCACTTTTGTGTGATCACACATTGACCGTGGACTCAGACTTGAGGTCTGTGATAGAAGAAAATGCTTTCCAGGTTTTCTCTGCACAGTCCTTTACAAGAAGACCACATGACACATTTTCTGTCTCTGATCCAGATGGAGATAATGAGTTTCGATCTTTGACCTTTCCCAGGAAACTCTGGAAAATAGTTGAAAACAATTAATTTAAGTCTATTTGCTGGAGTGAGAATGGAACTTTGGTAGTGATTCATGAAGAACTCTTCAGAAAGAAGTTTTGGAAAGAAAGGCCCCTTTCCGAATATTTGAAACTGCAAGTATGCAAAGGTTAGTTCGACAGCTTAACTTAATACATTTAGTAAAGACCAACAGACTTCCCAAAGATCTGCTTCACTAGCTGACTTGCTGGAAGAACAAGAAGACTCTGTTTTAAGCAAGGTAGTACAAAATTTAGTTACAACTTATAGTAAGGTAATATATATGTGTATGTATATGTATGTGTGCGTATATGTGTGTGTTTATGTGTGTCTGTTGTGTCTTTGTTTGTACAAAATAGATATTTCATAAATGTATATGAACCTAGTAAGGTTAATTTTTTTTTTTTTTACAAAATGACAACAGTGTTGGCATTCTGGATTCTAAAAATTTTGTGCCTAGGTGAACTCTTAGGTAAAGGTATTGAAACCCCTTTAAAAACTGCATTCCGTGTTACTTGAAATGCAGCCACCTTTTTTACTTGATGCCATGCTATTTAAATTTTTATTCCCAATAAGGAATTTTTGACAATAGTTAACAATGTGTATGTTTTAATGACATTAACTTCGCATAAGAAACTTGATATATGATGCAGTGGTTAGGTTTCTTATTGTCTTGTGTCAAGCAATTACTTTCTCCTCTGGTTTTAGTTATACTTCTATCAAAATCCAAATTTTCAACGAGGCTGTTCCCAACTTTTACTCAGAATGAAAAGAAGAGTTGGGATCAAACTTGCTTCCCCAGCAGCTTCAAAAGCTCAAAATTTCAAAAAGAAGCACTCTGAAATAGGGAATTATGCAGGCCATCATTATACTGGTTTCCTTGCTAACACACATGCAGAAAGCATACTTTCCACTTCCACAGATTTAAAAACGCCACCAATCGACAAGCCTGCTACCAGCCAGGCAATCACTCATACAACTCCTCCAATCAGAAGTGCACTGTCTCCTCCATCATCAACTCTTGGTAGCCCATCAGAACAAAGTGTGATGAACCAACCTGCTCTCTTGAATCAGTTGACCACTTTTCATATGAGCTCACATGGCAGCTGCAATGAAGCAAATGTTTACATTGTGAATTTTATTTCAATAACAACTTCTGCTTCTTGGTATATTACATCTGCCTTACAGAGAAGTTATTTTGGAATGATGGAGCCTTCTCCTTTTTTAACTGGATATCTTGATTTATCAGTCAATGACGGTTCTTTATTCAACTTGCCATCAGCAGTCAACCCATGGCTCCCCATGCCAATGAAAGTTGATATATCTGCTGCCACTCATTCCAGGTCAGCTCGTCAACCACCTTCTTTAGGCACACATCACCCTAATTGCATGTAATGCACCTGTGGACTAGAGGGCTGTGCAAAATAACAAAGCTTATGGTATGTTTGCAAAAAAACATCAGCAAAATTCATGCAATAAGCCTATTTAAACAATAAATTCACACGTTCAATTGTTGGGTGGATTGTCCTTATTTTTTGAAAGAGATTAGTGTAAATTGATGCTTTTTTTCTTGTTAGGCTATTGACTGATTGTTCACATTTGGACATTTTGGTACTTAGCAATATTTACCGGACTGTCTAAGGAAATATTTTCTAATGAACTCTTTAAAGGTGAGAGAAATCAAGGCATTATCGGCAAATGAAGAAACTGGACTTCAGAGATATCTGAAGCACTCTTGGGTGAATCAAATTAAGGTCTAAACTGGGATTATATGAGAGGGATAGATAGAAATTTGATCTAGAAAAGGCACACATGCAGTATTTACTTCAGCCTCCTCTCGGATATGTTTTTGCTGTGCACACGACCAATTCTCTTTCCAGTCTAAACCTAGAAACAGCCAAAAAGCTATAGTCCCTCAATTCCACTTAGTAGTCAGATTATCATACTAAAATGTGTGGACTGAGGACAGGTGAGGGTGGGAGAGTTAGGAATACACCCAATGTGCAACAATAAAAAATCTCTGCATATGTTAAGGAATACAGAACATCTATAAAATACTTTGACTCTCTCAGATGGCTTTATGACAAAAAGTGCAATGTTATCAGAATGGAAAAATCTGGAAAGCTAAATGCAGAAAAATATGGAGGTGTCGTACTACCACTGTGTAATTAAAATCTACTTAATCAGCTGGGTAGAGCAATTCTGTGTCATGGAAAAAGGTCCCATTAGTTTGTTTTGAGTGGAAGAAAATGGGTCAGGGTAAGTAGTGGCAGTATCTCATATAATATAATTTTTATAACCAATGGTTCAAATGAAGCAGCATGACTTTGGGAGTCACAAGTCTGCCATTCAATGTTAACTTCTATTGAACCACATAGAGTGTTTAAGATTGTGTGCCAGAACTCTGATGATGGCTGTGATGTCAAAAAAGTGACATCTTGGGTTCAGGTAGGCTGTATCAGCCGCTAGAAACAATCTGTTCAATCAGACTGTGGCCTTATGGCAGGGATCTTCAACATTATCCGGACAGGTCAGTCTCTTGCTCATGTTTGTTTTCACAAGTCATGTTCCAAAGAGAAATGTCTGAATTGTCAGATGTACTTTTTCGTGGCGAAACAACTAGACTAATGACAACAGCTTAAGATTGTGGTCTAAAAAAAAAAAAATAGCCTGGGAACTGAGTGCTGCCCCCTTGTCTCCTCACTGAGTCAAGCATATATGTCTGCTTTGCATGTGTGTAACAGCCAGTGATGATGACTAGCCACACAGAACGGTAAACACCATCAATCTCTGACTTGGCCAAGCCATCAAATGAATTACACCTATGCAGCTAGAAAACTCTGTATAGCTCAAGCATTTCACAGCACTGCTAGCATTGCTTTGGTGCAGGGAGTAAAAGATAAAGTTTATATTGTAGAGAAATCACCACCCTTTCAGGCAAAACAGAGTTGATGCTGAGGCTGTTCCCTCTGGCCTTATATTTAGCCACCGAGGTACATAACTTCTTCATCTTCTAGAGTGCAAGAAGATACCATGTTTTCTTTCTTAGGTAAGAGTGAACTTGTGTATTTTAATATTTTAATATCGTTACCATTCCTCACCTAATTAGCGAAAGATATATTCCTAATAATTGAAAGCTGTTATATCAGCTTTCTTTCTGCAACCTGTAGAGCATTTCATAACAACTAACACATCATTTGGGACAGAAGTATTCCATTTTAATAGTGCCGGATCCTTCCTCTCTATTGTCCACTACTTGGTAGAAAATTTGCTACAAGTTTCCAGAAAGTGTTCCTCTATTTTCTACCACTTCTTGTGGAACCACGACCTTTCTATTACATGAACTATGCTTTTGTATAGCATGAGAATCTATCATGCTTGAAAGCGAGGAAAGTTCAAGTTACTCTTTCGCAAGTTCTGCCAAAAGACATGAATTTCTGGGTGAGAACACAATGTTTATCACTCATAGCAATAGGAGTACCCATATTTTCTGTCTGCATCAGTAATCCTAATCTTAAGTGAGTAAAACAAAATAACTCTTTGGTGCATTCACCTGCAGTGGTTTTGTTCACAGGAGAATTCTCAAACAGAGCAAACCTTGTTTTATAATTAAGGAGAGGCAATTCTGCTCTTCCATGTAGGAAAGATATAAGACTTCTAATGCTAATCACCACCACCACCAAAACAAACATAGAAACAAAGAAACAATCAAACGAAAGACACTTACTAAATAAATGTCCTGGTATGAATATCGATGGGACCTTATCATCCTTGCTATCCAGAAGAATAGAAGAAGAACAGATGAAGATAATCAGAGTGAGTAACTTTCATCAACAGATGGGGCTTCTTGCTCCTAAGTAAAATAAAAACAAAGCACTTCCAAAAAAAAAAAAAAGACAAAAAAAACTCCTTTAAATCTGCCTCAGGTGTAGAAAAGTCAATTCTGAATGTCTAGGAAAAACAAAAAATACCACTCATGCTTTCCCTCTTTCTTTTCTCTCATATCCCACCTTGGAAGCAATCTCATGTGATGGTGAGCCAACAAGAGAAGCCCATAATTACCTGATCAAAAAGAATTCTGAATAAGAAAAAATTTCTCAATGTTTGGGGAAAATTACAATGTCCAAATTTGGCATGCATAACCAGTATTTTCTCTTCTGTCTCCCTTCACTTGGATGTGGGTGCAATTATTACAAGTGCATCGCAGTTCTGGGTAACTAGCTCCACTTTTCTGCCTCAAGACTCAAAAGGAAAGCACCCAGAACCTAGAAAATGCCAGTGTGATTGTAGAAAGGAAGACCCTGGGGAAAGAAAAACCTATATGGCTGTGTGCTAAGTGGCCTCACCCCTGTGCTGCCTTTAAATACCAATTCGCTGAAAATTTAATGATTGACTCCGATTTACTTCTCAAGGGACCACTGCATGGCACATTCAAAGACAGACCTAAATACCAGAGTAAATGCTTTGAAACCAACCTGTCCCTGAAACCACAGGTCCACATGCCTGCCTAGAACAAGCGGGTGCCTTAACCTAGATGAGATGTGTTTGATGTTCAGACAAAAATGTCTATATTCTTCGAAGACTTTAATTAAGGCCCAGAGTGTTAATCACAATAGGCCCAAGATAGAACCAAAATTAGCTTAGAAGGAATCATGAAAAATCGCATCCTGTGGGAAATGAAATACAATAGATGTTATCTGAAGAGATAACAAATGTACATACCTGACAAAGGCTTTAGAGCAGCCGTTATCACACACGAAGCCTTGGCTAGAATGGCAGTGTCAATGACTCACCGACAGTTGAGGGGATATAGAACTGACCAGTGGATAGGGATAGATGTAAACAATTGTGTTCATGTCTGTTTTCTTCCATGCTGTGACAGCATCATGCTACTACTAAGCATAATAGAGCCTCTTAGCCAGTGAGGATCTGTGTTACTAAACTTTTATCCACTGATAAGTTTGTCAAATGGCCAAAATAACAAGCAAGATGAATATCATGGTCATTGATGACCAGGAAGTATGGCTCCTGCGTCTACTGCACCCTGGTCCCTCTCTAATCCCTGAGTTATATTACAGAAACTGTAGAGCAGCAGAAATCTTGAGGGCAGAATACCTTGAATGAAACTGGTAGACTATCTATTCACTGCAGCCCATTCTTCCCACAAGTAAATTATCCACAAATGAAAAATAATATCGGCTAGGTGTTTTGCTATCAAAGATATTTATTAGAGAAAAGAAAATGTTGCAACCCAGAGCATGTAGACATGGCAAGCCACACACACACTGTGGTCTGTGTGCTGTGTGGTCTATCTATCTTTCTATCTATCATATATCTATCTATCTATCTATCTATCTATCTATCTATCTATCTATCTATCTATCTATCATCTATCATCTACCTATCCTCTATCATCTATCTATCTATCTATCTATCTATCTATCTATCTATCTATCTATCATCTATCTATCTATCTATCTATCATCTATCTATCATCTATCTATCTATCTATCATCTATCATCTATATCTTTCCATCATCTATTCCTTTATCATCTCTCTATCTGACACTAATTTATCTTACCATGTATTTTTTATAACCAAGGCAATTTTTAATTTTTTCCCTAACAATTAGTCCATCTATATATCCTTTGATTTTCTCTTTTCATTTTGTATATCTATCAATATCTAATTCTATTTTCTTTCTATCATTTACTATTATATCTTATGTGTGTTCTATTATTTATCATCTATCATCTATTACTATATTTATCATTTGCAGATGTTCTATCTATTTTGATGTATTTATCTAAACGTGCACTACTATGTATTTAACTATGTATAAATTTTACCTTTTGCTATTTATTTAACAATCACACTTGCTCTTTTTTACTTATAACTTTCTACCTAATGATAGACATATCTCTCATTTGGCCTGTGATCTAATGTTCTATAAAAAGAAATATTTAAATCTTTCTAGGTATTTATCTGTATCTCTTTTTATGTATCTGTCTTTTTCGGTATAAGTCTCTGTCTCTCCTTAATATAAGTCAAAATGTCTATCTATTTCCTGCAATCCATCATTATATTAATCTATCTATCTATGTATATATCTATCAATCATCTATGTATCTATTATCTATTTATCTTTCTATTTATGGCTGTACATAATTACCTATTTATTCATGTATCAATCTATATTTTATCAATTTATCTTTGTCAAAACTACTTACTTTTACATCTATATCAATTTATATATCGACTCCAATCTGATTCAACAATATTTCTCTCTAAAGAATATTTTAACTTACCTATGAGTTGATGAGTCGTGCAAAAACATATCGTTTTTTAATAAAATCTAAATATCTAATGACTGATTATATATCTATCAAATTATTATCTATCTATCTTTCTATCTTCTTGGTAACACCTACTTATACTATTTTGTATTTACTGATAACAATGATAATTTTTAAATTTACCTAAAGATAGATTTACCATTCTATATATTGTTACATTTTTCTTTTGTGTTTTTGTATGCCTATGTATCTATCAATATCTATTTCTTCTATCTATCTATCTATCTATCTATCTATCTATCTATCATCTATCTGTCATATATCATCATCTCTCATCATCTATCTATGTATTGTCTATCTTCTTCATCATCAATATCATCAACATCATCTACAGACTATCAAGTAATCTTTCCTTTATGTTTGTATATATATATGAATGTATGTATGTATGCTTTTATCTATCAGTCTATCATATTTTCACTATCTTCTTAACAATCCATCATCTATTCATCTATGTATTTATGTATCTATTCATCTACTGATATAAATCTATGGACATCTATCTCTCTACCTTAACTATTTACATATATTTTCTATAATGTACTTTTCTATAACACAATCTTTTATTTATCTATCTTTAGATATGTTTATGTAAAGAATAATAATTTGTTAAACTATCTGTTTAATTCTTTATCTACATATATATCTTACTATCATTTTTCTATTTATCATCAATCTACCATCTATCTATCTATCCATCCATCCATCATTCTATTATGTATCTATTGATCTTACATTTATATTTCTACTTATACATCCCTATTACTATTGAATCTATATATTTGCTTCATCTATTAATTTTTATCTATATATTCTCTATCTACATATGTATCTCATATCTATCTATATCTATCAATATATTATCTATATTTTCAACTATTTCTTATCTATGTTTTTAATTTGAATCTGTCATATATTCATTGTTTCTAAATATCTCTTTGATTCAATCATCTATCTATCCAGTTTATCTGTAACTACCTATATATCTATTTTATAATGAATCAGTTTACAAAGCAATATTTTATAATTTACTTAAAGGATGGTATTCAATTAATATATTATGATCTGTTTAATTTTCTATTGATCAACAATCTATCATCATCATCTATCTATTCATTTTAATATTTCTTCATCTGACATTATAAACAGACATCTATTTGTTCATCTGTCTACAGAATATCTGTCTATTCTCTTATTTATATATTTTTAACAAACTGTACTTTTTAAATTAAGTAAAAATTGACTCTTTATTTACATGACAATTTATTTTTTCTAGGTCATGTTGTATCTACATATATGTATATCACTTTAAATATCTATTTATTCATGTGTTTACCTACATTTGTATCTCTCTGTGGATCTATACATCTATTTGTCTATCTACATGTATATCTATTTATGTTTCTATCATCAGTATATCTATATTTCTTTTTTCCTAACTATCATCTGTCTTTGTCACATCATCTATTTGTTGACACATACTTCATCTCTCTGTCTATGAAGTTATCTATGTATCTATTATGTATTTAAGTATGTATGAAACTTTCCAATTTCTATTTAACTGTCAACTCTTTGTTTATTCTGTTTTTGCCTACTGATAGATATATCTCTAATTTTTTCTTATAGAATATTTATGACTCAGCATACATTTATATTACATATATATATATATATAATTTGTCTGTGTGTCTTCTGTTTGTACTTGTTATTTATGTCTTTGTGTTTGTCTATTTGTCCTCTATTCATTTTTCTGTCAATGTATTTATATGTCTATGTATTTATGTATCTATTCTTTTACTTATCTATATCAATTTGTCTAAAAATGTATTAATATTTATTAATATTTATAACTTTTAATATATCTCTTTTAGAGTGTATCTTTCTCTTACAAAATCCTTTTTCAATTATGTGGCAATTAATAGGTTTATGCAAAGAATGTAAGTTTTTTAAACTATTTGTATACTTCTCTAACTACATTTTATCTCTCTATCATCTTTTTAACTATCTATCTATCTCTATCTATCTATCATCTATCTATCTATCATCTAACGACAGCTATCTATCTATCTATCTATCTATCATCTATCTATCTATCATCTATCTATCTATCATCTATCTATCTATCATCTATCATCTATCTATCTATCATCTATCTAAACTATCTATCTGTTATCTACCTATCAATCATCTATCTATCATAATCTACCTATCATCTGTCTATCTTCAACGTATCTGTTTTTCTTTTATTTAGTTGTATATCTTCTGTCTTTTAACCTGTCTACAGCCATCCATCTATCTATAACAAACAATCTATCTATTGTTCAATGTATTTCTCTGAAACATCAGCTTTTTAATATTTTTTTGTATTGATATACCTATTCATAATATCTCTTCTTTGTTAAACAATGTTTCAAATTGCTTATATATTTATAGGTCTTTTTCTTTATCTATCCATAAAAACATACCCAACTATAATTCTCTGTATATAATCTTCATTTTTAACTCTGAATTGATATATAAATCTACAGATGTTGTTTTTCTAACAACGTTCCTATTTGTTTTTCTTCATATTAATCTTTTAATCTATGTATATATCTCTATGTCTATCTTTCCATCTCTCATCTATCTATTCATTTATCTATCATGTATCAATCTATCATCTATATGTTTCTATCTATATATCAATCTATCTGTTTATTTAATATCAATATATCTACTGTGATCTATGTATTATCAAAACTATTAGTCAATATAGCTAACCATAGATATTTTATCTACATAAAGTCTGATTTTCTCATCTTTTGTTTATATGATGATCTATCAATTTTTCACTGTAATTATTTTATGCTATTTATCTTTTACATCTCTAACAGTATTCATAAATACTATATGTATAGGCAGTGATCAACCTTTTAATTTATCTATTTTTGATCTACCTATCTGTTTCTTTATCTGTCTATATATCTATCTATGTATTTATCTATCTTTCAGTTTATCATCTCAATAATATTTAAATGTCCATTATTTATCTGTTGTTATTACTGTATTATTTATCTAATTAATTTTCTAATAATTATCTATCACCATATTATGTAATATATACATAAATTCAGAACGGTTTATTTGAATTTTTATAACTGTAGCATATATTTATTTATAAGATATACCTTCATTTACTTACCTATCCATCATAGGTTATATATAGAAATTTAGCTCATTTTAAATATTCTATCTATATGTAGACATATTCATCTATCTATCTATGTATCTGTCATCTATATATTGATCTATCATTCAATCATCTTTCAAATATCTATCTTTACTTCTGTGTAACTGTCTATAAGTGAAAACATTTGTCAGTCTAATTAACGATATATTATTCTATGTAATTTTTAAGTTTCTGTTTTTCATAGGTACATCTTTTTTTTACTATTTATTTTAGTATGAATTTATTCAATCAACATATGAAACAAATGATCTGTTGTTTATCTATTATGTATCTATTAATAATGCCTTATTTTCCTTCAGTGTTTTTCTCTGTAACAGAATGTTTAATAATTTTCTTAGTGATTGATATATCTTTAAAAATATAGTTTTTCGCTAAAACCATTTGTATAATTGTCTATGTCTCTATCTATTTAGATACCTGTCTATTTGACATCTATCTGACATTCTCTTTATGATCAAATATTCTTTATAATTTATATATATATATATATATATATATTTATCTTTATATTATTTACCAATTTATTTAGTAGATGTTGGCATTCTGACTACTGAATCATTTATTTCAATATTTTTTTGTTCCAATACATTGTCTAATAGATTTTTATGTATTTTTATTTTACTATTTAACTATGTATCCATCCACATATTTACATTTCTGTCATTCGATGATCTATTTTCCTTTCTATCAATAACTCCTACCTTATACTAATCAATAACTATCTGCATTATTTTCTACTATCTATTTTTTTGGCTTAATGATCGATCAATGCCACTATTAGAATTACATTCTGTCAACATTCTATTTATTTAAATATGTATTAATTCATCTATGTATCATCTATTTATCTATCATCTATCTATCTACCTTCTATCAATTATCTATGTATTTATTATATATACATCACTATTTATCCATCAAAAATATTTTAATTTATCTATTTTAGTATCTATCTATCTATCTATCTATCTATCTATCATCTATCTTCTATTAATCTATCTACCTATATATCATTTATACATATGTATGTATCCATCAATATTATTATTCTATTTATTTATCTTCTTATTTGTTTATCTCATTATGCATCAAACTATTTATGTTTTTAAACTATTTTATGACCTTTTATTTATATCAATTTATCTATTTTTATATCTATTTTGAATATTATCTTTTAATAAAAATACTTTATTTTAATTCAAGTAAAGATATATATCTATGAACTGTTGATTTATTTATTTCTATAATGGTATGTGATCTGGCTATTTCTGTATTCTTCTATTTATGTATTTATCTATTGAACATCTTTTATTTTTTTAATATTGATTTACATAATATGGTTTGTTTGTTTTTCTGTATCTCTTTCTACCAATCTATTTATATATCTATATGAATCTATCTATTCATATAGATATTTATATCCGTATGTTTTTAAAATGCATTCCTATTTCACACAATATCTTAATTTTTTAAAAAATTGATATATCTATGTCTAAAATGTTATAGTATTGATATCATTGTTACCATCTAAGTATCTATTTATATATCTAACTTTTTATCTTTATGTTTTCCTACATTATATATCTTTATTTATTTATGTATATATGAGTGATTATTCATCTAAATGTCTCTATCTCAAGCTCTATCTAAACTTCATCTGTCATTTTTTTCTCAATTTCTCATATTTTATTTAATATCTATCTTTATTTTAATTTTCTCTTTATCTTTAATGTATTTTATGTTTTCCAAACTTTTTTTTTATTTTTATGTAGGGCTATGTTACTATTTTACTATGTACATATCTATTTATCTACCTATCAATTTATCTGCATATTTAATTATTTATCTATTTATTTTTTATATCTATTTATCATGCTCTGAATCCAATGATTAAAAACATATTTTTTAATTTACCCTAGTTTAATATGTCTATGTACAAAAGTTTAGTTGTTTAATAACGGTATTTGTAACCATCTATTTATCTATTTCTCTAACTTTCTGTTTATCAACTCATCTTTCAATCTGTCACATAGCATTTACAAGGCTATTTGTCCTTTATTTTTTTTATATTTCTCTATTACAATCTATCTATGTATATCTATGTATATATTTATCTATCTATATAAGTCTAGCTATCTATAACTCTCTAATTCACAATGTATCTCTTTATAGTACAATATTTTAAAATTACATGAATGATTGATTTATCTATACAGATGCTAATTATTTATTATATATCTTTAAATATTTATTTAAATATCAATTTTTTTGTTTACCTATATTTGTATTTATTTTGTAAGTTTCTATTATTTCTCTATTTCCGAATATGTATGTCATTATTTATCTGTGTCAATTTATCTCTCACTATATTGTAATTTTTAATATATTTATTGTGATATAATTTATGCTTTTTATGTTTTATAATTATATATATATGTATTTATATATATATATATATATATGTATGTATGTATGTATGTATTTTAATGTTAACCATTCAAATATCTTATCTTTTTTTATTTAGAACAGTCTATGACTTTATGTATGTTTACCTCACTATGAATTAATCGATGGGTTTACCTATCTCATTATTTTTATACCTATCTATGCACCTATCTTTCATTGATATCTTATATTACCTAATATGATGTTTCAACATTTTTCTGTATATTGACGTTTGACAAGTTCTTGTTATTTATTATTTTTATGGCACAATGATCAATGTATCTCTTTTAGACTGACACCTATTAATTTATATATTTATCTATTTATGTAATGATCTATCAATCCATATACTTATCTATTGTTTATTTATATATCTGTGTGTGTGTATATATAGATATAGATATAGATATAGATATAGATATAGATATATAGATATAAAGATTTGTATTTATACTTATATATAAATATATGTATTTCTTTATTTTTGTTTTTACATATTTTAATATGTCTCCCTTTCTTTTTATTAATCTACCTATCATTTTTCTATGGATCTGTTGATCTAGTATTTATCTGATTATCTATCATAAAATAATTTCATAAACCTATGATCAATATATGTTTCAAAGAACAATTCTGTTTTTCTATGTTGTTATTTAAGTATAATTCCATTTCACTATAAAACTTTATACCTACTATTTATCTCTCTATGCATCTATCTATCTATCATCTATCTATCTATCTATCTATTCATTTACACATCAATCTATATTTATCTATTTCATATTTAGTTATATATCTATTGGTAGACATATGCAGAAATAAGTAGATTTATTATTAGAAATATAGTTGTATAGATGTTAGAGATAAAATAAAAAGTAGACAATAGATAGATACATAGATAAAATAATAAATGATAAATATAAAGATGATAGAAAGATATAGGTAGACACATACATAAATAGGTACATACTAATATACATAGATGCATATATTCATACATACATGCAAACATAACATACTTTAATGAATTGATTGATTATGATTAGATGGATAGATAAATGACAGACTCATAAATAGAAAGACAGAGATTAACATAGAAGAATAGAAAGGTGGTAATATAAATGAGAAATGAATGGATAGGTGACAGACAGATAGAAAATTAAACGATGCATGAGTTTAGGAATGAAGAGATAAAAAAATAGAAAGATATGTAGATATATAAATTAATAGAAAAATAGATAAATGATACATAGTAAGTTAGACAAATAGATTAATTAATACTTAAACAGAAGATAGAGAGAAAATTAATGAACAGTTTATAAATAAATACATAAATAGAATGTTAGGTAGACAGATAAGTCAATAAGAAAAATAAAAATACATGTAAGATTAGATACATGACAAATAGATACACTAAGTATGGATGAATAGATATATAGATGACAAATATGTAAATATATACATATGTAGAGAGCTATATATAAAGACATAATATATATACAATACATAGGTATATATATGTGGCAATATATAAAGACATATTAATGTTAGATAGAATCATAGATATATATATAGTTGTTAGATTGATGTATGTATAATTATCAGAGATAATTAAGAATAGATAAATTTATGATTAATAGATGAATGACAAAAAGATCTATAATTAGATAGATAAAAATAGATAATAAATATATTTATGTATATGTATACATATATAAGTGAATAAACTCACAAAGTTATAGTTAGTTAGTTAATTAGAAAGAAAAATAATATCTTGACATATAGCTAAAGAGAAAGATAGAACACAAATAAATTTTAAGAAGCACAGATAAAAGATGATTAGCGATTCAGAAATATACAATGTTAAAAGATATATTAAGAGATAGATAAATGAAGATACATACAAAAGTAAATAGATAAATATATAGAAAGATACATAGTTAGATTCATATGCTTAAGTAGATTTATGGCTGAATGAAAATGTATATGGATATGTTTAAATGGCAGAAAGATAAAATAGAGAGATAGAGAGATTCCTAAATAGATGAAAGAACCTAGATAGATATAGATATATAGATAAATAGGTAGATAGACAGATGGAGACATCAAAGTTTTATACATAACAATAAGATAGAATGACACAAAGATTAATAAATCTTTTAATAAATAGACGATTAGAAATTTATTAGGGAAATTCATAATTTTAACAGATTTTTATAACATTAGGTAAGATAAATATTGTTTTCAAAAGATATATTGTTGAATTTACAGATAGATCACTATGAATAGACACATTGATAATAGATAAAGAGATTGGTAATAAACAGATAGGTAAATTAAAAATTGATAGATCGGTAGTTATATAATATTATAGCTACATAGTTAGATGATAGATAAATGTGGATGAATATAAGCATGAATGGATAAACTGCATGATAGATACATTAGCTAGATAATAGATTGATAGAGAGATAAAAAATATATAAATAGGATGGATGGAAAGAGAAACAGATGGATAAACAGAGAGATGATAAATAAATACAAAGATAGATGAATATCTACCTAGAAAATCAGAGTATAAATATTAAGAGAAAACATCGATACATAGATGGATGATAGATATATAGATATATAGATAGACAGATAAGATAAATAGAAAATAGAAATGAAATTATCTATACCTAGACATATTAATCATTAGGTAAATGTTAAAAAATTGTGCTATAAAAAGTTTCATCATTGAATACATTTATAGATAGTATAAGACAATTTTTATATAAATAGATAATACATAAATACATAGTTACATTCATGTATAGATACATCGATACATAAAGAGATACATAGATACATCCATAGACAGAAAAATAGACATTCAAAAAGGAAATGAGTCAAATTTAATATAGAGAGATATATTTATGGTTAGGTAAATTGAAAATTTGTTTTGGTTATAAATAGATACATAGTAGTTTAAATATATTATAGGTATATATATATGTATGTATAGATCTCTAATAGATATATTAAAAATGTTTATATAAGTCAATAAATAGATGATAGGTAGATTGATTGATTGACAGATAATTGATAAATGGATGGCTATGATGATGGAGGCATTGAATAGTTGAATGAATGGTAAACAATTTATGGATGGTTAGACAAAACTAAAAGAAGACAAAGAATCAGAAAGACACAGAATCACAGACAGTCAGACACATGGAAAGAGAGACAGACAAAACCAGAGATGAACAATTACATCAATTTACAAAAATGTACATGATTGTTTCAGTAAAAGAAATTATTTGTGGGCAGAAAGGTATATCAAAGAAAAAGAAATCGTCCAATAAGCAAATGAAAATGGGTACATTTAATAGATAGTTAACTACATAAGACATAAATAATTAGATACTTGATAGCAAGATAAGTAGATCAATAAAGAGATAAACATTACATAAATATTAGATACATAGATACATAAATACATAAATAGATAACTAAATAAATAAATAGAAAGTTAAATGATAGATGGGTAGATAGATGATAGATAGATAGATAGATAGACAGACAGACAGACAGACAGACAGAATTTAGAGGAAAATACACAGCTAAATAAAAGATAGGTTATAAATAGATAAATACAAGATATATTGACTGATAAATAAATATTTAAATACATAAATAATAGACGGATTGATTTAATAAAACAAATATTTATATCATGTATTAATTATTAGCTTAAAATATATTGTTTAAGAGAGATACAATGAGGAATCGATAGATATATCTTTATACAGAGATTAATGTATACAGATACACAAAGTACTTAGGTACGTAGAAAAATAGATAAATATATACATTAGTGGAAAATAGAAGAATAGATGAGAAAATATATATAGAGAAAGATTAATTAATAAATAATTTGAGATATATGGATTAAGAGATAGATGATTGATAGCTACATAGAAAGATAAACAGATTAATAGATATCTAGAACACAATAAAGAAAAAGATACAGAGAAGAGAACAATTTGTTATGAATATGTAAATGTAAATAAACATGTAATTATAATATTATATATTAAGAGAAAAATTAATAAATACATACAATTTAGATGGGTATATTAATAAATAAATATTACCAGTGCTGATATCTTTGTATGTAGTTCAATATGCAGATACAAAGAATATTAAACAGATATTTATATCATATATATACATATGTGTGTGTGTGTGTATATATATATATATACACATATATATATATATATATATATGTATATATATATATATATGGTCAGATAGATTTGAGGTAGAGAGGATAAAAGAACGCAAATAAATAGTAAGATACTTAAACACGAATACAATCTGTATTTTGAAAAACATAATGATAATTTGATATATTATAAGATAAATAAATTAAGATAAACAAAGAATTTAGATAGAGACATATATTGATTGATGATTGTTGATCAGATAGATGGATGAATTTTGGATGGACAGAGTGACTGAAAGTTACATTAGATTATAGTTAAATAGACAGGTAGATAGTTATGAGATAGATTAATAGATTAACATTTATATTATTTATCACTCATTAGGAAAGATAAAATATCAGATTTCAAAGACATATTGTAGAAGCAAATGATACATTGTTATAGATATATAAACTGAAATAGATGAATAAATAATTAGATTCTTTGTAGATAGATCAAAAACTAGCTATATAGATCAAAATAGAAATTGACAAAAAAGAAGATAAAAGCATAAATAATCAGATAAAAAATAGATACACAGATCGATAGATGATAGATGATAGAAAGGTAGATAAAAAATAGAGGGAAATGAGATAAAGGCATATAAACAAATACACAGATACTTAGATTGATGAACATAAATATAGAAAATAAAGAACAAGTAAGATACATAGTTAGAACAATCAGTTTTTTTTTTAGAAAAATACAACGATAATTTGATATATAAAGAGATAGATAAAATAGATGGATAGAGAAGTTAGATAAATAGATAAATATATTGATAGATCATGGTTGGATGAATGGACAGATGATTGGAAGGCTAAATGGACAGAATGATGAATTTATAAATTTTATAGAGAGATGATTGAAAAAAGTAGATAGTTTTTAAAAATATAAAAAGAATATAGATAGTTATATATTTAAATACATAGTCTATAAGACATATATTTATTAATGAAATTTATATTTTAAATTGTATATCAATTATATTAGCAAAATTGTTATTGAGAGAGTACCTTTGTGGAGATGATAGATCGCATTAGATGAATCAATTCTTTAAAATGATAAATAATTAGATGCGTGATAGAAATATTGATAGATTAATAGTTATATAGAGATAGATGAATAGTTGTTAAATACATAAATAAAAAAGAGAAAGGCTGATAGATAGTTGATAGATAAATAGATAGATGATAAAGACATAGAAAGCTATATAATAGACGATAAAGACATCGAAATATGATAGATGATAAGATATAGATAATAGATGATAGATAGACAGACAGAGAGACAGACAGCTAGAGATAGAAAAATAAATAGGTGGGTAGAGGATGGATGGATGCATACATGGATAGAAAGATGAATTATAAATAGATGGATAAAAATTGATACATAAATAGATGGGTAGATATATGAAAAATATATAAAAGAAAAATAGATATATAGATGATAGAAATAAAAAAATTTATAGATAGGTAAATAGATGATATATAAAAGATTGATAAATATTCATATACATAGGAAAATCGATAAGAAGATATATTGATAGATAAAAAATAGACAAATACTTATATACATAAATAAATATAAATTGATAAAATAATAACCACTTAATACATGGACAATTAATAACATTAAATAAAACCAACATATTGTGCATGAGTTATTATTTACTGAGTCAGCTTAAATACAGTTTTAGAAAGATAAATTTCTGAATCGATAGATAGTTATAAATACATAAAGTAATAGATAAAAACTAGCATAAAATGATAGATTGAATGATACAGCTCAAATAAATAGTAGGATACATAAAAAATAAAGATTTTTGGTAATGCATTGTGATAATTTTATATATTAAAATTAATATATATATATGTGTGTGTGTGTGTGTGTATATATATATATATATATATATATATATATATATATATGTAAGTAAGGTAGATAGTTGACTGAAAGATAGATACTTAAGGAGTATACCATGAAAGTGGAATGAATAAAAAAATTTAAATAGATAAATATGCATATTGATATTTATACAGTTAAATACAAAGCACATCATCAGATAAAGAAATAGGCAAAAAAAAAGAATAATAAAAGATTATAAATAAACATAAATACATAAATTGATAGAACATAATAGATGATAGATACATAGAAAGATACACAAATAAATATTGAGAGAGATAACAATATACTTAAATAAAAGGATACATAAATAGAAAAAAGGAACCCCAAAAAATAGCAAGATACATACAGAAAGAATGATCTGTGATTTAGAAATATATGATGATAATTATATATGTAAAATGATAGATAAAGAAAGATACAAAAAGAAGTTACATAGGTAGATACATACATAGATAGGTGACAGTTGCATAGATGAATGAATGGATAGAATAATTAATAGAATTCACAGATAGACAATAGATAAATAAGAAGATAGAGAAAATGTAGATAGCTAATAGATGACAATAAATATGTACAAAGAACAAAAATGTATAGAGACATAAACAAAAAAGTTTCAGGATCAGAAATGTATAATTATTATTTAATATGTTATGAGATAGATTAATTCACATACTTTCAGCATTTAGATAGATATGTACATATATCGATAGATGATGCTTGGAAGGACGGATGGATGAATGGATACATAGAATGATAAATAGATACATTGCATAAATAAATAAATTATGGATAATAGCAAGATCAATAAATAGTGATGACACAGATTGAAAAATATGTAAATAGATATTTAGATACAAGACACTCACACAGATATTTATTAGGTAAAACTAACTTATATTACATGATTTAAAAATGATTAGTTATTTTAAATCTATTATTTTAAAGAAATACATAGTTGAATAGATAGATTTTAGTATGTAGATAAATAGAAATACTAAGATATCTAAATGAACAGATAAATAGATAGAATATAAATAGACTATAAATAAATAGATAGATACACTGATAAATGGAAGGAAGGATATCAAAGAATCCATGAACATTAATATAAAAACAGAGAGTGTGAGATTGAAAAACAGACACACAGGGAGTTACATACATAAAAATATGTGTATGTTGATTGAAATAAATAAAGATGTATGGCCAAATAGAAATATAATTATCTTAGAGAATAAAACACACACCCTATAAATGAAAAATATTGAGATAGAGATTTAAATAGATGAAAATGGTAAAAATGGCAACTACTTAAATAAAAAATAGTTACATAGTAAAATTCATACATAGATGATAGATGACATATTGGTAGATAGATATAGATGATAGATAGATAGATGATAGATCAAATTATACATTATACATAGAAACATATAAATATAAATGACAGCTAGATAGAGAGATGATGATGATAGCTAGCTAGCTAGCTAGCTAGATAGATAGATAGAGATGATAGATAGATTGATAGATAGATGATAGATAAATAGATAGACACATAGATAGATAGATAGATGATAGATGATAGATAGATGATAGATAGATGATAGATAGATAGATAGATAGATAGATAGATAGATGATAGATAGATAGATAGATAGATAGATAGAAATAGATAATAGCTGGGTAGCTCAATAAAAGACAGGAGGTGGATGGAAAACTGGATCTTTGCATGGATAGATAATAGATGGCTGAATGGATGGAGGAATGCATGTTCTGGTGGATAGAAGGATGGATAAAAATGATAGATATATAGATAATTATGATAAATTTATATATAAAACATATCTTGAATAAGAGTTAAAGTGATCAATAGATAGATAGAAGTTAGACAGAAAAAATAGATAGTTAATCTGATAGATAGATATATTGGTAGATAGATGATAGATAGATAAATAGATCAGTCGAGAGATAGAAGAAATGATGGTAAGAATGGTTTTAAGGAAATGAATGCACAGCAAGACGTACGCAAAAACACACATAGAGTCTTATCGTAATGCAGAGACAAGAAAAGATGCGTCTATTGATTGATAAAAAGATGGACAAAATAGAGATATATCCATTGTTAAGAAAAATAATATATAAAGAGAAAACATCAACCTTTATATTAAATAGAAAATAGCAATGGATAGAGATGGTCATTCATAATTGTTACATTGATAAGTAAGTAGATAAATATATAGAACATAAATAGACTATGAATGAAAAGTAAGAAGATGATAGAGAGATAGATATGGAGATAGATAAATGATGGGTAAATGGATGAAGAAAATAAAGCAAAAGAGAAAGAGAGATAGATGAATGATAGATAGGTGATAGATAAATCAAGAGGGCTATAAAAATACATATAGATATAGATATACACAAATCATTTGTTAGATAAATGAAAAGATAAAGCGTAGTAAATAGAAAGATTCACAGACAGAAAGCATTTAGAAATATATAATGATAATTTGATATATTAAGAGATTAATTTTAAAAAAAACATACAGAATTTAAAGAAATATATATGTGGAAAGATAGATGATGGTGGATGGGTGGGTAGATAATTAAATGAATGAATGAAAAAAAGGTAAATATAAAGATTACATAGATAGATGATAGAGAGATGTATAGTTGTGACATAGATTGAAACATAGAGTGTAAGATATTTAGTTGCAAAAAAATAAAATGGATGTTTATTAATACAACTAATATTTTTAAATGGAATATAAATTATTAGTAGTAAAATTATGTAAAGAGATAAATTGTTCAGATAATAGATTATAATAACTAAATGAATTCTGTGGAAAGATAAATTGGTAGATGATACATAAATTGATAGATAAATTAGTAGAAAGATAGATGAATATTTGTAAGATACTTACATAAACAGCTGATAGATTGATACATACATAAATGGATAGAGAGATAAATGCAATCCTAGATAAATAGATAGATAGACGATAGATATATTATGTAGGTAGAAGAATAGAAAGATTGACACATAAAACAAATAGAAGGCTGATTTAAAGATAGACGGATGCATAGATAGATAGATGAAGGGATGAATGATGAATAAAAGGATCGATGAACAGATGAATAAATGGTAAGACAGATGGATGTCAGATAGACAGGAGAAAAATATAGAAGATAAATAGAAAAATCAATAAATATTCAGATAGATAAAAAATGGATATTTTAATAAATAAAATGATATTTATATGGAGAAATGCATATAAATTAATAAATAATGGATATATAATAGACAAAGATGTATTAATTAAAAGTAATATCTTTTACATAATTTATAAAATAACAGGTAATTAAAAATATTGATTTAGAAAGATACATTTTGTATGATATATCAATATGGATTGAGAAATTATGTGATTAGATTAATATATTGATAACTATATCATAGACATGCAAATAGAAAGATAATACAAACAAATAGTAGGATACATAACAATGTGAATTACAGCAATTTGCTGTACTTTATGATAATTTTTATATTAAAAGATATGTTAATAAAGATATGTTCAACAAGTAGAAGGTAGATATATTATTATAGTAAATAGATATTTAGATAACTAGATAGGTAGATAAATACATACATGCATACATACATACATTATGAATGAATGAATGGATGGAAGAAAGAATAATAGATTAGATAAACAGGTTGGTGTGTGATAGATTGATAGATATATTGATACATAAATATATATTTATACGGAACACAGATATTTAAGAAATAAAACATATAACTGTTTAATGATTTATTATTAGCTTAGTTAAAATATTATTTTTTGACTAATTTTTTATTCTATAATAGATTTCATTAAATAGATTTATTGATATGCACAGACAAATAAATAATAGAAAGATATTAAAAGATATATACAAAATAGATAGCTAAATGGCTCGAAAGATAGATTAATAGTGTTAGATAAAAAAACAGATACACCTGTAAAAAGTAAAAACATTATATATATATATATATATATATATATATATATATAGAGAGAGAGAGAGAGAGAGAGAGAGAGAGAGAGTGGAGAGTTGGACATATAAGTGTAAAGATGGAGGGATAGATAGTAAGATTACATTGGTTAGATATGTATAATCAATAAATTAATTAGATGATACATAGAATATGGATAGATAGAAAGATATACAGATGATAGATATATAAATAGATATAGATAGATGATAGATAGGTGGGTGGATAGATAGATAGATAGATGATAGATAGATAGATAGATAGATAGATAGATAGATAGATAGATAAATGGATAGATCAATAGATATAGATAGATAGATGATAGATGATAGATAGATAATATATTGATGAAGGGTGCATAAAAAGTGATTTATGGATGAATAGCAGGTTTTGAGAAATAAATGCGAGGTACCTTGATGCATAGAATAATAGATTTTTAGATATTTAGAAAATTATACAAATGTTCATCTAAAACCAATATAATTCACTTGATTTATCAATCAATATGTAAGTTAAAATATTTGTAATGCAAAAATACCTTCTCTAACTGATACATAGTTATGAATATTTAAATGGAAATAGATGAATAGATAAATTACATTTACTTTCATAGATAGATGAATAAAGGGCCAAAAATATGTGTAGATAGAATGAATATTGATTAATGGATATATCAGCAAAACAGACAAATTAAAGAGATAGATTGATGAACATATTAAGAGGTAGATAGATTTTTAGATACATAGAAAAAAAGAGATACTTATTAAATGAAACTTACATTTCTTACACAATGATCAATTATAAGGTACGTTAAAATGTTGTATTAGAGAGACACATTATTGATTCAATACGATGAGATTTATAGATAAATTAATTCAGATATATGAATAAGAAGATGGATTACAAATAGATAAATAATAAGAAACATCAATGGCTAGAAAATTAATGATTAGGTGTTAGTAAGAGAAATAGATGGATAGAAAGACAAAAAGTATATATATATAAATAGAATGATAAATGACAGATAGATATATAGATAAATGGATGTACAGATGAGTAAAAATTTACATACATAAATAAGAAGATAAACAGATAGATACACAGCTTGATTATATATGTAGAGAGAAGAATTATGGTTAATTGGCTGGATCAATGCATGGACAGATGGATAAATGAATGATAGATGATGGATGGATAGAAGCATAGAATGATAGATAGATTAGATACACATATGATAGAAGAAAGGTAGATAAATATAAAAATAGATACATGATAGATACACAGATAAATAGTTAAATAAATAAATAAATTCTAAAAATGTGAAAATTAGATAGACAAAAATTAGAGCACTTAGTAAACAAACATAAAAATATTTAAATAATAGAGAGATAAATGAGCAAATAAATGGACTGAGTGAGAAATAGAGATAAATATAATTAAATAAATATTTTCTTAGATAGATATATGAGTAGGGGTTATATAAAAGAATTAAAATATAGAATTATAAAAAGATAGATTCTAGAAAGATATATGAATAAATAGAAACATAGATGAATACATGTCAGAAATAAAATGTTTAAATAGATAGCTAAAAAACATTAGACAAATATATAAATAGAATATATAGTTTTGTATAGAGATAGATTAAGAAATACATAAAGATGTAAACAAATATTTAATCCATAAAAAGATAAATTAATAGATTATAGATAAAAAGATAATAAATAATTGATAGAGATAGAAAGGTATAATAAAAGATATATATATTAAATAGATATGTAAGAAATAGATGTTACAAACATATATAGTAAGATAAATGAGACAAGAATCAGTGTGTTAGAACATAATGATAATTTAATATATTAAAATATAGCTAAAGATACATAGAGAATAGATAAAAATATAGATGATTTGATCACTAGAAAGAAATAGATGATAGGTAAATAGATGATAGAAAAATGATAGAATAGTATGAAGATGAATTGATAGACAATGATACAAACATAGATAGGTGATAGATAGATGGATAGACTGATAGATCATAGATAGATAGAAATGGAGATAGACAAATAGATTAATATATAAATATGAGATAGACTGGTAGAATTATAGATATTTAGATACATAGACAAATAGATGCTACTAAATAAACTAACATGTTTTACATGATATATCAATCATTAGGCAGGTAAAAATGTTGCTTTAGAGATACATATGTGGAACTTTGAAATATTATAAATGAATTAACATAAATAGTTTAATGAATACATAGATTGTAGATAGATGTGCAGATGGATAAATATTGAAATGAAATAAACAATTATTATAGATGTTACAGAAATAGATGACAATAGATAGAAAGATATATAAATAGACGATAGATCGATGGATAGACAGACAGATGATAGGAGGTAGACATACAGATTTACATAAATATAGATAGTAGATACATACCGAGGTAGACAACTAGAATTATAAAGGTCAAATAGTTAAATAGATATATCAATATATAGACAGATAGCTGATGAATTGATTAATAAAATATATATATATATAGATAAAGAAATACATAGATATATAGATAGAAACATAGAGAGATACATAGAGAAATTCATATATAGATGATATGTGGATAGATAGATACATAGATAGTTAGATAAATAGATAGATAGATGATAGACGATAGATATATAGACAGATAAAGAGGTAGATAGATGATAGATATTATGATAAATGATTAGATGATAGATAGATAGATAGATAATAGATAGATGATAGATGATAGATGATGATAGATAGATAGATAGATAAATGAAAGGTAGATAGAGAAATAAATATGATTGATAGTTAAATAGTTACATAAATGAATGAAAATTTGGTTTGTACCAAATTTTGGCTTGAACAATAAGACTTATAAAGGACACACATAAAGTCAGATGGGCAAACAGGCAAACTGACAGTTACATAGAAAGATGCATAAATTCATTGATAGAAAGATATATGACAGCCAAAATGAAAAATATATTTATTGTTCTGTACAATAAGAGAAAAAATATAGAAATATATATGATATGCGGATGATAAAATACTAAAAAAAATAGATGAAAAGAGAATGATAGATATATAGATTAAAATATATAAGGATAGATATAAAAAAAGAAAATCTAACAATATACAGATACTTATATAGTTAGGATTAAGAAAAAATAGTCTCAATTATTAAAAAAACTTGGTAGGATAAATAGAGAAAAGAGAGATGATAGATAAATGATAGATACAAAGATGGATGAAACACTAATAGAAGAAAATATAATGATACATAGATGATAGACAGGTAGATAGAATATAGACAGATACATTAAAAATACATAAAGTATTAGACTAATAGAGATTTGGATTGATTGATAGATTAATAAAAATTATTCATATAAATAGATCGATAGAAAAATAGAGAGATAAAGGCACTGATAAGGATACAGAAAGATGGATAAATAGATAGAAAGAAATATAGTTGTATGAATAAATGGCTAGTGATATAAACAAATAAAAATAAAAATGATTAATAGATGATACATGATAGATAGATAGATGATAGATAGATATAGATAGATAGATGATAGATAGATAGATAGATAGATAGATAGATGATAGATAGATTGATGATAGATAGATAGATAATAGATAGATGATAGGTATGTAGATAGATGATAAAAAAGTGTTTGAAAAATAAATAAATTGATGAATCCTTGATTAATAAATCAATGATAGATACATAGATGATACATTAACAGAAAGATAGAGAGAGGATACATAGAGAATACATAAAAAGGTAAAAACAATAATGAATACAGAAATTCACAGATGATAAATACATTAATAGATTAATAAATACACAGCATAACGAATAAAGGGATAAAGCTGAATAAATGATAGATCGATACATAGATCAATGGATAGATAGATATATAGAAAAATACATAGATAGGAAAATAAATATATGTGTTGATATATATTTTGATAATTAGACATAAAAAGCAAAAACAAATCCAACATTATATAAACAAATTTATCAGATGTAAATTTAAAAAACTTTTATAAATAAGTACATGATAGGCTAAATATGTATTAAGCACATACGAAAGAGATAGATAAATAGGTAGATAGATAATAGACATTAGCCAGATAAATAAATAGATGATAAAAAAAATAGAAAAATAGAATACATAGACTTACATAATACAAAGACAGAATAACTATCAGGCGTTTAGAAATATAAATGACAATTTAATTTATTAGAGAGACATTAACAATGAAGCATAAAAAAGTTAGATAAATCAATTGATACTTTAATGGTGGTTGAGAATGGATGGATGGAAGAATGGATCAATTAATAAAATACTAGATACATCTGATACATAAAAATATAAATAGATAAATAGATCAATGGATAGAAAGATAGATGAATAAATGTTAAATAAATAGATAAATAAAATGATATAGACATTAAAATTGGTAGATATTTAAAAAATAAGAAGTTAGATGACAGAATAATAACTAGAAAGATGTATAGTTAATAGATAATATATTAGAATAATTAGATAATTAAGTAGATAGATAGATAATAGATTATAGATAGATAAATGATAGATAGATAGATGATAGATAGATAGATAGATAGATAGATAGATAGATGATAGATAGATAGATAGATAGATAGATACAGAGATACAGAGATAAATATAAAGGATAATGAATGCATGGAAAGATGGATGAAAACATGAATAAATAGATAGGTAGTGTGATATATAATATTAGGCCGAATGATACATAAATAGATTGTAAGATATTTAGATACATAGACAATTTAAAAAAACTTAAAAGTTTTTAAAAGTTATCATTATGTAAGTTAAAATATTTTGTTTCACAAAATTTATTTTGTATCCATATGGAAATTGTCATTGATAAATTAATTGAAATAGATATATGGATATATATAAATGTAAGTATAATAAGGTCAGTAATTTAGAAGTATATTATGATAATTTGAAATATTATGAAACAAATTAATAAAGATACAGAATTTAAATAAATAAGTACATATTTGAATATATGATGATGAATGTAGCAACAGATGAATGTCGCACTCAAAAAATAGAATGGATGATACAAAGATAGATTTATTGATAGATAAATGTGAGATAAATTGACAGAAAAGTTAATAACTAGATCTCAGATACACAAACAATTAGACAGGTATTTATTAAATAAAACACATTATTTGCATTATTTATCTATCATTAAGTAAGTTTATTATATTTTTTGGAGGAATACTTTGTTGAAATGATATATTTAAAAATCATTATATTGATATAGATAAATAAATAGATGTATGTTAGCTAGAGAGCTAGATAGGTAATGGTTCTAAAGATAGATGAATACATATTAGATAGATAAAGAGATGGATAAAATATAGACATTCAGATATATATTTAGATGAAAAAATAAAATTCTAGATCATAGAGAAATAAATGGATACATAGAATATAGATAAGTAGATAGATGAATAGAAAAATAGAATGTAAATAAATGCTAAATTACACATAGTAAGAGAAAAATCAGTGATTTAGAAATATATTGATAATTCCTATACATTAATAAAAGATTAACAAACATGCAAATAGATGTTAGATAGGTAGATGGATTAATAAAAAATAGACAGAAAAATAAATAGAAATGAAAATGAATAGAGATATAGAGATAAGTAGATGTTAGATAAATAGATTGATAGATACAATGACAAAAAGAATGATCATTGTTTTAGAAATATATAAAATTTCTATATTAAAAAAGATTAATAAATATACAGAATAAAGTTGAATAGATAGATGAATAGAGAAATACATAAATAGTAGGTAATTTGATAAGTTAACAAGTAGTTGCATATTTATATACATAAACAATTGGACAAATGTCTATTAAATAAAACTAAGATTTTACATAATTCATCATTAGGCAAGTTAAAACATTGTTTTAGAGTGACACATTGATAAATCGATAGAAAGACTTATTAATATATAGATATAGATAAATGATAAAATAGATGACAGATAAATGGATAGCAAGCTAGCTGGCTAGCTTCTTTGTTTGTTATAGACCCTCTTATTTACTTATTTCTCTTTTATTACCCTTGCCTTTGAGATCAGATTAAGAAAACTCTCTTTAAATGCAAACTTCCAAGAGGTGAGTACTTCTGTTTTTTTCTATGCAATTTATTATATTGGGTCTTATATTCAAGTCCTTCATCTATTATGTTTAATTTGGTGTCTGATGATAGACAATTGTCTAGCTTCATTCTTTTGCTAGTGGCTTTCCAGTTTTGCCAGCACCACTTACTGAAGACGCTTTCAGTTCTCCACTGCATGTTTTTGGCTTTTATGTTGAAAATTCTTTGCCCTTACAAACATGGGTTTACTTCTGACTCTTGATTCTGTTCTGATGGCTTGTGTGTCTGCCAATATCATGCCATTTTGATTACTGTCACTTTGCAATCTAATTTGAAATCTAGAAGACTGATGCATTCAGCCTTATTTTTTTCTCAGGATGGTGTTGGCAACTTCGGGTCTTCTATGCTTCCCTACAAATCTGATGGGTTTTGTTCTATTTCTTTAAAAAATTTCAATGTGATTTTGATGTGAATTGCATTAAATCTGTAGAATGCCTTAGATAGTAAGATCCTTTAACAATAGAACTCTCTTGGTAGCAAATATGTTGATATGTTGAGATATCTGATGCTATATATGTTGATATATAGACTGAGATGACTAAGAGTGGTTGGTACTTTACCACTTCAGTGGGGAGCTTGGAGGACATATGCTGAAAATGGCAATGACAAAAGTTAGAAGAATCTTGAATTCCTGATTAACTGCATGGGGCATCTCCCAGATATCTCTCCTCCTCCTTTTCTGCTCCTCCAAATCTAATTCAGTTTCTCTTCCAAGCCTGGTTCTCAGCTTTCTCTGGAAGTTATCAATCCCCTTTCATTAAATTTTATTATTGCCTTAGTTATTCATTTCACTATGTCCTTTACAGCTCTCCTCTCAGGGACATAGCTCTTCTCCTGTGCCTACTGTTGTCTTTATATTTGGTTTCTTATGTCAGTTTTCTGTTTTTTGATGTTACATCATAAATACCCCTCAAAAATACAAACTAAATAATTATAATATACCTCCACAATGAAATTGTAATGTGCCAACAGAGACATTGTTGCAAGATGCATCAATATTTGCCTTAAAAATAGTACCAGTGATTGTGACTTTAAAAATATGGAAATGTTAGTTCAGTATATTTCAATTGCCTACATGATTTTGTGAAGCTCCCTCTACAATGTTTCTAGAATTGCAAAGAGGAATTACAAAGAAATATTTAAACTTTTGACTTCTTTAAACTTCTCAACAACTGTGGCACTATGTTTAGAAGTTTACATAAATATATTAGCTTGTCTTTTTATGCTAAACTTATGCATAAATTGGTTGCAGTAATAATGTTCAAATAATCACCTTGTGTCATGATTTGAGGTTTTTTTTTTAAGTAGAAGAATGTGGTTGTTTATTCTGTTTAATTATGTGTATGATTAATTTTTTTGCTGGATAATATGGTTTTTATTCTTTTCTCTATGTAAATACTTTAACTCTGAAGAATTCTTAAAATAACCCCCTATTGTGGAAAAATGTGTCTGCTTTACTAGGTGTCACAACTGCATGCAAATTAGCATATGTTTCTGAAGTCAAAAACTCAGAGAAATATATCAACCTACATTGATCAAATAGCAAGCCAAAAATATGATAAATGTCTTTTCTGTTTCTCTTTTCTTTCACATTCAAGAACAGCTTTGTTTGTTAATAAATCCTGAGCGAATTATTTGAGGGTCAAAAGATATTCTGTTTTCAGATTCTGAGACAGAAAATAGTCCAAGATTGCTTCCAGATAGCATATCCTGAGATATAGGGCTGGTTCCCTCTAAAACAATGAAAGTTTGGGCTGTAGGAGGAAAGAAAGAGAGAAAATGATTCACATGTTAATCTTTTAAAATTTCTAGTCTCAGTCTTCAAGTATTTTATACTGAGACTCTGGAGAATTAAACCACTATTTGTATTTTTTTAGCATGAAGTAATTTAGGCATAAAACATCTACATACTAGAAGCTGTATCTATTGGATAACTGGTAGTTATAGAAACCAAAAAATAGTGTTTCTAGTGATACCGATTGAAGATTAGACCAACTATGTCATATAAGTCCACAGAATTATTGGAGAAAATTAAATGGCTGTTTTAAGACTTTAAAATTTGGGGTGGTTTTCTACGCAACAAAAGTTAAATGACACAGGGGGTTTCCAATACTATAGAAGAATGTGAAGAGGACAGCCTGTCTATTCAATGACCAAGGAAATTAGTAACCATAGTTGTGGCTTAGAATAAAGAAAATAGAGGAGAGAACTTACAATAAAAGACAGTGTTCCAGTCATATGGGCTAAACGAAGAGTTTCTGGACCAAAATTGATGTAGGGAGGCCTAAGAATCGTGTTATGCATGGATAGAAAATCAGTGCATGAAGCAACTGACTAGTTAAATCACAAACATTTCATGATTCTCTAATTTCTGTAGCAGAGATTTCAAGTTACCTACTCAATATTCACACTCACTTTTCCTCAATAAAATAAACATAGAAAAAATACTTTTAGGATTCGAAAGCAATGCACTCAACTAAAAGACTGCATTTCATAGTATCTCTTAGAATAAGGAGGCTGCTGATACATTGGTGAGGCATCTTGGTCAAATATAATATTGGTTATATTTTTAGAAACAGAGATCCTCACTAACTAAAAGGCTGTGGTATGCTTAGGAAGTGCTTGAGGTTTTCACAGCATGGAAGGAAACAGACATGAACATGATTTCTGTTTATATCTACCCCTATCCACAGGCCACTTCTATAATTCCCGTCAATCGTCAGTGAGTCGTTGATGCTGCCACTCTAGCCGAGCCTTCTTATATATCAGGAATCAGCTTCCTCTGGCTTGGGATAGCTAAACCCAAGATTTTTGACCAAAGACCTTCTTGAGAGAAATTTTACATTCCCTCAATGTTGGAAATTTCAAGTCAGAGCTGTATTTTTGTCAGAAGTCTCCGCCCTGGTCCCAGCATAGAGGATGTGATTCAATCTGTGCATTGAAGAACTATTTTTCTTTCACCATTGGACCTTCTCAAATATGTAGTCAAAGGGTTTGTGTAGAGACAGGGAAAACAGTCCAGACATATTTCTGTTTAGTCTTAGAATCAGGATGCTCTCATATAAAAGCATCGTTCCTGAAATTCCACACTTGAGAATACATAGAAAAACGCAACCTCCAAATCCAGATCTGAGAACCAACAAACACCCAAAGACACAGTGGTGAGCGGTGTGTGTGAATTTGGGGTCATTAGATGAATGCCCTCAGCTCCTGTTTAATTACTCTGCAGTTCTAAACAAATCTATTTTCTATTTCACCAGCTTTGTGCACAGGTAAAATGTTAGTATTGTAAGTTGAGAATCAGAATCAAAGAAGTTGGTATTTCAAAAAAGTCTCTATCTGAGACAGAGTTCCGCTTTTTGCATGATTTCTGAGTAAGTACTGTATTGGGTTAGGGAATTTTGCTCTTACTTTCCTGGGCTATTAATCTATTTAACACAGGGCTATATTGACAGTCAGTTCAGCCATTATTCTCTTAAATCTAAGGAACCATTTCTCTCAGGCTTCTTTAAAGATGTTTTCTTTCTAATTTTGTTTTCTGCAATTTCATTGTGGCACATTCAGATGTGGGTTTCATGCTTTCTCTCAGTTTGTTCTTCTTTATTCTGTGTATATGCCTTTAGCCAGACTTAGAAATTATGTAATCCTTATTTCTTCAAATAATTTTCAGCATGCTGACTTTGAAGATCTCTGGTGCGTTCTTGTCTTCCTTACATTCTTTGTCAGTTCTAAAATTTGCAAAGTTTTTTATATCTCCTGCTTCTTTGATAAGATTTTTAATCTCTTCAGTTATCACAAGAATGTTCATGACTATTTGTTGAAGCACTAAACAAAGTCTAAAGACTTTGTCAGGTATTTACACGTGTTATCTCTTCAGATAACATCTATTGTATTTCATTTCCCACAGGATGCGATTTTTCATGATTCCTTCTTAGCTAATTTGGGTTCCATCTTGGGCTTTTGGTGATTAACACTCTGGGCCTTCAGTAAAGTCCTTGAAGAATATTGACATTTTTGTCTGAACACCAAACTCATTTAGCTAGGTTAAGGCACCCGTTTATTCTGGGCAGCCTTGTGTACCTGTGATTTCAGGGTCAGGTTAGTTTCAAAGCATTTCCTCTGGTATTCAGGTCTGTCTTCTGAATGTTCCATGCCGTGGTCCCTCGAGAAGTAAATCGAAGTCAATCGTTAAATTTTCAGCGAATTCGTATTTAAAGGCAGCACAGGGGTGAGGCCATTTAGCAAACAGCTTTATAGGTTTTTTTTTTTTACCCCCAGGGTCTTCTTTCTATAATCACACTGCCATTTTTTGGTTCTGGGTGCTTTCCTGTTGCCTCCTCAGGCAGAAAGATGAAGGTATTTTCTCAGAACTGCTGTAAATTTGTAATAATCGCACCCACATCTAAGTGAAGGGAGACAGAAAGAAAATACTGGCTATTCATTAACACTTTGGATATTGTAATTTTTTTGAAACATTGAGAAAATTTTCCTCATTCATAATTGTATTTGATCAGGTAATTGTGGGTTTCCATTGTTGGCTCACCATCACTTGAGATTGCTTCCAAGTTGGGATATGAAAGAAAACAAAGAAGAAAAGTATGATTGGTATTTATTTTTCCCTAAACTTTCAGAATTGACTTTTCTACACTTGAGGCAGAACTAATGGAGCGTTTTTGTTTTTGTTTTTCATTTTTAAGAAAGAAGTGGTTTATTTTTATGTTACTCATGAGCAGAAACCCCATCTGTTGATGAAAGTTGCTCACTCTGATTATCTCCATCTGTTCTTCTTCTATTGTTCTGGATAGCAAGGATGATAACATCCCATCTGTATATACCATAACATTTATTAACTAAGGGTCTTTGTTTGATTGTTTGTTTGTTTCTTTGTTTGTTTTGGTGGTGGTGGTGATTAGCATTAGATGTGTTATATCTTTTTAATATAGAAGAGCAGATTTGCCTCTCCTTAGTAATAAAACAAGGTTTGCTCTGTTTGAGAATTCTCCTGTGAACGAAACCACTGTAGGTGAACGCACCAAAGAGTTATTATGCTTTACTCAGTTAAGATTAGGATTACTGATGAAGACAGAAAATATGGCTACTGCTATTGCTATGAGTGATAAAGCTTGTGTTCTCACCCAGAAATTCATGTCTTTTGCCAGCACTTGTGAAAGAGTAACTTGAAATTTCCTATCAAGCATGGTAGTTTCTCATGATATACAAAAGCATAGTTCATGTAATAAAAAGGACGTGAGTCCACAAGAAGTGGTAGAAAATAGAGGAACCCTTTCTCGGAACTTGTAGCAAATTTTCTACCAAGTGGTGGATAAGAGAGAGTAAAGATCCTGCACTATTAAAAAGGAATACTTCTGTCCCAAATGATGTGTTAGTTGTTATGAAATGCTCGACAGGTTGCAGAAAGAAAGATGATATGACAGCTCCCAATTGTTAGAAATATATCTTTTGCTAATTACGTGAGGTGTGGTTCGATATGGAAAATACAAAGGTACAGAAGTTCACTCTTACCTAAGAAAGAAAACATGGTATCTTCTTGCATTCTAGACACTGAAGAAGGTATGTACCTCGGTGGTTAAATATAATGCCAGAGTGGATGGCTCCAGCATCAACTCAGTTTTGCCTGAAAGGGTGACCACTACTCTACAATATAAACTTAATCTTTTACTCCATGTTCCAAAGCAATGTTAGCAGTGTAATGAAATGCTTGAGCTATACAGATTTTTCTAGCTGCATAGGTGTAATTCACTTGATGGCTTGGCTAAGTCAGAGCTTGATGGTGTCTACAGTTCTGTATGGCTAGTCATCATCACTGGCTGTTACACACATGCAAAGCAGATATATATGCTTGACTCAGTAGGAAGACAAGGGGCAGAAATCAGTTCCCAGGCTATTTTCTTTTATATTCCTAGCCCATCTTAAGCTGCTGTCAGTAGTGTAGCTGTTTTGACATGAAAAATTACATCTGACAAGTCAGTCATTCCTCTTTGGGGCATGAGTTGTGAAAACAAACATCAGCAGAAATCTGACCTCTCCAGATAATGTTGAAGATGTCTCCCATAAAGCCAACTGTCTGATGGAACAGATAGAGTCCAGCAGCTGATGCAGCCTACCTGAACCCCAGATTGTCACTTTTTTGACATTCAGCCATCATCAGAGTTCAGGTGCACAATCTTAAACACTATGTGCTTCAATAGGAGTTATCTTTGAATGGCAGACTTGTGACTCCGAAATTCACGTTGCTTCATTTGACCCTTGGTTATAAATAAATATATTATATGAGATGCTGCCACTGCTTGCCCTGACCCATTTTCTTCTACTCAGAACAATCTAATGGTACCTTTTTTTTCACGCCACAGCATTGCTCTTCCAAGATGATTAAATTGATTCTAGTTTCACAGTGGTAGTACGACACTTCCATATTTCTCTGCATGTAGCTTCCCAGATTTTTCCATTCTGATAACATTGCACTTTTTGTGGTAAACAATCTGAGAGCATCAAATTATTTCATAGATGTTCTGTATTCCTTAACATATACAGATATTTGATATTGTTGCATATTGGGTGTATTCCTAACTCTCCCACCCTCACCTGATCTCAGTCCACACGTTTTAGTAAGATAATCTGACTACAAAATAGATTTGAGGGCTATAGCTTTTTGGCTGTTTTTAGGTTTGGATTTGAAAGTGAATTGGTCGTGTGACATAGAGACCTATTTTGAAAAATATTATCAATCGTTTTACACTTTCTGGTTGAAGGCTGAGTCTAAGTAGTGGATTAATTGAAACAATGAAGATATAGATATAGGGATGAGAATCATTAATGGCGGAGGGGACAACAGAGGGTACATGAACACAACTACCCCAACGTGAGGGAAGAGAACAATGTTGACCTCTGAATATGATTTAAGAAAGAATAATGAACATGTTCTGTCTCTAGCCCTAGCATCAATAACCAACTCAAGAGGCCATAACAATCGTCAATCCATCACATAGCCTGAGAACTGAAGATTTGTGTTGAAGACTGACAACCAATAATAACTAGAAGACCGTGGAAAGTTGATTGTTTTTGAAAGAGAAAGATTGAATTAATGTAAGTCAATACTCATTTATTGCTCATGTAATAAATACTAAAATACATTATCTGTTAGGCACTGTGCTAAATCTGTGCTGATGTCCAAGGTAGACAAGGAAAAGGAGGCAGGAACAATCTGAAAAAAAGTTATATTTTTGGGTTAAGCAGTGATAAAAATAAAGCAAAATGAGGGCCTGCCTTAAAATGCTGCGAAAGAGGGCAAAGTTGTGCGGTTGGAAGTTTACATGTTTAAAAAGAATTTGAGTGTCGCTCTCAACAGTAAGTGCAACAGAAAGAAAAGGAACTGGGAAGATATATAGGTCAGTTCTTCAGGGGAGTTGTTAGTGATGCTGAGGTTCTGAGCTCAGAATCTAAAAGAAATTTAAAGCCAGAATAAGGAATCCAGTCTCTCTTTAGATGGAACACTAATGAAGATGAAAACATGCATTAGAAAATGTAAAGTTTACTCACAAAGGGAGCAAAAAAAATACAAATAAGCTTGACTACTTTGAGGACAGGAGAATAAAAAGTGACATCTGAAATATTTGTAAAATTTCACCATGTGCTAACAGTACTGAAGCTTCTAAGACAAGAGGATGTGACCTTTACTTTTTCTGTGAGGGCTCATGGTGTTCATGACACTGAGCAACTGAGAGTAGGCTATCCTTTGAGTACAGATGTATTTTTCATGAAGACAGATTCTGCCAACTAAAAGCCAAGGGCTTTAAAATCACAGCAAAAATTTAATCGAGAGAATGCTAAAGTAAATACTGCATGTGTGCCTTTTCTAGATCGGATTCCTATCTATTCCTCTCATATCATCCCAAATGAGACCTTCATTTGATTCATCCAGGAGGGCTTCAGATACCTCTGATCTCCAGTTTCTTCATTTGCATGTACTTCCTTGGTTTCTATCCTCTTTAAAGAGTTCATTCAATATAATTTTTTCAGACAGTCTGGTAAATATATTCAAAGTACCAAAGTGTACAAATGTTAAACATCAGTCAATAGCCTAACTTGAAAAAGCAGCAATTTACTCTTAACTCTTTCAAAAAACAAGGAAAATCAACCCATCAAGTGAACATGTGAGTTTATTATTCAAATAACAGATTACATGCATTTTGCTGATGTTTGCCAACATAATTTAAATTTTGTTATTTTGCAATGTCCTCCAGTCCACTGGTGCATCACCTGCAATTTGGGTGATGTTTGCCTAATGAAGTCGGTTGATGAGCTGACCTGGAAAGAGTGACAGATGTATCAGCTGTCATTGGCATGGGGAGCCATGGGGTGCCTGCTGGTTCCAAGTTGAAAAAAGGACCATCATTGGCTGATAAATCGGATATCAACTTGGAAAAGTAGAAGGCTTCATCATTCCAAAATAACTTCTCTGTAAGGCAGATGTAACATACTGAGATGGAGAAGTTGTTATTGAAATAAAATTCATGATGTAGCTATTTGCTTGATTGCAGCTGCCATGCGAGCTCACATGGAAAGTGGGCAAATGATTCAAGAGAGCAGTTTGGTTCATCACACTTTGTTCTGATGGGCTACCTAGAGTTGATTTTGGAGGAGCCAGTAAACTTCTGATTGGAGGAGTTGTATTAGCAATTGTCTGGCTGGTAGCAGGCTTGTTGATTGGTGGTGTTTTTAAATTTGTGGAAGTGGAAAGTATATTTTCTGCACGTGTGTTAGCCAGGACACCAGAATTATGATTGCCTGTATGATTCCCTGTCCCAGAGTGCTTCTTGTTGAAATTTTGAGCTTTTGAAGCTGCTTAGAAGCCTGTGTGATCACTACTCTTCTTTTCATTCTTAGTAAAAGGAGGGGATAACCTCGTTGAAAATTTAGATTTTGATAGAAGTGTAACTAAAACCAGAGGAGAAAGAAACTGGTTGACGCAAGACAATAAGAAACCTAACCTCTACGTCATATATCAAGTTTCTTATCCAAAGTTAATGTCATCAACACATACACTGTTAACTATTGTCAAAAATTACTTATTGGAAATAAAAATTTAAATAGCATGGCCTCAAGTAAAAATGGTGGCTGCATAACACGAAATGCAGTTTTTAAAAGGGTTTCCATACCTTTACTTAAGAATTTACTTAAGAACAACATTTTTAGAATCCAGAATGCCCAAACTGTTCTCAATTTTGTGAAAAAAAATTTAAACTTACTAGGTTCATATACTTTTATGAAATATATATTTTATTGTACACACACAAATACAACTGACACACATACACACACATATACACACATACATATACATACATTTATATAGTACCTTATTATAAGTTGTAACTAAATTTTGTACTACCTTGCTTAAAACAGAGTCTTCTTGTTCTTCTTCCAGAATGTTAGAGAGTGAAGCAGTTGTTTGAGAAGTCTGTTGCTCTTACTAAATTTATAAAGGTTAAGCTGTCAAATTAAACTTTTCATTCTTGCAGTTTCAAATATTCTGAAAGGGGCCTCTCTTTCCAAAACTTCTTTCTGAAGAGTTCTTCCTGAATCACTACCGAAGTTCTATTCTCATCTCACCAAAAATACTTAAATTGATTGTTTTCAACTATTTTCTAGAGTTTCCTGAGAAAGATCAAAGATTGAAACTCATTATCTCCATCTGGTTCAGAGACACAAAATGTGTCATATGGTCTTCTTGTAAAGGACTGTGCAGAGAAAACCTGGAAAGCATTTTTATCGGTCACAAACCTCAAGTCTAAGTCCTCGGTAAATGTGTGATCACACAAAAGTGGAAGTTGCTGAACCAGTTGATTCATCTTTAGGAGAATCATGTCTAATTTCTGAAGAAAAACATGCCATCTCACATAAATCTTTCTTCATCTGTTTTATCACCTACCTAGTTTTGAATACCTCAGCCCCAAACTCTGCTTTGACAGGCCTATACCGATAAACTCCTCAGGCCACCAATGTTTCTCAACCTGAGTAGCTGTGACATCACAATATGATATCTCCTAGAAACTAAAAGTCTCATGCACCCAGGGTTTTCTTCTGCCTCTCTACATTTTATTTAGTTAATATAAAATATGAGCTGATTATTTAGGTAGTATAATCTGCAAAATCGTATTGCACAGAACTTTCAAATAAAAACATTTTGGAGGCCCCATAAATTAAAGAAATTGCCTGCCTTTACACACACACTCATCCTCTGATTGAGGGATAAAGTATAAGGCCTGGAAAATAAACAATGCACAAAGTAAACAAAACTAACTTTTTTAATTTTTGTAATTTGAAACTCACATCCGTAGAAAACCTGTGAAGAGGGACATGGAGTTGCAATCATTTGTCATTAGAAAACAACATATTTGGATTTGAAAACCAAAATAATTTCTTATATGTGTTTTACATGAATAGCTATGTATAACCACTAATTTCATACATTTTTCAGTTATAAATGAGTGTAATAAGTGCTATTTTATTTCGTGTCTCTTTAAATACCTACATATACAAAGCAAAACATTTTAAAAGTAAAGATATCTACCTAAGAAGATCCCAAAGAGTGGCAAATAAAACATGTATGACAAAATGTTACGGGTAAAGTAAATGTGGTTAAGGCTTTACCATACACCATACAAAAGAGCAAATATAATCATTACATCTTTTCAACCATTTTTTCCCCTTCTCTCTCCTACTCTTTGGCTTGTCAGTTCCAAGAAGAAATAAAACTGCTAGTTTTGTTTGTTTGATTGTATTATCACCCAAAAAGAGTTCTTGTTAAGGTGTGTTATTAATGTATTCAATTTTTTTATATGGTCATCACCAATTCCCAGTCAGAGGTTTGGAAAAGGAGAGCCTTAATTCAGTTGTGAAGTTCGAACCCACAGTAACGCAGCCTGTGGTGGAAAGCAAAAGTGCCTTCCCTGGGTCCAATGGAGATTGCCTTCGTAGTGAAAACTAGTAAGGGTCCCCGACTGATTCTATTTTATACAGATAAAAACCACAAGTATCAAATTCTATTTTTTTTCCCAAAGTTCACTGTTTTGATTGGTCAGAAACTTGTGTTCTTTCTTTTTGTAATGAATTAGATATGATTTGTTTAGATGCAAATGAGGATTGACTTGTGCACCTCTGATTGGATGAGGCATATATGCCTCAGTGAATTGTTGAATAGATAAAACAGAAAACTTCTTTATAACGGTTGACTCAGGTAGAGGAAGTACATTTAAAAAGTTGAAAGCTCATTCTTTGTCATTTCTTCAAAACATGGTTAAGGAACCTTTGTCAGCATCAACTGTGAGATGTGTTTATGAATTTGGGCTTCGTTAACCAAAATGAGTCCTCCTTGAAAGCTATATATTTTTATGTAGTTCACAATAATTTAAAAGGCAGGTTTTTCTCAATAGGTGCCACTGTTAATATGTTGGGTTGTTTAACATTTATTTTAAAATTTAGTATTTTGTGCATTAATAATAAACAATCAGAAAAATTCTGTTTTAGTAAAACTCAGTAAATTTAATCTTATCTAAATGAAATCCTTTAATTAAAAATAAGTTGCATTTAAAGTAACCCATACTCAAACAATAAAAGATTTTAAGTATTTGAATACATTTCTTCTCAACCTAATTTATCTTTCTATTTCAGTGAATATTATTTTATCTACAATGAAATATAAGCAAACTGAATTCACAGCACATTCCAACAATCATATTTCATGATCAAGTGGAATCTTTTCCTAGAAGGTGGGATGGTTCAACATCAGCAAATAATACATGTGATACCTCACACTAACAAAATGTAGAATAAAAACAAAATTTTAACATCTGCATAAAACCAATTTGAGGAAATTCAGCTGAGTTTTATGATTAAAACAAAAAATTCGCAATACATGAAGGTAACGACTTAATGAAGGTTACGTGTGAAAAGTCCACAGCCAAATTCATATTCAATGCAGAAAGATAAGAAACTTTTCCAGCACATCGGAAGACAAAGATTCTCACACTTGATATATTTTTTCAATAAGAAAAGAAAATTTCTAGCCAGAGAAAGTAGGCCAAAAACAACAACAAAAAAATCAAGTCAGAAAAAGAGGAGTGAAACAAACATTGTCTCTTCAGATGACAGAAACCTATGTATATACAACCTCAAATACTACAGTATAAATTGTTAGAACCAGTAAACCAACTAAGATGAAGAACCCAAAATCAATAGGTAAATTTTAGTGTATTTCTACACATTAATGACGAACTACTAGACATAAAAGTTAAGAGATTAATTTCATTTTCAATTGCAGGAATCTCAATAACAGAGGAATAAATGCAACAAAAGGAAATACGTATGCATGAGAAGGTGTACATGTTCATGCAAGAAATTTAAAAACAAAAATAAATGAAAACATATTAGTGTTGGTAGAGCTTCAATGTCATCTCAAACCAACTTTCAATGGCATTTTTCACAGACATAGAAAACACAATCCTACAACTTACATGAGTCACAAGAATCATCAAATAGCCAGCCAAAGCAATGGTGAGAAAACCAGGGCGAATTTGGAAGAGTCACGCTCTCTGCCATCAAAATATATGTGTCATTTAAACAGGATGGCACTGGGATAAAAACAGACACATAGATCAATAAAACAGAAAACACAGCCCAGAAATAAAACTGTGCATACATGGTTAAATTACTTTTGTCAAATGTGCCAAAAAAATTATTTAGTTTTTTTAGGAAATTAATCATCTCCTTAACAGTTTTTGGAATCTTGAATAACCACATGCAAACAATGAAATTAGATTTCTACTTTACCACACACAAGAATCAACTAAAATATATATTAAATATTTAAATGTAAGACCTAAAACTTAAAAGAAAACATTAGGGTACCCTCTTTGACATTACTCTTGACAATAATTTTTAATTTGACATCAAAAGCAAAGGCAACAAAAGCAACAATGAACAAGTGGGTCACAATCTAAAAAGCTCTTGGATAACAGGAAAAAAATGTGGCATATATGATACAGGCTTTGTTCATCCCTCTTGAGTTCAAATCAAAGTTGTGACAGAAACAGAGAGCAAACAGCAAAAAAAAAAGTCACCTGGATTTAAATGAACAAGTCCTACCACTAGGCAGGGAAGTAAATGACCCTGTAAGAGGAGGAGGTAAGATGGGGGAGGACACGAGGCTGCCAGTTCCTTGCAACTGAGTAGAACAGAGGCTGCAGCAGCTACTGATGCCTCTTCAAGGGGCCAAGTTCAAGAGCAGACTTCCCCGCTGAGCACCAGGGCCAGATCTGCTGCACAGGCGCTCACCAGAGACTTACAGAGAGACATTGAGTTGTCAGTGTGAGGGCAAGAGGAGACGATCTCTCCCGGATAGAAGTGCTAGTGGTGTCTACGGCTCCTCTGTTGCTGTCTACCAGAGACTCACATCAGAATAAAGTGAAACACAGGCTAAAATAAGGAGGTGGAAAAATATATTGCCTTGATGGACATAGAGGTTTTGTGCTGAATACAATGGATGGGATAGAGAAAGATAAATATTGCATCATTTTACATCTATGTGGAATTAAAGCACAAAATAAATAACAAAATGGCAGCAATAAACTGAAAGATACAGAGAATATTTCGAGGGTTCTAGATGGGAAGATGATTGTGGGATGCGAGAAAAGGCGGATGCGAGAAAAGTCAAATGCAAAAAGGGGGCTGGGGATAAATTCTGTTTCAATGATGCTACCAAAATAGGTTTTTAAAAAGGGGGCAGGAGTGGTGAATCAATCAATCAATCAATCAAAAGAGCACCCAGATGGGAAAAAAAAAAAAAGAAACACTTGAAATGGGTACAGGGTCACCAATGTTTTCCTTCAAAGAAATAATCTTTCAGGAAAAGAAAACTAATACACAAATTAATGCATAAAGTGAGAAAAACTTTTGACTAAATATTGAATTTTGCCTGAATACTGAATATTAAAAGGTGTTTCCTCCACTAAAGAAAACATGCAGTTCTCTGCACAGAAACTCCCTTTACAAAGTTTCTTCAAAAGGCAATGAGTTTTGGTTTTTAATTTTGGTGAGGGCACAGGGGTCAATTTGTGAGGAGACTAGCATTTATTCTTTGTCTACAAGTGTTAGGCAGCTGTCTTACTAACATGCCCACAAAGGCCTATGGCAATCCAGCAATGTCACTATTTATTGAGAACACGGAGGCTCAAGAAATTTTATAAAATTTTACCAAAGGTCACATTATTCATGAACAGTGGAATCTGGGATTTCACCCAGAACTTCATGATTCTAAGCCATTTAACACTGCAGCATACTGTCTGTTGGGGTGTGAGGCCCTAAACTCATTGTTCAAAAAGAGCCTTGTGTGAAGATTTTTTCTTACACCAGTTCTGGCACATATGTAGGCCTGCATTAAGCAACCTGATTGACAAAGTGCAATGAGAAAAATTCTGGAGCCCAGAGGTAAGAAATATCTCTGGAATCTGGTCTGAACTCCCTTTTTGATATAGACTGACATGTCTGAAAAATGACCACATCCACCTAACTTTACTAACAGGACTTATCTTGGCCTCTTCCACTACAAAAAAGCCCTTGTCATAGACCAGTAGGAAATATTTACCCGTCTTCTTCATGCTGATGATGTTTGGTCATCAGTATGCACAGAAGACATCATTAATGCAAAGACGCTTTTCCTATGCGGCAGGAATACAGAATCTGCTTCACTGTATATGAGATTGCTTTAGTAGGCTGTCAGCCAACAATACTCAATGAGTGTGCTTGAATGAAAACAATCAACTCCTAGATCTGTCCCAGCCAATGGCGTAAACAGAACTGACTATATTTAGGATTTTTCTATCACTTCTTATGTTCTTGTATAATGGCCATTTGAGACTGCCATGTGTTAATGCCCTCAGGATCCTGAAAAGATAGACGCATGCTCAACAGTCCTCTGTGGGTACATGTGCGTGCACGTGCACGTACGCACACACACACACACACACACACAAATGAATGTAGCACCCTTTCATATAAGCAGGTAAGGCTTGTTGGGCTTCCCACACAACAGGTAAACTCATTTATTCCTTCTATGCCCTAATTCATCAAGAGTCCAGTCTCCAGGTGTGTGGTTCTGAGATGAAAAGAGCCAGGATGCAATGAGAACAAAGAAAAGAAAGTTGTTTTCTAAACACGTGCCTGGATCCTGGAGGAACTTTTGGTGCAGGACCTCCTCTGGTGTTGAACCTCCAAATTCCTGACAAAGAAAGAGCTTCCAGCTTTCTGGATACTACAAAGCTAATAAGCTGTTAAAAAGTACTGAAGCCATCACTCTGGAAAGAAAACGCAAACAGAGCACCAAAGCAGAATTTCTAAATGCCCTTCTTGACTTCTTGCAGTCAAGTTCACCCTGCAGCTAGTCCTGTACTCTCATAGTATCTGTATCAAGTAACTCTTTGGCACTTGCTTTCAGTATCCGTAAAATCCACAACTTCTTCTCCCTAGTTTTCATGTAGCATCTCAAACTTGAAAACATCTGGAAGGGTCATTGAAAGAGGTGCACCGCCTCTCACAAGAGCTATACCTCAGTAATCTCTTAAGTTCAGGCTCCTACAGGTGTCATTTTCAACAAAGTCTATTTTTAAACCTCTTTGACACAGTACCACTCTAACCTTTTTTTTTTTCCTTTTAAAATACATGATTTTCAACTGCTTCATTGTAGGGCAAAGTCCAAGCATGACCTTCTCAGTGCAGAGTTTAAGTTTTCTTCAAAACATAGTACCACTCATTCACACTTCACCAGTAAGGAACAAGCAGCCAGGCCAGAGAAGTCAGATATTATGTGGCAGTTGCAGACAGAGGTAGCACTTGAGCCGAAACTGACTGGCACAGGTGACAAATTCAGAATTCCGGACAACCGCTTCAAGATCTCTGAAAATCCAAGGACAAGCAAGAAACAAACTTCTGTTACTGATGAATTCAAATAGTGCCAAAGAGAGGCCAAACAATTCACCAGATTTAACCAACTGTCTCCTCAGGACTGGATCTTGTCCCCAACAAATGCTCTGAATGATTCCTGTTTAAAACTAGGGGTATTTTGAGCACTTTGGTTCTCACAAAGTTTTTTCCTCTGTCCACTGGCTCACAGTCTATTCTAAGAACACCAAGCCTTTCTTTGTGGTCCTCCCCTATTTTCACCATACTATCAGAGATAAAGTCTACCGGGGAAGCATTGCCTTTTCATACCCTTAACGCCCTGAGAAACTTCTAACCCAATTACATGAGTAGGATTCCCACAGTACCATACTCTGGGAACACTGTGTTCATCTGCAAATTCTGCCCCATTTGAAAGGTGTAGTTTAAGTGTGTCAACCTCCTACCTCAGAAGGATTCATACAACCTAGGTGCTTCCCCTTTTGACTGGGCTCCTGTAGCCTTCACTATTCTATCAGTAACTTGCCAGCTTTCATATTTCCTTATATATCAGGAATCAGCTTCCTCTGGCTTGGGATAGCTAACCCCAAGATTTTTGACCAAAGGCCTCCTTGAGAGAAATTTTACATTCCTTCTCCTTTGAAAATTTCAAGTCAGAGCTGTATTTTTTGTCAGAAGTCTCCTCTTTGGTCCCAGCATAGAGGATGTGATTCAATCTGTGTACTGAAGAACTGTTTTTCTTTCACCATTGGACCTATCTCAAATATGTAGTCAAAGGGATTGTATAGAGACGGGGAAAACAGTCCGGACATATTTCTGTTTAATCTTAGAATCAGGATGCTCTCATATAAAAGCATCGTTCCTGAAATTCCACACTTGAGAATACATAGAAAAACGCACCCTCCAAATCCAGATCTGAGAATCAACAAACACCCAAAGACACAGTGGTGAGCAGTGTGTGTGGATTTGGGGTCATTAGATGAATGCCCTCAACTCCTGTTTTATTACTCTCCAGTTCTAAACAGATCTATTTTCTCTTGCAGCAGCTTTGTGAACAGGTAAAATGTTAGAATTGTAAGTTGAGAATCAGAGTCAAAGAAGTTGGCATTTCAAAAAAATCTCTATGAGAGACAGAGTTCTGCTTTTTGCATGATTTCTGAGTAAGTGCTGTATTGGGTTAGAGAATTTTGCTTTTACTTTCCTGGGCTATTCATCTATTTAACACAGGGCTATATTGACAGTCAGTTCAGGCATTATTCTCCTAAAGCTAAGGATCCACTTCTCTCGGGCTTCTTTAAAGATGTTTTCTTTCTAATTTTGTTTTCTGCAATTTCATTGCAGTACATTCAGATGTGGGTTTCCTGCTTTCTCTCGGTTTGTTCTTCTTTATTCTGTGTATATGCCTTTTTGCCAGACTTAGAACTTATTAAATCTTTATTTCTTCAAAAAATTTTCAGCATGCTGCCTTTGAAGATCTCTGGTGGGTTCTTGTCTTCCTTACATTCTTGTCAGTTCTAAAATTTGCTAGGTTTTTTATATCTCCTGCTTCTTTGAAAAGATTTTTAATCTCTTCAGTTATCGCAAGAATGTTCATGACTATTTGCTAAAGCACTTGCATAACAGCTGCTCTAAAGGCTTTATCAGGTATTTACATGTGCTATCTCTTCAGATAACATCTATTGTATTTCATTTCCCACAGGATGCGATTTTTCATGATTCCTTCTAAGCTAATTTGGGTTCTATCTTGGGCTTTTGGTGATTAACACTCTGGGCCTTAAGTAAAGTCCTTGAAGAATATTGACATTTTTGTCTGAACACCAAACTCATCTCGCTAGGTTAAGGCACCCGTTTATTCTGGGTAGCCTGGTGTACCTGTGATTTCAGGGTCAGGTTAGTTTCAATGCATTTCCTCTGGTATTCAGTTCTGTCTTCTGAATGTTCTATACAGTGGTCCCTCGAGAAGGAAATCGGAGTCAATCATTAAATTTTCAGCAAATTGGTTTTTAAAGGCAGCACAGGGGTGAGGCCACTTAGCAAACAGCCATATAGGTTTTTCTTTTCCCAGGGTCTTCCTTTCTACCATCACACTGCCATTTTTTAGTTCACGGTGCTTTCCTGTTGGGTCTTCAGGCAGAAAGATGAAGCTATTTTCTCAGAACTGCTGTGAATTTGTAATAATCGCACCCACATCTAAGTGAAGGGAGAAAGAAAGAAAATACTGGCTATTCATCAACACTTTGGATATTGTAATTTTTTTGAAACATTGAGAAAATTTTCCTCATTCAGATTGTATTTGATCAGGTAATTGTGGGTTTCCATTGTTGGCTCACCATCACTTGAGATTGCTTCCAATTTTGGATATGAGAGAAAACAAAGAAGAAAAGTATGATTGGTATTTATTTTTCCCTAAACTTTCAGAATTGACTTTTCTACACTTGAGGCAGACCTAAAGGAGCTTTTATTTTTTTAAGAAAGAAGTGGTTTATTTTTATGTTACTCATTAGCAGAAACCCCATCTGTTCTTCTATTGTTCTGGATGGCAAGGATAATAACATCCCATCTGTATATACCATAACATTTATTAACTAAGGGTCTTTTGTTTAATTGTTTCTTTGTTTCTTTGTTTGTTTTGGTGGTGGTGGTGATTAGCATTAGAAGTGTTATATCTTTTCTATTTGGAAGAGGAGATTTGCCTGTCCTTAGTTATAAAACAAAGTTTGCTCTGTTAGAGAATTCTCCTGTGAATGAAACCACTGTAGGTGAACACACCAAAGAGTTATTATGCTTTACTCAGTTAAGATTAGGATTACTGATGAAGACAGAAAATATGGCTACTGCTATTGCTATGAGTGATAAAGCTTGTGTTCTCACCCAGAAATTCATGTCTTTTGGCAGAACTTGCAAAAGAGTAACTTGAAATTTCCTAGCTATCAAGCATGGTAGTTTCTCATGCTATACAAAAGCATAGTTCATGTAATAGAAAGGTCGTGGTTACACAAGAAGTGGTAGAAAATAGAGGAACACTCTCTCGGAATTTGTAGCAAATTTTCTACCAAGTGGTGGATAAGAGAGAGTAAAGATCCTGCACTATTAAAACGGAACACTTCTGTCCCAAATGATGTGTTAGTTGTTATGAAATGCTCGACAGGTTGCAGAAAGAAAGATGATATGAGAGCTCCCAATTGTTAGGAATATATCTTTTGCTAATTAAGTAAGGAATGGTTCGATATGGAAAATACAGAGGTACAGAAGTTCACTCTTACCTAAGAAAGAAAACATGGTATCTTCTTGCATTCTAGAAGCTGAAGAAGGTATGTACCTCGGTGGTTAAATATAAGGCCAGAGTGGATGACCCCAGCATCAACTCTGTCTTGCCTGAAAGGGTGACCACTACTCTACAATATAAACTTAACCTTTTACTCCCTGCCCCAAAGCAATGCTAGCAGTGTAATGAAACGCTTGAGCTATACAGATTTTTCTAGCTGCATAGGAGTAATTCACTTGATGGCTTGGCTAAGTCAGAACTTGATGGTATCTACAGCTCTGTATGGCTAGTCATCATCACTGGCTATTACACACATGCAAAGCAGACATATATGCTTGACTCAGTAGGAAGACAGGGGGCAGAAATCAGTTCCCAGGCTATTTTCTTTTATATTCCTAGCCCATTTTAAGCTGTTGTCAGTCGTGTAGCTGTTTTGTCATGAAAAATTACATCTGACAAGTCAGTCATTCCTCTTTGGGGCATGAGTTGTGAAAACAAACATCAGCAGAAGTCCTACCTGTCGGGATAATGTTGAAGATTCCTCCCAAAAGGCCAACTGTCTGATGGAACAGCTAGCGTCCAGCGGCTGATGCAGCCTACCTGAATCCCAGATTATCACTTTTTTGACATTACAGCCATCATCAGAATTCAGGCGCACAGTCTTAAATACTCTATGTGTTTCAATAGAAGTTAACATTGAATGGCAGACTGTGACTCCTAAAGTCACGTTGCTTCATTTGACCCTTGGTTGTAAATAAATATATTATATGAGATGCTGCCACAGGTTACCCAGACCCATTTTCTTCTACTCAGAACAATCTAATGGTACCTATTTCACGCAACTGCATTGCTCTTCCCAGATGATTAAGTTGATTCTAGTTACATAGTGGTAGTAAGACACCTCCATATTTCTCTGCATTTAGCTTTCCAGATTTTTCCATTCTGATAACATTGCACTTTTTGTGATAAACAAACTAAGAACATCAAAGTATTTCACAGATGTTCTGTATTCTCTAACATATACAGACATTTGATATTGTTGCATATTGGGTGTATTCCTTACTCTCCCACCCTCACCTGATCTCAGTCCACACATTTTAGTAAGATAATCTGACTACAAAATGGCTTTGAGGGCTATAGCTTTTTGGCTGTTTCTAGGTTTGTATTGGAAAGTGAATTGGTCTTGTGACTTAGAGACTTATTTTGAAAAATATTATCAATCGTTTTATACTTTCTGGTTGAAGGCTGAGTCTAAGTAGTGAATTAATTGAAACAATGAAGATATAGATATGGGGATGAGAATCATTAATGGCAGAGGGGACAACAGAGGGTACATGAAGACACAAATACTCCAATGTGAGGGAAGAGAACAATGTTGACCTCTGAATATGATTTAAGAAAGAATAATGAACATGCTCTGTCTCCTAGCCCTAGCATCAATATCCAACTCAAGATCCACTGCAGCCGTCAATCCATCCCATAGCCTGAGAATTGAAGATTTGTGTAGAAGACTGACAACCAATGATAACTTGAAGACTGTGGAAAGTTGATTATTTTTGAAAGAGGAAGATTGAATTAATGTAAGTCAATACTCATTTATTGCTCATTTAATAAATACTAAAATACATTATCTGTTAGGCACTGTGCTAAAACTGTGCCGATGTCCAACGTAGACAAGGAAAAAGAGTCAAAAACAATCTGAAAAAAAGTTATATTTTTGGGTTAAGCAGTGATAAAAATAAAACAAAAAGAGGGCCTGCCTTTCAATGCTGCGAAAGAGGGCAAAGTTGTGCGGTTGGAAGTTTACATGTTTAAAAAGAATTTGAGTGTCGCTCTCAACAGTAAGTGCAACAGAAAGAAAAGGAACTGGGAAGATATATAGGTCAGTTCTTCAGGGGAGTTGTTAGTGATGCTGAGGTTCTGAGCTCAGAATCTAAAAGAAATTTAAAGCCAGAATAAGGAATCGAGTCTCTCTTTAGATGGAACACAAATCAAGATGAAAACATGCATTAGAAAATGTAAAGTTTACTCACAAAGGGAGAAAAAAAATACAAATAAGCTTGACTACTTTGAGGACAGGAGAATAAAAAGACACATCTGAAATATTTGTAAAATTTCACCATGTGCTAACAGTATTGAAGCTTCTACGACAAGAGGATGTGTCCTTTACTGTTTCTGTGAGGGCTCATGGTGTTCATGAAACTGAGAAACAGAGTAGGCTATCCTTTGAGTATAGATGTATTTTTCATGAAGACAGCTTCTGCCAACTAAAAGCCAAGACTTAAATTTTAAAATCACAGCAAAAATTTAATCGAGAGAATACTAAAGTAAATACTGCATGTGTGCCTTTTCTAGATTGGATTTCTATCTATCTTTTTCATATCATCCCAAATGAGACCTTCATTTGATTTATCCAGGAGTGCTTCAGATACCTCTGAAATCCAGTTCCTTCATTTGCATATACTGCCTTAATTTCTATCCTCTTTAAAGAGTTCATTCAATATGATTTCCTTAGACAGTCTAGTAAATGTATTCAAAGTACCAAAATATCCAAATGTTAAACATCAGTCAATAGCCTAACTTGAAAAAGCAGCAATTTACTCTTAACTCTTTCAAAAAACAAGGACAATCAACCCATCAAGTGAACATGTGAGTTTATTGTTCAAATAGGCAGATTGCATGCATTTTGCTGATGTTTGCCAACATAACTTAAATTTTGTAATTTTGCAATGTCCTCTAGTCCAGTGGTGCATCACCTGCAATTTGGGTGATGTTTGTCTAATGAAGTTGGTTGATGAGCTGACCTGGAAAGAGTGGCAGCAGATGTATCAGCTGTCATTGGCATGGGGAGCCATGGGTTGCCTGCTGGTTGCAAGTTGAAAAAAGGACCATCATTGACTGATAAATCGGATATCAACTTGAAAAAGTAGAAGGCTCCATTCTTCCAAAAGAACTTCTCTGTAAGGCAGATGTAATATACTGTGAAGCAGAAGTTGTGTTTGAAATGAAATTCACGATGTAGCCATTTGCTTCATTGCAGCTGCCATGTGAGCTCAAATGGAAAGTGGGCAAATGATTCAAGAGAGCAGGTTGGTTCGTCACACTTTGTTCTGATGGGCTACCTAGAGTTGATGATGGAGGAGCGAGTTCACTTCTGATTGGAAGAATTGTATTAGCAATTGTCTGGCTGGTAGCAGGCTTGTTGATTTGTGGTGTTTTTAAATTTGTGGAAGTGGAAAGTATGCTTTCTGCATGTGTGTTAGCCAGGACACCAGAATTATGATTGCCTGTATAATTCCCTGTCCCAGAGTACTTCTTGTTGAAATTTTTAGCTTTTGAAGCTGCTGGAGAAGCATGATTGATCCCAACTCTTCTTTTCATTCTGAGTAAAAGATGGGGACAGTCTCGTTGAAAATTTGCATTTTGATAGAAGTCTAACTAAAACCAGAGGAGAAAGAAATTTGTTGACACAAGACGATAAGAATCCTAACCTCTACATCATATATCAAGTTTCTTATCCAAAGTTAATGTCATCAACACATACACATTGTTAACTATTGTCAAAAATTCCTTATTGGGAATAAAATATTAAATAGCATGGCCTCAAGTAAAAATGGTGGCTGCATTTCAGGTAACACGGAATGCAGTATTTAAAGGGGTTTCAAGACCTTTACTTAAGAATTTACTTAAGCGCAACATTTTTAGAATCAAGAATGCCCAAACTGTTCTCAATTTTGTGAAAAAATAAAATTTAAACTTACTAGGTTCATATAATTTTTGAAAAATATATTTTATTGTACACACACAGACACAACTGACACACATACACACACATATACACACATACATATACATACATTTATATAGTACCTTATTATAAGTTTTAACTAAAATTTGTACTACCTTTTTAAAACAGAGTCTTCTTGTTCTTCCTCCAGAAAGTCAGCTAGTGAAGCAGTTGTTTGAGAAGTCTGTTGCTCTTTACTAAATTTATAAAGGTTAAGCTGTCGAATTAAACTTTTCAGATTTGCAGTTTCAAACATTCTAAAAGGGGCCTTTCTTTCCAAAACTTCTTTCTTGAAGAGTTCTTCGTGAATCACTACCAAAGTTTCATTCTCATCCACCAAAAAGACTTAAATTGATTGTTTTCAACTATTTTCTAGAGTTTCCTGAGAAAGATCAAAAATCAAAACTCATTATCTCCATCTCATTCCGAGACACAAAATGTGTCATGTGGTCTTCTTGTAAAGGACTGCGCAGAGAAACCCTGGAAAGCATGTTCTTCGATCACAAATCTCAAGTCTAAGTCCTCGGTAAATGTGTGATCACACAAAAGTGATCCAGTGGAAGTTGCTGAACCACTTGATTCATCTTTAGGAGACTCATGTCTAATTTCTGAAGAAACACGTGCCATCTCGCATAAATCTTTCTTCATCTGCTTTATCACCTACTTGGTTTTGAATACCTCAGCCCCAAATGCTGCTTTGACAGGCCTATATCAATAAACTCCTCAGGCCACCAATGTTTCTCAACCTGAGTAGCTGTGACATCACAATATGACGTCTCCTAGCAAATAAAAGTGTCATGCACCCAGGGTTTCCTTCTGCCTCCCTACATTTTATTCACTTAATATAAAATATGAGCTGATTATTTATGTAGTATAATCTGCAAAATCGTATTGCACAGAACTTTCTAAGTAAAAACATTTTGGAGGCCCAATGACTTAAAGAAATTGCCTGCCTTTACACACACACTCATCCTCTGTTTGAGGACTAAAGTATAAGGCCTGGAAAATGGACAATGCACAAAGTAAACAAAACTAACCACTTTTTTAATTTTTGTAATTTGAAACTCACATCCGTAGAAAACCTGTGAGGAGGGACATGGAGTTGTAATCATTTGTCATTAGAAAACAACATATTTGGATTTGAAAACCAAAATATTTTCTTATATGTGTTTTGCATGAATAGCTCTGTATAATCACTAATTTCATACATTTTTCAGTTATAAATGAGTGTAATAAGTGCTATTTTATTTCGTGTCTCTTTAAATACCTGCATATACAAAGCAAAACATTTTAAAAGAAAAGATATTTACCTAAGAAGATCTCAAAGAGTGGCAAATAAAACATGTATGATAAAATGTTATAGGTAAAATAAATGTGGTTAAGGCTTTACCATACACCATACAAAAGAGCAAATGTAATCATTACATCTTTTCAACCATTTTTTCCCCTTCTCTCTCCTACTCTTTGGCTTGTCAGTTCCAAGAAGAAATAAAACTGCTAGTTTTGTTTGTTTGATTGTGTTATCATCCAGACAGAGTTCTTTAAGGTGTGTTATTAATACATTCAAGTTTTTTATATGGTCATCACCAATTCCCAGTCAGAGGTTTGGAAACAGAGAGCCTTAATTCAGTTGCGAAGTTTGAATCCAGAGAAACGCAGCCTGTGGTGGAAAGCAAAAGTGCCTTCCTTGGGTCCAATGGAGATTGCCTACGTAGTGAAAACTAACAACGGTCCCTGACTGATTCTATTTTATACAGATGAAAACCACAAGTATCAAATTCTATTTTTTCCAAAGTTCACTGTTTTGATTGGTCAGAAACTTGTGTTCTTTCTTTTTGTAATGAATTAGATATGATCTGTTTAGATGCAAATGAGAATTGACTTGTGCACCTCTGATTGGATGAGGCATATATGCCTCAGTGCATTGCTGAATAGATAAAAAAAAAAAAAAAAAAAAAAAAAACAGAAAACTTCTTTATAACGGTTGACTCAGGTAGAGGAAGTACATTTAAAAAGTTGAAAGCTCAGTCTTTGTCATTTCTTCAAAATGCATGGTTAAGGAAACTTTGTCAGCATCAACTGTGAGATGTGTTTATGAATTTGGGCTTCGTTAACCAAAACGAGTCCTCCTTGAAAGCTATATATTTTCATGTAGTTCAGAATAATTTAAAAGGCAGATTTTTTCTCAATAGGTGACACTGTTAATATGTTGGGTTGTTTAACATTTATTTTAAAATGTAGTATTTTGTGCATTAACAATAAACAATCAGAAATATTCTGTTTTAGTAAAACTCAGTAAATTTAATCTTATCTAAAGTGAAATCCTTTAATTAAAAATAAGTTGCATTTAAAGTAACCCATACTCAAACAATAAAAGATTTTAAGTATTTGAATACATTTCTTCTCAACCTAATTTATCTTTCTATTTCAGTGAATATTATTTTATCTACAGTGAAATATAAGCAAACTGAATTCACAGCACATTCCAACAATCATATTACATGATCAAGTGGAATCTTTTCCTAGAAGGTGAGATGGTTCAACATCAGCAAAAAATACATGTGATACCACACATTAACAAAATGTAGAATAAAAACAAAATTGTAACATCTGCATAAAACCAATTTGAGGAAATTCAGCTGAGTTTTATGATTAAAACAAAAAATTCAGAATACATGAAGGTAACGGCTTAATGAAAGTTACGTGTGAAAAGTCCACAGCCAAATTGATATTCAATGCAGAAAGATAAGAAACTTTTCCAGCATATCGGAAGACAAAGATTCTCACACTTGATATATTTTTTCAATAAGAAAAGAAAATTTCTAGCCAGAGAAAGTAGGCCAAAAACAACAACAAAATCAAGTCAGAAAAAGAGGAGTGAAATCAAACATTGTCTCTTCAGATGACAGAAACCTATGTATATAAAACCCCAAATACTGCAGTATAAATTGTTAGAACCAGTAAACTAACTAAGTAAAGATGAAGAACCCAAAATCAATAGGTAATTTGTAGTGTATTTCTACACATTAACAGCAAACTACTGGACACAAAAATTAAGAGATTAATTTCATTTTCGATTGCATGAATCTCAATAACAGACAGAGAAATAAATGTAACAAAAGGAAATATGTATGCATGAGAAGGTGTACACGTTCATGCAAGAAATTTAAAAACAAAAATAAATGAAAACATATTAGTGTTGGTAGAGCTTCAATGTCATCTCGAAACAACTTTCAATGGCATTTTTCACAGACATAGAAAACACAATCCTACAACTTACATGAGTCACAAGAATCATCAAATAGATATCCAAAGCAATGGTGAGAAAACCAGGGCGAATTTGGAAGAGTCACACTCTCTGACATCAAAATATATGTGTCATTTAAACAGGATGGCCCTGGCATTAAAACAGACACATAGATCAATAAAACAGAAAACGCAGCCCAGAAATAAAACTGTGCATATATGGTTAAATTAATTTGTCAAATGTGCCATAAAAACTATTTAGTTTGTTTAGGAAATTAATCATCTCCTTAACAGTTTTTGGAATCTCAAATAACCACACGCAAACAATGAAATTAGATTTCTACTTTACCGCACACAAGAATCAACTAAAATATATATTAAATATTTAAATGTAAGACCTAAAACTTAGAAGAAAACGTTAGGGTACCCTCCTTGACATTACTCTTGCCAATAATTTTTAATTTGACATCAACAGCAAAGGCAACAAAAGCAACAATGAACAAGTGGGTCACAATCTAAAAAGCTCTTGGATAACTGGAAAAAAGAGGTGGCATAGATGATACAGGCTTTGTTCATCCCTCTTGAGTTCAAATCAAAGTTGTGACAGAAACAGAGAGCAAACAGCAAAAAAAAAAAATGTCACCTGGGATTTAAATGAAGGAGTCCTACCACTAGGCAGGGAAGTAAATGACCCTGTAAGAGGAGGAGGTAAGATGGGGGAGGACACAAGTCTGCCAGTTCCTTGCAACAGAGTAGAACAGAGGCTGCAGCGGCTGCAGATGCCTCTTCAAGGGGCCAAGTTCAAGAGCAGACTTCCCCGCTGAGCACCAGGGCCAGATCGGCTGCACAGGGGCCCACCAGAGACGTTGAGTTGTCAGTGTGAGGGCAAGAGGAGACGATCTCTCCCGGATAGAAGTGCCAGTGGTGTCTACGGCTCCTCTGTTGCTGTCTACCAGAGTCTCACATCAGAATAAAGTGACACACAGGGTAAAATAAGGGGGTGGAAAAATATATTGCCTTGATGGACATAGAAGTTTTGTGCTGAATAAAATGGGTGGGATAGAGAAAGATAAATATTGCATCATTTTACATCTATGTGGAATCTAAAGCACAAAATAAATAAAACGGCAGCAACAAACTGAAAGATACAGAGAATATTTTGAGGGTTCTAGATGGGAAGATGATTGTGGGATGCAAGAAAAGGCAAATGAGTTAAGAGCCACAGAATAGACACTTAGATGTAGACTGTGGCATGAGGAAGATGGTTAATAATGTTGTAATAAATATGTAAAAGGGATACAGACTAATTGATACAGACAAATAGTCTCTGTCATCTCTTACATCTCAGTAAAGAAGGGGGCTGGGGATAAATTCTGTTTTAATGATGCTACCAAAATAGGTTTTTAAAAGGGGGGTAGGGGTGGTCAATCAATCAATCAATCAATCAATCAAAAGAGCACCCAGATGGGAAAAAAAAAACACTTGAAATGGGTACAGGGTCACCAATGTTTTCCTTCAAAGAAATAACCTTTCAGGAAAATAAAACTAATACACAAATTAATGCAAAAGAGAGAAAAAAACTTTTGACTAAATATTGAATTTTGGCTGAATACTGAATATTGAAAGGTATTTCCTCCACTAAAGAATACATGGAGTTTTCTGCACAGAAACTCACTTTACAAAGTTTCTTCAAAAGGCAATGAGTTTGGTTGTTAATTTTGGCGAGGGCACAGGGGTCAATTTGTGAGGAAACTAGCATTCATTCTTTGTCTACAAGTGTTAGGCAGCTGTCTTACTAACATGCCCACAAAGGCCTATGGCAATCCAGCAATGTCACTATTTATTGAGAACACGGAGGCTCAAGAAATTTTATAAAATTTTACCAAAGGTCACATTATTCATGAACAGTGGAATCTGGGATTTCACCCAGAACTTCATGATTCTAAGCCATTTCCTACACTGCAGCATACTGTCTGTTGGGGTGTGAGGCCCTGAACACATTGTCCAAAAAGAGCCTTGTGTGAAGTCTTTCTTACACCAGTTCTGGCAGATATGTAGGCCTGCATTAAGCAACCTGATCGACAAAGTGCAATGAGAAAAATTCTGGAGCCCAGAGGTAAGAAATATCCCTGAAATCTGGTCTGAACTCCCTTTTAGATATAGACTGACATGTCTTAAAAATGACCACATCACCTAACTTTACTAACAGGACTTTCTTGTCCTCTTCCACTGCAAAACAGCCCTGTCATAGAGCAGTAGGAAATGTTCACCTGCCTTCTTCATGCTGATGATGTCTGGTCATCAGTATGTACAGTGGACATCATTAATGCAAAGATGCTTTTCCTATGCAGCAGGAGTACAGAATCTGCCTCACTGAATATGAGAATGCTTTATTAGGCTGTCAGCCAATCATACTCAATGAGTGTGCTTGAATGAAAACAATCAACTCCTAGATCTGTCTCAGTCAATGGCATAAACAGAACTGACTATATTTAGGATTGCTCTACCACTTCTTATGTACTTGTATAATGGCCATTTGAGACTGCCATGTGTTAATGCCCTCAGAATCCTGAAAAGATAGACATATGCTCAACAGTCCTCTGTGGGTACATGTGTGTGCATGTGCACGTGCGCACACACACACACAAATGAATTTAGTACCCTATCATATAAGCAGGCAAGGCTTGTTGGGCTTCCCACACAACAGGTAACCTATTTATTCCTTCTATGCCCTAATTCATCAAGAGTCTAGTCTCCAGGCGTGTAGTTCTGAGATGAAACGAGCTAGGATGCAATAAGAACAAAGAAAAGAAAGGTGTTTTCTAAACACGTGCCTGGATCCTGGAGGAACTTCTGGTGTAGGACCTCCTCTGCTGTTGAACCTCCAAACTCCTGACAAAGAAAGAGCTCCCAGCGTTCTGGATACTACAAAGCTGATAAGCTGTTAAAAAGTACCGAAACCATCACTCTGAAAAGAAAACACAAACAGAGCACCAAAGCAGAATTCCTAAATGCCCTTCTTGACTTCTTGCAGTCCAGTTCACCCTGCAGCTAGTCCTGTACTCTCATAGTATCTGTATCAGGTAACTCTTTGTCACTTGCTTTCAGTATCCATAAAATCCACAACTCCTTCTCCCTAGTTTTCATGTATCATCTCAAACTTGAAAACATCTGGATGGGTCACTGAAAGAGGTGCACCGCCTCTCACAAGAGCTATACCTCAGTAATCTCTTAAGTTCAGGCTCCTACAGGTGTCCTTTTCAACAAAGTCTATTCTTAAACCTCTTTGACACAGTACCTCTCTAACATTTTTTTTTTCCTTTTAAAATACATGATTTTCAACTGCTCCATTGTAGGGCAAAGTCCAAGCATGAGCTTCTCAGTGCAGAGTTTAAGTTTTCTTCAAAACCTAGTACCACTCATCCACACTTCACCAGTAAGGAACAAGCAGCCAGGCCAGAGAAGTTAGATATTATGAGGCAGTTGCAGACATAGGTAGCATTTCAGCTGAAACTGACAGGCACAGGTGACAAATTCAGAATTCCGGACAACCGCTTCAAGATCTCTGAAAATCCCAGGACAAGCAAGAAACAAACTTCTGTTACTGATGAATTCAAATAGTGCCAAAGAGAGGCCAAACAATTCACAAGATTTAACCAACTGCCTCCTCAGGACTGGATCTTGTCCCCTACAAATGCTTTGAATGATTCCTGTTTAAAACTAGGGGTATTTTGAGCACTTTGTTTCTCACAAAGTTTTTTCCTCTGTCCACTGGCTCACAGTCTATTCTAAGAACACCAAGCCTTTCTTTGTGGTACTCCCCTACTCTCACCATGTTATCAGAGATAAAGTCTACCGGGGAAGCATTGCCTTTTCAGACCCTTAACGCCCTGAGAAACTTCTAACCCAATTACATGAGTAGGATTCCCACAGTACCATGCTCTGGGAACAATGTGTTCATCTGCAAATCCTGCCCCATTTGAAAGATGTAGTTTAAGTGTGTCAACCTCCTACCTCAGAAGGATTCTTACAACCTAGGTGCTTCACCTTTTGACTAGGCTCCTGTAGCCTTCACTATTCTATCAGTAACTTGCCAGCTTTCATATTTGAATAAAATATAGCCTCTGCCTTCACACTGTGCCACAGCATAATTCAGTTTTCCTATTGCTGACTTTTGAGGACAAGCCTGAATCTCTTTTGCACTTTTCACACCTTTTTGCTTACTTCAGTTTTAGTCCTAGTCTAGTAGCTCTCCCAGGCGACATCCTAAAGAGGGCTTATAGCAGACATTCCACACACAATTTCCTACTCTTTCTCCCTCCCCTCATCTTTCTTCTGCCTTAGAGTTCTCACAAAGAAGTTTTTGAAAACTGCTAGCCAAATACACACGTGGACATGGGGGAATCTGAAATGCTAAAAAGAGCTTGTGAAAGCAAGTTTAAAGGACAATAGGATAAAATTCTCTCTACTGGGGTTTAAATCAGACTCTATTTTGAAACTTTTCACATCTCTAAACAGAAAGGGATTCCAACTGTTTGCCCACTGTTTGCCTGAGCTTCAAAGCATGGGAAAATTTTGAACTATTGGGAATAAGTTAAAAACATACACGTATTTTTTTTGGCATCCCTTTCAGATGAGTAATGCAACATGAATGGATTATGCCAAATTTTTAAGAAATATTTGACTTCAAAATTTGCAACATGTGAGGAAACATAGCAAAGAGCTTGGAAAAATAAACTCCTCAATCAGGGGCTGGCTCTTCTTCCTGATAGACCTTCTTTTTGAATAGAAAGTGCTCTTGTCATGTGGCAAGCATGGGAGTTCACATTTCAAGTCATTTCATAAACCTGGGGCAGACCTACGTCAAGTGAACTGAGGGTGTTGTAACACAAACTCCTGCCACCAATGCTCACTACCAGGTATCTCTAGAAAACTGACAGCCAGTCTATAATACCTAGGAAGTCTGAGGTTGATAAATGAGGACTTGGGACATGTCTGAATATAATGGATCACGTAAATACATAGTGATACACGATAAAAGCTCCGGAAATTGATAAGAAGCTACTGACCCTGGTGAGAGAGTTCTCGACACATAGCCAGACAGAACTTAACAATGATCTTATTTGCATAAACCTAGACCAGAGGTGAGGAGCTAAGGGAATTTCTTACATCTTCTGGTGAGCTGTAGGGCCTGAAAAGCTGCACACTGCTTTTTATGTTGGGTGCTGTGGTGAGAGTGTCTGCCTTGTTTCCAGAATGCACTTACTTCCTTCTGTGTTACTTCAATACGAAAACCCCATACTCTGCCTTGTTAGCTGTTCATTTTTTACCTAAGTTCACATGTGCCGAGTCCACTCAGTGGTCATGAAATTAGTGGTCTTGCAATCTTTCCAAAACAGCTGTGACAAATAGGAATTATCACCTCCTCACTCTGTTAAACCAATCTGAAAATGAGGTTCTGAGAACTTAAATTATGAATTAGTCCAAGCTGCCACTAGAAGCTACGTGAGGACTAATGCCTGAGTCTGGATCTCCTGTATACCCAAATCCAAAACCTTGCCTTTGTACAATAATGCCATTGAAACAGACAGAACCCATGGTAATACCTTTGAATATCGAATGCCAAAAAGCATGTCTTAAGTGCTTGCAGAAATAAATTAGTAGCATTATGCACTGAATTTGAAGTAAAGAACTCATTATATGAAAGTTCTAGAAACCAACAAGTTTCATTTAAATATTCACAAAACCGAGAAAACATGAACGAGATTGACAGGTCTGACTGCTTAATATTACACCCACCTGAAAAAACACAAGTTCTGTTAGATAAACATACACACATGCTGCAGGCTCACCTAATCCAAGTCACACTTCTTATATTTCTCCACTCCTGAAGGCTATTTAGAAGTGACTCCCCCCACCTCTCAAAAAAGAATAAAAGTAATGGTTTCACCATCACTCTTTAATGTCCTACTTTGTATGTTTTAGTCTTCTGAAAATTATAGTTCTCGTAGCATTATTTCCTTTACTGGACAATATATCTAAAACAGATTCAAACTTAACAGTCACCTGCACTAAATAACCCTGTGATAGTCATGGACGAGTCTTAAGATTTCTCATCCTTAGGCCTGCAACTTTCAAGCATTTTCACCTCTGGCTCCCTTTTCACTCTGTAGGGTCTGATGTTGGAGGAATCTGAAGAGCTTTTGTTTAGAGGAGTATTATTCATTGAAATTTAACACCTTGGAAATGAACACTGAGAAAATTTAGTTACTCATTTATACATAATAATAAGCCCGTTATTCACTTAGCGCTTATAACTATAAAGCAAATACTTTCCAAACTATTTCAGCAAGAGGACAAGCATGGTTTTACATTTCTGACAACCTCTTTAATGCCTGGTTTCAGTGAATACTGATGGATTCTCTCATATATTTTGGCATCAGTTCATGGGCTCCACTTCACTGCTTCTGTTGAAGCACATGAACGAAAGATAGCTTTGGGAAAATAAGTAGTGTATTTGGGAAAGAGAGTGCTTTAACAGCCATTGCAGATAACTGTGAATTCTTGGATCCACATAGAGCAGTTCAATCTGTGGTATTAGCTATTCTCACATAGTGAAAACAAAGGGATTAAAAAAGAAGCCTAGACAAAGATAATATTTAGAAGTTGAGTATAAGAGTTTGGAGAATCAGCTATGTCAAAAGTGTACGATGAGGCAGCAACCTGGCTCCTGACTGTGCCCTTCGAGAAGCATTCCAGTTTGTAATTGATCTGGAGGAATGCCTCAGCTGAGACCACATACAGAAATACGGATCTGAGAACTTTTAGGCTGGGCCCCTCCACTTCCATGCTCCTGATTTCATTTTAAAAAGCCACATGGTGCTGGCAGGTTCCGGTCACCTGCCCTGCCCAGGTGCTCAGTCCACTGGCCCTGGCTCTGGGCAACCTTATATTAAAAAGGACCATTTGTTTCAAAAAGAAAAAAGGGAAGGAAGTTTAGGAGGTGTTGCGCTGATGGTTTGAAAGGAGTTGGAGTCATCCGGAAATGTTTAACTTATTTGGATAAAGGAGAGGAAGATTGCAATGCCAGTGTCTCAAACACGTGTCTCCATGGCCTTTTACTGATTTTCCCTGTAAGGCTAGTTTTGTTATTCAGCAATATTCCCTATCAGGTTAGTAGATACAGGCTACATATAATTTCCTGATTCGGCCTGAATGCCACAAGCATGTTCTCAGCTAATTTTTCTCATGTATCTTTTTCTGATCTTTTTATTTATCTTTTTTCTAGTCTCTAGAGCAAAAAGTCCAGAACTGGACAGGTGTCAGGAGTATGCACCCTCCCTGCAATGTATCCTTGTGCTCACATCCACATCTACTTCCATTGCTCTTATTGCTCCAAGCACCAGACATTCTGCTAGGAACACTGTACCACAGGCATTTCTTACAATAAGAAAACTGAACTTTGGGTGATGAACAACAAAGATGTACACCAAAAATACTATGGAGAATTCAAAATGGATGCCAACAAAATATTTAATTAACTTAGGGAGTGGGAGGAAAGAGAATAACCAAGAATTAAAATCAGGCCCTCAAAGAGTAAACAGGAAGAAGTAACATCAGCAAGACTTCAGACTAGATTATCTTATGAAAAAAACCCTGAACACTCCCCTACAAAATTGTTAAAACTAAGGTATAGAATTCAGTAGAGTAGAGGGATACAAAATTAATCTACAGCACACAAAAATCAGTGGCATTTTTGTACACTAACAACAAACTATCCAAAAAATTATGTAAACAGTTCTATACATAACATAAAAACATAAAATACTCAGTAACAAATTTATCCAAAAAGACTAGAAATTTTACTCTAAAAACTAAAACACTTTAATATAATAATTTAATACAAACATAAGTGGAAAGATATCTGTGTTCATGTACTGGAAGATCTAATATTGATCAGTCAGTTATCCATATTGCCCAAAAAAGACTAAAGTTACAATGCAATTCTCTTCAAATATCAAAGCATTTTTCACAAAAAGAAAAATAAAAATCTTAAAATTTATACAGAACCACAAAAGATCCTATGTGGAAAAAAAAAAAAAAAAACAAAAAAAACCCCAAAACTTTAAAAGGACAAAACTGTAATATCATACATATTGATTTCAAAATATGTTTACAATGCTGCAATAATCAAATTAGACTGACACCAGCAGACAAAGAGAATAAAAAGCCAGTGAAACAAATCAAGGATTTCAGATAGAAGACCACACATCAACTAAAATTTGTCGATTGCCAGGAATAAACAACTGAGAGAGAATACGCTTTATACAGGTGGTAAAAACTAAACCCTAGGTATCCAAATGCAAATGGATGGATGGATGGATGGATGGATAAATGGATGGATGGATGGATGGATGGATGTTGGATGGATAGACAGACAGACAAAATTAAAAGTAAATGAAGAATGTAGGACTATTAATTGCACCATACCAAAAATTAATTAAAATGAATTCTATGCTAAACACAGGATCTAAAACATTGACAGTTCTGAAAAAAAAAATAGGCACAAAATTTTTTACTGATGTTCTTGGCAGTAACTTTTTTGATTGAATCTAAAAGTACAGATAACAATAGTACAAATTAGTAAGTTTGACAACATTAAATTGAAAGGTGTTTTGCACAGGTAAAGAGATAAATCAACAGAATTGAAAGGCGCTCATGGATGTCAGGCTTATACTGCCATATGCTATTATTATTTTACTCTCCCTCAATAACAAAAATTTAGCCTCTATCATGGAAAAAAGTGCTTTTGGAAGCTTCAGGACTGGACAGGAGTTCTACCTATTTATATGTTATGCGGGAACGTATATGTTAGTCCTCACTGTGTATCCTGTTGCAGTCTGTGAACTGACAAAAGTCTTATAACAGGATATTAAAAAAAGGTCATGTAGAGGCAGGTAGTAGAGGGGTCTGAGAATCAAGAGGGATATCTCAAGCTGCAGTGGTCCCCACTGAGGAGCAAGGAGCCCAGTGCCACATTGGGATCTCCAGCCCAGTGTCTCTTTCAGTGTCAGGAAGAGAAGTCCTCATAAACTCTGGATGTGGAAATCAGTGGAGACTGTGGCTAAGTGAGATGGCTGAGTGAGGGTGGCTGGAGTCCCAGGCTTTCCATTTCAAGGGCCCAAACATGTACTTACTTGCAGATGGACACACTCACTCTGAGCACCAGCTCTGTGACTAGAGCTTGATGGGGAGGGGGAGGAAGAATAAAGGTAGACACCAGCAAAATATTGGAGAAATTGGTTGTGTGGGTCCAGGGCAAGGGATGGAGCGGCAGATTTCTGCCTATGCCAGGCATGCAGGCTGAGCAATATCTGAGTCTCCATTACCTTGGCTGACACCATTTAATCAATCCTGATGACGCCCCAAGACCTTGCACCATCCAACATGAGAGCACACCCAAGCCCATTCCAGTGGCTGTTCCATACAATTGACCTGTCTTGGCTCATGTTCAGACTTTCCTAAATTCTCTCGAAGGTTCACAAACTCCAAACACCTTTGCCTCAATGTGCCCCATACCTGTTGCTAAGCAGCTGCAAATATAGAGCTAAGAGCACCAAGTCTTGGATCATAGCTTAGCCTTTCTCATACACCTCCAAATCCTCTATATTTGGGAAACACATGCACATGCTTTTGTGGCTCATGCTAGTTGGGCAGGAAAAAGGAAGCAGCAGGGGACCCTCAGGAAGCCTGGATACAGTATGCCCAGTGGCTTGTTTGGACATAGACAAAGCACCATCCATCTACCTCTACAGACACATCCAAACGCTGAACGGAGTAGACACCAGAACCCTGATAAAGTGAATCTTGTTCTGTTGGGTCAGACCATGGACAACAGCTCGTCCACTGTAGTCAAGGCCAATTCTCACTACCAGTCAATCCCTTCTATTGATATGCCAACAACAACAACAACAAAACAGCTCAAATACAAATGAGAGCACACACAACTCACAAATGGCCACTCCTGGAATACCCAGGGAGATGACAAGAAAGACGGCACACTGGATCCCAAAGGAAACATGGTACTTAAGACCACTCTAAGAAGTCAGGAAGACATAGGAGCCCTACCTAATACACAGAAACAAACAGAAGGAGGCAGCCAACATAAAGTGACAAAAATTAAACCTCCAGGGGAAAATAAAGAAAGGATAGGAAAGAAAATAAAAGAAAAGGAAAGGAAAGGAAAGGAAAGGAAAGGAAAGGAAAGGAAAGGAAAGGAAAGGAAAGGAAAGGAAAGGAAAGGAAAGGAAAGGAAAGGAAAGAAAGGAAAAGAAAGGAAAGGAAAAGAAAGGAAAGGAAAGGAAAGAAGAAAGGAAAGGAAAGGAAAGGAAAGGAAAGGAAAGGAAAGGAAAGGAAAGGAAAGGAAAGGAAAGGAAAGGAAAGAAGAAAGGAAGGAAGGAAGGAAGGAAGGAAGGAAGGAAGGAAGGAAGGAAGGAAAGAAGGAAGGAAGGAAGGTAGGAAGGAAGGAAGGAAGGAAGGAAGGAAGAAAAAAAGAAAGAAAGAAAGAAAGAAAGAAAGAAAGAAAGAAAGAAAGAAAGAAAGAAAGAAAAAGAAAAAAGGAAGGAAAGAAGGAAAGAAAGAAGGAAAGACACAAGCAATTTACCAAATGCAGAGTTCAAAACACTTTTTATAAGGATGCTCAATGGTTGCAGTAAGAACTTCAACAAATACATAGGAAACATAAGATGGAGAGAGAAAACATTTCAAAGATTCAATGAGAACTGAAGAATACAATCACAGAAATAAAAAAAAAATGCATTATAGAGAATTGAAAGTGGATTAGATGAAGTGGAGAATTAAAAAATTGATTTGGAAGATAAGGCAGCGGAAAACACACATTCTGAACATCAGAAAGAACATAAAATAATTTATGGTTTAAAAGACCTCCAGGATAATATGAAGCATGCCAAATTTCACAATTAAAGAAATCTCAAGCACTATTTTGAAGAGACATTCACATCCATTTTCATTGTGGCAGTATTTAAAGTAGCCAACATATAGAGGCAACATTGGTGTCCATCATTTGGAGAATGGATAAGGAAGAGGTGCTACATACATACAATGGAATAAAAATAAATAAGATCTTACCATTTGTTACAACATGGATGAACATGAAGATTTTTATGCTAAGTGAAATAAGTCAGAGGAAGACAAATGTCAGATGAATACATTTATAAGTAGAAGCTAAAGAATACAATAAACAAAACACAAACAAACTCATATATACAGAGAACATTTTGATGGCTGCCAGATGGGCGTGGGTTTCAGAGGTGGGGTGAAACAGGGAAGGGATTAAGAAGTACAAATTGGCAGGTACAAAATAGTCACAAAGATAGAAACACAGCATATGGAATATAATCCATAATATTGTAACACCTGTGGTGCCGGGTGGGTACTAGATTTATCAGTGTGGTCACTTCATTGTTATATAAAGGTCTAAACACTATGTTGGATACAAGAAACTAATTATAATATTGTATGGAACTGTAAGTGAAATAAATTATATTAAAATATTTTAGCTATAGGACACACAAACAATTAAAAGATTCAAATTCCTAAAATCAGAAATGAAAGTGGAAACATTATGAATTCTACACAATAAAATTATGAGAGCTATGAAAAAATTAGATAACCTAGATGAAATGGACAACTTCCTAGTAACACAAAACCTTCCAGGAATAAATCACACTTAGAAAAACAGATAATCTCAATACTTATAACTAGTAAGATGACAGATTTAGTAATCAAAAAAAGAAAAACAAAGAAACAAACAACAACAAAAAAACGTAAGCTATCAAGACAGAAAAATACAGCACCTAAGGGCTTTACTAAGATTTCTACCAAACAATTAAAGGTATATTAAAACCAATTATTCTCAAACTTTTTCAAAAATTGTGTAGTACAAACTACTAACACATGTTTTAAATCTCACAGTACCCTGATGGCTAAGCCAAAGACATAAGAAAACTCAGAACACTATCCCATATAAACATTAATATCAAAATCCTCATGAATATATAGCCAACCAAGTTTTTATTAAAAGAATCACGGATCCAGACTAAATGCAAATTAGGCACAGATCACAAGGATTGGTCAGCATATAAAAATACCGTGCATTAACAACATGAAGAAGAAAAATCTCGATTATCTCAAGTGATGAAGAAAAACATTTGAGAACCTGTAACATTCTTCCATAAAATACACACACACACACATACACACACACACACAGAAGGGTTATATGAAAAAGCCACAGGAAACATACTCAATGGTGAAAAACTATAAATCTTCTAAGATTAGTAACAAAGCAATACTGACTGCGTGTCACCACTTTAGTTCAACAATGTACTGAAACTTTTACCCTGAAGAATTTAAGCAACAAAAGAGAACTAAAAGACCTCAAATTAGAAAGAAGGATGTGTTTGAAGATGATAAAATACTATATGAGCAAACCTTAGAGATTTCACTCTCTCTCATGCAAGCACAAAGAATGTATTTGGCAAAGTATCAGCATACAAAGTCAAGATAAAAAAATCAGTTGCATTCCTGCAAGCAAATAATGAATAATTCTAAAAAAGAAATTATACAAAGCCATTGACAATATCCTCAAAAATAACAATATATTTAGAAATTAACTTAAAGAAGTGAAAGTCTTGCTCAATAATAACTATAAATGCTAAAGAAATTGAGGTAAGACATAAGTAAATAAAACACGTCAGAAGTTCATGGATTAGAGACTAAAATTTTTAATGTAAAAATTGCCCCAAATCATCCACAGGTTCAAAGCAGTCCCAACCAAAACCCCAAAGAAATTGTTTGCAGACACAGGAGAAACCCATCCTCAACTGATATGAACACTCGAAGTATGCTGGATGTTGAAAAACAACAGAACTGGAAGACTCACATTTCCTGATTTCAAAACTTAACACATAGCTACTATCATCAAACGTGGTCTGCATAAAGATAAATAAAGACCAAAATAAAACAAGACAAAACAAAACCGAGAAACATAAAAAAGAACAGAAAGCCCGATGTAAACCCTCAAATATATGTTCAAATGATTTTCAACAAGGGTTTCAAGACCACTCGATGGAGAACAATTTTGAAACAAATACTGAAGGGGAAAAAATGCATCCACATTCGAAGAATAAATTGGGACCCTTACCTTAAACAATACACAATGACTTAACTAAATTGGAGCAAGAACTTAAACGTAAGACCTAAACCAGAAACCAGACCACAAAAGCTCCTGCAGACCTGGCAATAACATGTTGGATACAACACCAAAGACATAGGTTACAAGCAAAACATAGGGACTAAACACAAATATCTTAAAATTTTGTGCTTTTAAAGACATCACAGTGAGAAAAAGGAATCCACAGAATGGGTGATAACTGTAAATCGTACATCTGAAGAGAGATTAACAGTACATACAGACAACTCCTAATATTGAAAACACAATGGGTGCATGTGAACAGACATTTTTCCGAACAGAAGGGACCAATAAACACCTGAAAAGATGCTCAGTATCACTCATCATCATGGAAATGCATAGCAAAACAAGATAACCACCTCACACTGAGAAGGATGGCTAATATACATACTGTAGGTCTCTGCCTTTGGAAAATTAAACAGCAATTTTTGAACTTTAGAGTGGTGCAAAAGCCATACATATTTAAACAGAAACCATACTTTCAAATTTTGTTATTTTCTCAAGCTAGCAACATTTAATATACTTTCCTGGGCACCCAGTAGTGGCAGAGCAACAATTCCCAGTGAGCCACGTGACAACAAGTGTAAACAAAATTTTCTATAGTATACCGTGTAACTTTTTTATTTTATTTTATTTTATTATTTTATTTTATTTTATTTTATTTTATTTTATTTTATTTTATTTTATTTTTATTTTATTTTATTTTATTTTATTTTATTTTATTTTATTTTATTATTTTATTTTATTTTATTTTATTTTATTTTATTTTATTTTATTTTATTTTATTTTATTTTATTTTATTTTATTTTATTTTATATTTTGTCTTCACATCCCACCACATGTACAAGTAACCATTTGTGTCTACCTTCCTGGATAAAACATGGTTGAGTGAAACTCAAGATAACTGCCTAAACTCTAGGCGAATGTTAAGTGTTTTGAACACCTTTATAAAAAGGTGAAGCTATGTTATTTGGTAGATAGGTATACATTAAATGCATTTTCACCTGATATTTTCAACCTACAATCGATTTATCATGCCAAACACTATCGCAAACTTAAGATCATCTATATGTATATATTTTTAAGTTCTGGGAAAGATAAGGGAAAATCAAGACACTGGGCACTCTTGTTGAGAATGTAAAATGCCATAGTCATTGTGAAAAACAGCATGGTGTTTTCTCGAAGTTTTGAAATAATGTTTAGTTTACAGTTCAGTTTTACAAGAAAATAAGAATTATGAGCATAGGTAGTGGTTACGATTGCTTAAATACTAAATTGACTTAATACCACTGAACTTTGCTGTGTTTTACCACAATAAAGAAAAAAAAACTTTCAATTTATTCCATGTCAAACAAAATTTAAAGCTGTGATTTAAATCTGTATAAACACTCAAAAATATCAACAATAACTGTTTCATTCAAAATATGTGTGTATACCTAAAGTGAATACTCACAGCACATAGCTAAATAAAAACTATTTACTTCATATGGGAATTATCACAAATTGTGTAAGGAGGTATATTTTTAGCCAAGATCCCAGAGATATAGCAAGAATAACCCAAATGTCTATTCCTTAATATAAGACTATCCGTAAAATAGAGTTTATAGGGCCAATAAAGGGGAGGTGCCTTAAAGGATGGACATTTAAGAATGAGTTAATAGTCCATTAATTAAATGTTACCAGTCCCTTCACATAAATACTTATCAGTTTCTTTAGTCACCTTTAATGCCATTCATAAAAATGCAACCCTACAGAATTCATTGTACAGCCCCTTAGCAAGTTGCTCAGTATCAAGTCACTGTTTTGTTTTTTTTGTCAGCCTTCAAACATCTTTTTTCCTTATTAGACACAACTTATTATATTTTGAAAAATCAGAGTGGGGCATAAATTTCTTTCATCTTTTATTTGAAATATACATTAATGTGTCTATACAATATATATATATATATATATATATATATATATATATATATATACACACACATACATATACATATTTTTTTCAAAATAAATCGTGTATGCTGTGTTGCACATGAGCTACATCTATCCAACTATTTAATTGTGCTTTTCTATTTCCAGGATTCAACATGCTGGGGTGTTAATAAAGTAACATGAATAGAAATATATTAGCAGTGTCCCAGCCCATTCAGTCTGTTATAATGAAATACTATACTGGGTGGTTTAGAAAGAGAAATTTCTTACAGCTCCATACAATGGTTGTCAAGGATCACAATGCCAGCTACAACTAGGGTTTTGATGAAAGCCCTGTTCTGTGTTACCTGTATCCTTGCAGGGTGGAAGCCCCCTCTCTTTTATAACAGCACTAATCTCACTCACAAGAGGTGCATCCTGATAATATAATCACCTCCCAAATGCAGCGCTTCTAAAAAAATTAACACCATCTTCAGGTGGTAGCATTTCAACATGAATGTTAGTGTGCACACACAGGTCACAACAACTAGAGAATGCAAATGAGAACATAGGTGCACTTCTTTAAAAAAATCTTTGACAATCCATATTTGATAGAGCAAGTCAATGGGGAAAAAAGTGTTTTAAGTAGTTCTACCCTACTATGTACTGCATCATGTATGCATTTTCTGACACTCAGCAAAATATAGAAGGATGATACATGACCTCAGTAAACCTTTCTCTTCAAAAGGCTAAACATCTCAGCAAGTTCTTAGTGGTTGCCCATAAGCAATCACTAAGCCAATTCCTCAAAATCAGGTTGTTTTTTGGGAACATTAAAACCTCAGGCATTGGTCTCACACTGGTCTCACACATATTCCACCTATTTAGGGTAAGAACCATGGATCACATTAGTGCACTCAGATTGGTCTCATTTTTGACTCTGGGGTTTTCACACTTAGGATGTTAAATTACCGCAGAGTGAGAAAAAACTTTCCTCCCCTGAGTATTTGTAATATTTATGTTATTAAAACAGATAAAGGTGTATTCCCTTTATAATTCTCACTGCTGAAAAATCCTCTGAAGAAAAAAAAAATGTAATGCTTTGCAAATTACTTAATGAACATTATTTGTTAAATTCATGCAAAAGATTTAACTCTGCCTAGAGTTTAACTAGTCCTGTCCTTAACCTTATCAAATATACACAAGGAAAAGTTGGTACAATAAAATGCACCAACAACATAAAGGAATACCACAATAAACTCGAAGTAACATTTTTTGGCATTATTAGCTTTTGGCTCCTTCCTTTTCCTTAGGCCAGTTCCTTAATGGCAATGGCTCGGGAAAGGTTAAGTTTTTAGAATTTATTATGAAATTCATTTTTTAATTATACACTGTAATTTAATTAAATTTCTCATAAAGTCCAAAACTATTAGGTTACAAATACAGATGACTTTTGACAATAAAATGACATATTCTAATATAACCTGTTTTTTAAAGTAAACAGTATTCCACTAAAAGTTGCCATTAAAAATTGTCTTATTAGGAAATTTTCCACATATTAAGTGAACAACACTGTCAACTAATTTATCAATATTTCCAATATTAAGATAATTGGGCATTAATTAGCACTGAATTTTTGCACTAACAAATCTTACAAAATCAAATTGGCTACACAAACTCATATTCTAAAGCTTATTTTGAAATGCTTGTTTTCCTAATGACAGCATAAAATGATGAAAAGAATCTTATCAAAAAGTATAAAATACATACAGCTACATAAATATGAAAATAGCCCCTTTTCTTGGCTTCACGTATAGATTTCTGCCATCCTTAAATTTAAACTAAAATCTCAAGAGTACGTTAAAGTTAACTGTAAAATACAGAAAGAGTTTCTAAACACACATCTTCGAATTAGGGTTTAACACAATCTATGACACAGCCATTTATTCAAAATATCTATTATAACTTTTCTTTATTAATATACTTTCCCCTAAATAACACATACTGTGGTCTACCACTGAGTTCTACACAAAAGAATAAATGGTTAACATTTCGCTTAAGATAATTCAGCTTTGCCAGTTTTTTAAAAAATATAATAAATACTTTAAAACCATGAAATAAACCAGTGTGTCCTCACAAAGTGCATTCATGTTTAATGAAGTGTTGGTCCTCTTAACAGGCAATGGCCAAAATCCAAATTGAAGAGCAATACTCAGTAACTCTGTGTTCAATTAAGAGAAATAAAAAACACATCAGATTCATTGGGGAACAAAAATTATCATAAAATTATCAAAAATTATTACAGCAGTCTACTGTATATAAAGATCCCCTTACACTATCTACAAAATAAACCCTTTGAACAGAAAACGTTTCTCAATTCCCACATAACCAGAAAATCTTAACGATATCTTGGAAACTGTTGTATGTTATGCAGACTATTCTTAATGAAGTTTAGCATCTCCTCCCTTTGTGTAAGTAGTTACAGACCTTATGTGTTGGGAGTGGAAACTAAAATTCTGTTAAGTGTGGTACTAATCCAAATTCTCCTGAGTCAATTTAGGCATGTGGGTGAAACTAGAACACCTGTAAAAACCCTGCAGGAATGCCTCTGGAAGAAGGATTCTTAGATAATGAAACCCTTCTATGTCCTTAGGTACTCCCAACCAAGTTACTCAGGCCGAATTCCAAAGAAACTGTTGGCACCAATCCAGAAAGTAGTTTTCTTTTGAAGGATGCCTTGACCCTGTCATGGCTTCCTATGCTTCTTGCACTCTACTAAGATTTCTAGCCTTCAATCCTAGCTCAGCTGTCAAAATGTTCAGATCTGCCCTTAATACACAACACAACTGCTGCATTTTAGCGGTTCTAGTCACAGAAGATAATTGTTAATTTTACTGTCAAAGTCACAGAATCTTTTGGTTCAGGGTCCTTGAAGAGCAGTACATAAAGAAAATATTAGAAATATCTTTATTTGTCATTGTCTTCCATTTCCTATTTCTCAAGATTCTCTCAAACCCACATTAATATTGGTATAGTATACAAATTTCAAAATTCATAAATGTGTGGTTAAAAATGGGTAAAAATCATCCAAGATAACACTCAATTTTTCTTTTATGGTATGAGTAAACTAAATGATTTAGAAATGCATCAAAATATAATATAAATTGACAAATGAATAGAAGAGTTGTCACAGATCAAGTATAGATAATGAAATCGCCCATGACACCTGACAAAATAATAGAATTCCAATATATACCTTGGTAACATGCCTCCATTTCAGTATGGCTTTTGGAGTATATTACATTTTAAACCTTAGTAAGCTGGTTTGAACAAGATTCTTCTAATGTACTAACATTTCATTTAAGAGAAAACACACTCTCAAAACTGTCTCCTACATTTTTTAATAGCTATCTCTATAAACACTCTTACTTATCCAAGACATCATTTTCCACAGCTTAGAAGATTTTCACAAAAAATAATGAAAATTCTGATAACTTGTTTCTTAATCATTCATATGGAGGACAAACACAAACTTATATGGTTCATACATACTTACCTCATCAATGTCTTGATCATCATTTCTGATATCTCAAACTGAATTTTATCCTCATCTCCATGACAGAATGAATCTCTTTCATTGATTTTAGATAAAGACACAATAATTAGTATTCTCATATGTATAATCAAGATTTTGTATGATGAACCATATAGTTAAAGAAATGTGTTTCATACAAAATACTGAACTATAAAAGTCTTTTACAAGTGATACCTACAGTCAAATATTTCAAGAAAAATTCTCCTAACTACTAAGACAGCACCACACAGTAAATTCACACACACAAGAAACAACCCCACATCACGAAGTAATTACAATGAAGATTATAGGTACTATATTTTTATTTTGCTTAACAAGAGTATTGTAAGGCTGGTAGTTATAATTACACTAACTTCATAGGTCTTACACTTCCCATGTATGTTCCTATGAACACATGCTAGCAACTTATTCTCAGCTAACACAAGGTTTTCCTAAAAAGTAAGAACTCATTCACCAACTATTAGACTTAGCAAATCAGAAAACCTGGTCAAATCATGCATATCTCATTTTCAGATATTTAAGCACTTCTACAAAATGCCAATAATTTCACCAGCATTTTCATTATAAATGACAAGATCTTATACTATTGTTATAAAAGCAATAAAATATTATAAATAATATAGCTTCCAAGTGAAATTATGGGTTTAAAAACAGTATATTTTCTCATATATGTTATGAGAAACTAATTTGAACCATTTTAAATATACTTCAGTGTGAATGCAATGCTTGGCCACCTAAAAAATAAACAGTTGTAAACACACACACACACACACACACACACACACACACACACACACACACACACAAAATTGAAATCGCTAAGGTAACCAAACTGAATACTGAATGCTATATAAATATCAGTATCGTGAGTGTTTCCTGGTGTACCTAAAATCTAAAAAACTCGTGAGAATTGCAAGAAAACAAGGTTTTTCCTTAACATATACTATATACAAGTCATAAATGATATTCCGTTAACATATACTCTACACAAGTAGAAAGCTTATAAACTATTAACTCCCCAACAGACAAACATTTATTAGAAACAGACTTGTATTTATTATTAAAGTTTTGACATTATAAAGTAAAACAGGCACAACCAAAACTAACTTCGTTAAGTATATGCAGAAACAACAGATTCTATCAAAATTGCTTCACCTAAACACCAACAAATAATTCCATAACCCAGGAACACATAAGTTTAACATTACCATGTTCTGGAAACTTGCCATACGTCTTCATACTTCTGGCTTCATCTGCATTTTAAAATTACATCTGCTTGGTTATTCTTAGAGGTAAACAGGTAACTTTAAAAACTGACTATGCCAAAACATCATCAGTTTTTTCATAAATTACTTTCAAGTTAAATACATTGAGAAAAAGCTCACTTACTTGTTTATTACAAACTGTTTTTTTTTCTCTACCCTCTACATTCTTAAAAATATCTTTGGGTATAAAAAAGTAGTAAGATGACTAAGTGACTGACAAAGAATAATTAATAATTTGGAAAAATTATAAAATTCATTTTAAAAGGAGGGGAAAAATAGAAGAAAAAGGGGCAAGGTGGTTGCTTCCCTATCAGAAGTGCTTGGGGCTTTATAAACATACCTAGATCTCTTGATTTCTGACAGAACTCATAATCTTGAGGAAAAGTCCAAAAATCTGTACTTTTATTTGTCTGTCTGCTTGTCCCATCCATCCATCCATCCATCCATCCATCCATCCATCCATCCATCCATCTATCCATTTTTTGGTAATACTGGTTAACAAATACCAGTAAGTCTGCACTGTATGACAAAACTAAAAAAAAAAATTATATATATATATATATATATATATATATATATATATATATATATATATAATCTCCATAGACAGATTTCTTCTGTCACCACTTATTTGACCCCTTTTGCCCCATTTACTTTCCTCCTCCCCTCTGATAACCACTAGTCCATTGTCTATGTCCATGAGCCTTGATTTGTTGGTACTGCTCATTTGTTGCTTTTAGGTTTATATCCTACATGTAAGTTATATCATATCGTTTTCATTGTTTTCTGTCTGGCCCATTTCACTTCTCATGAGTATCTCGAAGTCCATTCAGTTCGTCACAATTGGCAGTATTTCATTGCTTCTTGTGACTGAGGCATATCCCATTGTGTAAATGTACCACAGCTTCTTTATCCAACCATCTATCCTAGGACACTTCAGTTGCTTCCATATCCTGGCCATCGTGATTAATGCTATGGACATCGGTATGCAAATATCTTGTTGGATATGGGTTTTCAAGTCTAATAAGTAAGTACGCAGTAGACAGTATGGTAGATCAAAGCGTACTTTTCTGACGAACTTTCATACTGTTTTCCACAATGGCTGTACCAATTTCCAGCCCCACCAGCAGTGTATTAGGGTTTCTTTCTTTCCACATCCTCTCCAGTACTTGTTATTACTTATTCTGTTGGTTAGAGCTAGGTGTGAGATGGTATCATATTGTGGTTGTGATTTGCATTTCCCTAATAGGTAGCGATGATGACCATCTTTTCATTAGTTTATTGGCCTTTTTTATGTCCTCTATGGAAAAGTGTTCAGGTCCTCTACTCATTTCTGGATTAAATTATTTTATTGTTGTTGTTGTTGTTCAGTTGTAAGAGTTCTTTGTATATTTTAGATATTAGGCACTTATTGGAGATACTGCTTGCAAAAAAACCTATATTTAACAATTTGTATTTCTTATGGCTCTTTATGATACAAATGCCCCTGAGAACTACTGTCCTAAAATTTTCACATTTTCTTATTTTAAATAATCTGAGTCATTTAGGCGGGTGGTGGGGGTTGAGTCAATATGCTTACAATCAGTGTAAAAAAATCCAAAGAAACATAGCTAAGATTATCACAGTCATACAACCATATGAAGAGACATAAAGCAACACTTCTCCAACGGTAATGTACATAAGTACAATACACATATAAATTTGGTTTGATTTAGATTTCTTTATCATCCAGTAGGTACAAGGTTGGGCTCAAAATTTGAATTTCTGATATGCTTTCAGAGATGCCAGTGGTGCTATAACTTTTAAGTAGCAAGGGTTAGTCACAAAGATAAAGAATCAGAGGCACCAGTCTGGAATCTCACTTTAATGTTATAACATTAATCCTTTTAAGAATTGTAGTTTCATTGCTACAAAATAAGGAAATAATTATTTTCTCCATTTTGAGAGTTAATATGGAATTAGAACAAGATAATTGACATAACAATGAAATATTTTTAAAGTCAAATCACTTTTTATTACAGAATTTTTATTTAAAAGAGGAAAGAGATCAACATATGAATGAGTCTAAAGGAGATACAAATAAAATGAATTCAGTACAGTTGCAGGATACAACAAATCAACAATGAAAAACCAAAAACTGGTTTTCTACATACAACAGAAATGACCTATTGAAATAGAAACAAAAATACAAACAAAAGCAAAACAGACTCCAAACAGCATCAAAACAGAACCTTGGGAATAAATTTAACTAAACAGATGGAAGATCTGTACGTACACCAAAAACTTAATATGTTGATGAAAAGAAAATTGAAAGGATGCCCCGTGATCTTGAACTTGGAATTATTAATACATTTAATGTCCAAAACATCGAAAAAATATATAAATTTAATATAATTCTTATTAAACTTCAATGGCACATTTCACAAAAGTACAAAAACCGTAACATTTGTAAGGAAGGACAAAGTCTGTAAATAGCCAAAACAATTCAGAAAAAAGACAAAGCTGCAGGCATCAAATTTACTAATGCCAAATTATACTACAGTAATCAACACGGATGATCAAGGCATTAAATCAGACATACAGAGGAATGGAGCAAAAACAAGAGCCTACAAGTAAATCTTTGCATATATGGTCAAGTAACACTTGACAGCAAACCAAGAACACTCAACTGAGAAAGCATAATCTCAACCATACATGGTTGGTAAAACTGAAAGAAAAGCATGCAGAAAAATGAAACTAAAACACAATTAAAAAAAATTTACTTCAAGTAGATCAAGTACTTTGGAACACCTGAAAACAAAGAACGACTGAGATAAAAGACTTAGACATTAGGCTTGGAAATTATTTTTTGGATAGGACAACAAAAGCACAAGCAACAAAGGCAACAAACAAATGTAAATCAAACTAAATGGCTTCTGCATAGAAAAGGAAAAAGAAAACAAAATGAAAAAGTGACCTAGAAAGTGGGAGAAAATATTTGCAAACCACATATCTTCTAAAGACTTAATATCTACCACAGAGAAGGAACTCATACAACAGAATAGTAAAGAAGCACATTATTCAATTCAAAGTGGACAAGAAACCTAAAACCATTTTCCCAAAAGGCCAAAACTGTAAAAACATATTCATCACTAAGCATCAGAGAAATGCCTATCAAAACAACAATGAAATATCACCTACTTTTTAGAATGACTACTACCAAAAAGACAAGTGGCAAATGATAATTATTAATGGCAGGAACGTATATTGGTGCCATCACTATGAAAAACAGTGGAAATTTGTTTCATTAGATTAAAAAGGAAAGAAATGCAGGGTCTCAGAAATAGCTAAACCCTAAGTTTAACATAGTCAAGCCATGGAAGTAATCTAAGTGTCCATGACTGAATAAATGAAAAAAGAGGTCTCTTCACATGCACACTTTCACAGGCACACAGATATATTATGTGGCTTTGCAAAATAAAAGGATATCTTGTCATTTGTGACAATATGAATGAATCTGGAGAGTACTATGCTAAACAGTATAAGACAGAGAAGAGAAACACTATATGATCTCACAACTATGACCTAAAAAAGCCAAACTCAGAGAAACAGAGAGTAGAGTTGTGGCAGCCAAAGAGGCATAAGATATGGAAAAAATGATGTTGGCCAAAGGGTACAAAGATTCTATTAAAGGATGATTAAATTCAAAGTACAGCATATTCTCTGTAATAAAAAGCACTGGATTATATAAATGAGAACAGTCTGTTCACAAATAAAGAAATGACAATTAAATGATATTATGGAAGGGTTGAACTAATCATGCAGTGGGAAGCATTTTGCTATTTAAAGATATCAAATCATCACACTGTGTGTAACTTAAATGATATATGTCAATTGTACTCAGTAGTGCTGCAAAAAAAAAAACATTCAAACAATGTGATGTTCATAAGAATTGTAGCTTAAGAACTTTTTACAATCTACTCCTTCAGAAAATGGCCAAAATTGTCAAAATCAATTTAATCAGAACTCTGGAAAATAAGCAAATGCTTGCAGTCATCTGAGTGTTTACACCAAAAATGTGGTGAAATATCAGTAAGAAAAGCACTGTAGGGTTGTGATAATGGTTAAGGCAAACGCGAAATTCCTTGGAATGAGATGTGCATAGAAGACTTGAAAATTCCAACTTACTCTTGTCCTAATGACAAGAAGCTATGTAGTTTATCACCAGAGCCAGAGGAAGATTTCTGTTATCAGAAATATTTTAATATTTTATCTACTCATTTTGAGGAAATCAGTTATTTCTTTTCTTCATGACTACAAGCCCTAGAAGAATCTATGTGAACCACTTGCCCACAGCTATATATACACTTAAAAGGGACTGTCAAACATCAGAATCTCCCAACTCTGACTGACCTTGAGATTTTGCACACGTGAAATGAAGACTAAGGCAGAATTGCAAAGTGTCTAGCTGAGTGTGGAAGTTATGCCCCAACATACACAGAAACATGGCAGAGCGAGAGATGTCCCCCAATCTTTCCCCTGGAAACAAAAAGCTGAACATCTAAAATGCAGCAAAAAGAAACACCCCAAATTGAATACCAGCATGTCTGAGCATGAGATCTGCACACAATAGCTACCACAGATCTGTGTGTCGGATAGTGGACTGGCAGAAACAAAGAAGGTGCTGGATCTCCCTGCAGGGAAAGGAGGTGAGGGAGGGAAAGAAAAGTGGCAGGTTCCCTGAACAGCCCTGCCGGGGAGAGCTGTGGGCACCATGGGGCCAGCAGCAAGAAATGTGAGGACGGCAGAAAAGTGACAGTTTTTTTTTTTTTAAATTTCTGGTCACAGTTGCAAAATTCAAATCTGAGCCGCAGTCCTTATCTCAAAACCCTGAGGGTCCCTACTCTCATACAGTCCAAGAATGAACACCTGGAATTCCTGCTGATTCTGAGCAAATGATTCCAGAACTGTCGCTAAAACAGACAGAACCTGAGACTGAGTGTAGCGAGCAGGATGAATAACTATAAAAAGAAAAAAATGCCATTTTAAAAGCTTGATGTAAAGCAGAGATCTAAGAGGCTTAGCCACCACTTACTGGAACCCAAATATAACTGCCTTCTTTGTAGCAAGCTAACAAGAGACCTTTATATAATAAATCTTTTTTTTTTTCATAAAAAAGACGAATACACTTCCAGTAATGCCCAGGTGGAGAAATAAGTACCTCAATAAATACCATGAATAACAAAGATGACAAGGTAGCTCAGAAAGAGAGATACAAATCTGCAGGAAATGAGCTTACAGGCTATATGCAACTTAAATGACAGAGAATTTAACATGGTACTTCTAACATAACTCAATGACATCCAAAATCCTCAAATCAATAATTTCAGGAAATGGAAAAAAAAAAAAAAACTAGTTGAGCATAATGAATTCTTTAGAGCAAGAAGACTGAAGCTCTCAGAAAGAAACAAATAAAACTGCTACAGATGAAGAACACACGGTAAAAAAATGAAAGACATAATAGACAGCTTGGGAAATAGCGTCTGCCAAATGAACGAGAGGATCAGTGATATCGAAGACAAAATCTAGAAATAAATCAAAAGAAAGAAATGGAAGAATGAAAAATGAGGAAATAGAAATTCAAAAACTAGCTGATACCATCTGGACAAAACACATAAAAATAATGGGCACTCTTGTACTGGAGGTAAAGGAGCATGGACTAGAAAGCTTTGTCAGACAAAGAGTGAACAAGAATTTTTCACATCTAAGAAATGAGCTGGAGAACGGAATTCAAGTAGTCAACAGAACATCCAATGTTCTCAACCCAAAAAGGCATTTTCCAAGCCACACTGTATTAAAATTATCAAAAATAAATGACAAAGACAGAATTCTCAGGGCAGCTAGTTTAAAGAAGGTAACCTACAAAAGAAAACATTAGATTTTTGTTGGACTTCACAGCACAAACCTCACAAGCCAGAAACGAGTGAAATCAAGTATTCAAACTATTACATGAAAGGAAGTACCAGCCAAGAATAATGTATCCAGCAAAGCTCTCCTGTAGATATGAAGGAGAAATAAAGAGCTTTCCAGACATACAAAATTTAAGAAAAGTCTCCACTATTAGGCCTGCATTACAAAAAATACTAAAATGGGTCAACACACCTAAAACAAAGTGACAATGAACAAAAAGACAAACAAACAAAAACATAATTAGGAGTAAGGTGACTAGCAGGCAGATAAAAGCAGAGGAGTGCAACCCGTATTAGGGATATTATTCACAGTGGTCAGGATATGGACGCAACGAAAGTGTCCTATGAAAGCTGACCTGATAAAGAAGCTATGGCACATTTATACAATGGAATATCACTCAGCCATAAGATGAGATGAAAAACAGCCATTTATGACAACATGGATGTGCCTCAAGATAATTATGCTAAGCAAAATAGGCCAGACTAAAAAAGTAGAAAATCATGTGATATCACTTATATGTGGGTTGTAACCCTAAAAGCAATAATGAACAGGACAAAGAGAGACTCAGAGACATAGATAATGGATTAGTGGTTTCCGGAGGGGAGGGTGTTGGGGAAGAGAGGAGAGGTAAATGGGATAAAGGAGGTCAAATATAAGGGTTTTGGGGGATGGTGAAGTGGGTAAAGGGGATTAAATAAATGGTAGCTGAAAGAAACTGGACTTTGGGTGGTAATCACACAAAAAATATACAGATGTCAAATTATAATGTACACCTGAAAATTATGATTGTATTAAAAATGTTACTCCAATATACTCTGTAACAAAGGTTATAATAAACTTAAAAAAATATGAAGAGATAAGCTATAGCAAAAAAGTAGTGTTCAGCATACATAGGGACAAACTGAGACAAAAATGATTGAATAGAGAAGGATTCTAAAATCCAAATTTGCAATGAAAAATGGGGATAAGGCACACACAGAAAAAAAGGAACTAGTGTGTGTGTGTGTATCCTCTACACATGGTAACAAAAATCCAAACATTCAGAAATGAAGTCACATAAAATAAGTTGGACCATAGAGAAAACCTAAAATACCTCCTCTCCACCATCAATTAAAGACACACAGGTTCAAAAAAGTAATGGAAACACCAAACAACCAGAAAGCAAAACATAAAATGTTTCTAGGAAGACATCATTATCTCAATAATCTCCCTAAATGAAAGTGAATTGAGCTCAACAATAAAAAGGCACATACAGGGCCAAAAAAAAAAACTGGATATAATGACATTTATGGAGCCCATCCACACCCAAACAGCTGCTTATACATTCTTCTCTAGTTCACACGGAATATTCTCAAGGACTAATCAGATATTGAAACACAGTGACAACCTCGAAAAATAGGAGAAGGTTGCAATCAAGCCAGCCACATTCTCTGATCATAATGATTTGAAACTAGAGATCAACTGCAAAAAGAAAGCAAGAAGAAACACAGATACATGGAAAGAAGTAATATGCTACTGAAAAATGACTAAGTCACATAAAAAATAAAAAGAGAAGATATGAGATACATAGAAACAGATGTATTGATAGTACCATGTATCAAAACTTTTGGGACATGGTAAAAGCAGTCATGAGAGGAAAGTTCCTATCATTATAAGCCTATCTCCAAAAATAAGAATGAGCACAAATAAATAACCTGACATGTCATCTTTAAAAAAAAAAAACTAGAAAAGAGAAAAAAAATAAAGACTAAAGTCAGCAGAAGGAAAGATATAATTTTAATTAGAATTGAAATAAATGAAATTGAGAACAAAAATAATAGAAAAAAATAAATGCAACAAAGAGATTTTTTTTTGAGAAGCTTAATTAAACTGACCAGCTGCTGGCTTGCCTCAATAAAGAAAACAGAGAAAGGACAGAAATAAAAAAAATCAAGATGAAAGAGGAAAAATAATGACTTGCAGCACAGAAATAAAAAGGATCATGCAAGCATGCTATGAATTAATTTGTAACACTACATTTAATAACCTAGAAGAAATGGACCAGTACTTAGAAAAATACAACCTTCAAAGACTGAATCAAGAAGAACGAGATAATCTAGGTCGACGGATCAGCAGTGTGAAAATTGAAACAACCTTCAAAAACCTACCAAAAAGTAGGAGACCACGACCAGATATCTTCACCAGTGAATTCTACCAAACATTTAAAGAAGATTTAATACTTATTCTCCTGAAACTCTTTCTAAAAATCTTAGAGGAGGCAATATGCTCAACTCATTTGTATGAGGCCAACAATTCCTTGATATCAAAACATGGTAAAAATAACACACAAAAAGAAAACGACAGATCCACATCTCCCATAAAGACACATGCACATTCCTAAATAAAGTCCTAGTGAAGAGAATATAGCAAAATATTTAAAAGATTAGATATTACAATCAAGGGGGTTTCATCCCAACAGCACAGGGATGGTTCAACATATGCAAATCTATTAATGTGATACAACACCTAAACAAAATAAAAATAAGAATCATGTAATCATAATAATAGATGCAGAAGACGCCTTCGACAATATACAGCATGCATTTATGATCAAAACATTGAACAAAATCAGTATGGAAGGAAAGCAACTTAACTTAATAAAGGCCATCTGTGAAAAATCCTCAGCCAACACTATTATTAATGGTGAAAAACTAAAAAACTTCCCTCCTTAGATCAGGAACAAGGCAAGGATTTCCACTACTGCCACTCTTACTCAATATAACATCAGAGGTCCTAGCAAGTGCAATCAAACACAAGAAAGGTATAAAAGGCATCCAAATAGAAAACAAAGAAGGCAGATTGTCACTATTTGCAGAGGACATAATTCTCTACATAGAAAACCCTAAAGTGGCCACAAGAACAATACTAGAAGCAATAAAGTAAAATCAATAATGTCTCTGGATACAAAAGCAATGTTGAAAAACCCATAGCATTTCTATGCTCTAATAATACAGTTTCAGAGAAAGAAGTAAAAAAAATAATTTCTTTCGCAATTGCAACAAAGAGAATAAAATAGCTAGGAATAAATTTACCGAAACATGAGGAGAGCCTATATAATGATGATTATGAGACCTTATTAGAAAGAAATTGAAGAAGATATAAAAAAATGGAAAGATAATCTGTGTTCTTGGATTGGAAGAATCAGCATAGTTAAAATGACCAGATTACCTAAAGCATTATACTGATTTAATGTAATCACAGCCAAAATCCCATTGGCATTTTTTCAAGAAATAGAACAAAATATCATCAGTTTTGTACAGAACCATAAAAGATCCCAAATTGCCAAAGCCATGCTGAGAAAAAAAAGAACGAGGCTGGAGGCCTCACTCTGCCTGACTTCAAATTATACTCAAAACGACAGTAACCAAAATGGCATGGTATTGGCAGCAAAGCAGACAGATGGACCAGGGAAACAGAATTGAGAGTCCAGAAGTAAACCCATATTTTCATGGGCACATAATTTTTGATGAAGAAACCAAAACCTTACAGTGAAAAATAGAAAGCCTCTTCAATAAATGGTGCTGGGAATCCTGGAAAGTCACCTGCAAAAGAATAAAACTATAGGCTGTTGACTATCAGTGCATACCTACCTTCATTCACAGTGGATTTAGAACCAAATATAAGACCTGAAACAAGAAAATGTATAGAAGAAACCTAGGAAATAAACTCAAGGACCTTAGAATTAGAAAGGATTTTATGAATTTGACCTCAAAGGAAAGAAAAAAGTAAAAGCAAACAATAATAATAATGATAAATGAATGGGTCTACATTGAGCTAAAAAGTTTCTGCTCAGCAAACGAAACCGTCAAGAATATAAAGAGACAACCATCCAAATGAGAAAATACATTTGTAAGCAACACCTCAAATAAGGGCCTCCTGTCCAAAATATACAAAGAACACACACACCTCAATAACCACCACCCCCACCAACACCACCACCACCAACAGAAAACAATTCATACAAAACGTGAGCTGAGGACCTGAGCAAGTCCTCTTCTCCCTAGACGGCTTACAAATAGTCTACAAACATATGAAAAGATGCTCAATATCGCTAGTTATTAGGTACATGAAAATCTAAACCACATCTCACACCTGTTACAATAGCTATTCTCAACAGGACAAGTAACAACAAATATTGGAGAGAATGCAGAGAAATAGGAACCCTCATACACTGCTGCTGGGACTGCAAATTGGTATAGCCTCTATGGATAACAGTATGGAGCTTCCTCAAAATAATAAACCGGACTATCATATGATCCAGCAATCCCACAACTGGGTATTTACCAGACTTTGACAATTCATATCTATAAGAATATTTGCACCCTGATATTCACAGCAGCATTATACACACTGGCCAGGGCATGGAAACAACCATAGAAGACTGGCTAAAGAAGCTGTGGACATATACATACATATATACATACATACATACATACATACATACATACATACATACATACATACATGCATGCATGCATACATACATACATAAATACAAATATATATAATGGAATATGACTCAGTCATAAGAAGAGATGAAATACTGCCATTTGTGACCATGTGGATGGACTTCAAGACAATCTTCCTAAGTGAAATAAGCCAGAAAGAAAATGTTGAAAATCCCCTGAAATCACTTCTCTGTGGGTTATAACATAAGAGAAACAAATGAACAGGACAAACAGATACTCGTGGACATGGACGATAGACTAGTGGTTACCAAGGCTCTATACACTAGTGGTTACTAGAGAAGTTGGGAAGTGGGCAGGAGGTAGATGGTGTAAAGGATTTAAATTCAGAATGTAGAGGGAGGGTGATCTGGGTAAAGCGAATCAAATATATGGTAGCTGAAGGAAACTGGACATTGGGTAGTAATCACACAATAGATTATACAGATGTCAAATGATAACGTATACCTGAATATTTTATGATTGTATTAACTAATGTTATCCCAATAAACCTCATTAAAATAAAATAAGGGTGATGTCTTTTTGGTGCATACTTCCCTTCATCTCATCAATTTCCAGTTAGAATACAATCATTTATATTACACAGCATATGTTATACTGACATAAATGAAAGCATGACTTAGTAAGAAATACAGGTTAAGAGTTGTAAAGAAAGGTTAAAAGTTTTCTTATCCTCTAAGAGTTTTGGGACTTGCCTTTTGTGGGTTGCGGGAATGAGGTTTTGCTTAGCATCTTAAGGTCCTTCTGAGAATTAAGGAAAGTACGATTTGTGAGTCTTTTCATTGTACAAGCCCCAGGTACTTCCATACTTGGTCTTCCGGGATGCTGGTGATGAGGATACAAGCAAGAGACCCAAGACTGCCCCATCAGATACTCTCACTGAAGATCTGAGTCTTGGACTAACAATGCAGAGTTCGTTCTGTCATGGGGAGTGTGGGCCTCTGGTATCTAGTGACCACAGATAGTGCTAGAGGCGATGGTGACAGAGGCAGTCTTTACTACCTAGCACTGACAGCACCTTAATCAGGCCATTAGTATCCTGGATTCCAGTTGTTCTTGCCACCTGAACTAACTCAATGATCCAGCCCTATGTCTAAGAGCAAACCAACATTTGAGAAAATTGTTTTTCTGGAGACAGGACTTGAAACATTAACATAGTAACACTTGATCCAGTTTACTGAAGTTAATGGAGTGCTCCACTGCGTGAGGTGGACTATGCAGAACAGAAATACTATGAATTCACATTGAAATTCCAGTCTCACTTGGAGTAAAAATCTATTTCACAAATTACTTTAAGCATCTACCATGCCCACAATTAACCCTGGCCTTTGTATAGCCTAACTCGATGGGTAAAAGGAAAAAAAAAAAAACATGACCACCGCAATAATAAAGCCGTGATAACACAGAGGAGAGACAGAATAGGGAAAATTCATTAGGTGAGGTAAGTTTGAAACATGCCTGCCTAGTGAAATAATGGAATGCTGTGAGGACTGCTTTAACACAAACCCTATGTTTCAGAAGCAGTAATTTTATGCCAGAAGGTATATGTTTGCCAAGAGATATGCAGGGGAGGAAAAAACTGATCCAAAGTGTTGTGAAGAATTCTGAACTTTTGTTATAGGAATGAAATTTCCCTGAACTCATCTTTGTCAACTAACTTAAGAATCAGAGAAAAAATATACATATTTCCTTTTTGTTAAAAAAATTGTTTGATTTTATCTTACAGATAAGAGTAGAGGTTTTCCGCTTTCACGTTTTTGTTTTTGTTTTTGTTTTTTTGCAGATGGTTAACCAAATATAATTATTGATACAAAAGTTTTAGAAAGCTTATTGTGACAGATGTAAATGTTAAATTACATATGCAAATTTAGTTAAAGCTGCACTTTAAATAAAGTTCAGTAAAGTTCCATGTTTAGTAAAATTCGATTTACTTCTTGACCTTAAAAAAAAAATCCATATGAAATGAGCAAAACACAGGCCACATAGTGCAAGATTGTATTAATACGAAATGTCCAGGATATGCAAATGTACAGACAGAAGGTAGATTAGTAGTTGCCAGATTTGGAGAGATGGGAGATGGGGAACGACTTTTCACAGGGACTTGTTTTCTTTTGGGGACAATAAACACGTTCTGAAATTAGGTTAACAGTGATGGTTGTTTGTGAATACACTCAAACCACTAAAGTGTAACACAAACAAACAAATATACGTAAGCTTTAAAAACTCATTAAGTTTTAAACAATGTTTATATAGATGATTTGCAGATGATTATTTGCAGACCCATTGAGAACCACTGACATATGCCATGTAAGGTCTGTAATGCACAGATAATTAAATTAATGACAATAATAAAATCCAACAACTCTTTCAATTATAATCATTATTAAATGCTTGCAGGGTTTTCTAGCAAGTAAAACAATTAGTGTAAAGAAATTTATTTTCGATGTGCTTTTCCTTATTTATTTCTACTGAAAATGCTATTTAATATTAAAATGGAAGCAATGCACAAAAAAGAAAAAGGTTATAAGACAAATGGACAATTATTTATATCCGAGAGTTTGAGCATATAGGGCCTAAGACTTTATATTATATCTGATGCTCACTCCGATATACTAATTGGGAAAGAAAAGCTCAAAAGCACTCTAGGGGAAAAATTCTGTCTCATAAATCTTCATTCTTTTCACTTTTAAATTATTCTCTTTTGTGGACAATATTTGCTTCGTCTACACCTGTATTAAACCCTTTATGGAAATGGCAAACATGTAAAGTTCATTATATTTTCTAGGAAATATAGTTGAAACTATATTTATATACCTATAGTCCTCAAATTCATAAAAGTGTTAACAAATAAATAGTCCTTTAAAAACTGCATATTTTTATAGCTTAAAATTTAAATGTTTTAAAAATAATTTCTCAGAATACCAGATGAACTACATGCATGACACAAGAAGATTTGGCAAGTTTCTTTATGTTAAAGACAGATTAAAATAGGTTCCCCTATAGCAACTCATAGCAGGTGTTCCTGGAAGATGTCGCTATTAGACAGAGAAGTGCACAGAACCAGGGCAAGCTAAGGCTAATATACTATACACTTCTGTCACTGAAAACACCAGCCACAATTGTAAAAAGGTTGAAACTTGTGTAGAAGTAATAGGAAGCCTGGTCTTTTCCAGAAGCAAACTGATATCCAAAAGCCAATCAACACATAAAAACAACAGAAACGCAAAACCCCACCTATTTTATTATAAGAGAGTTCTCTTTTTGTTTCTGTGTACCCTTCAGCTGGTAACAGTCTCCCTTACCTTTAGCCCTCACCTTTAATATGCTGGCAGTGACTTGTCAAGTTTAAAGGAGACACTTTTTATAAAGTACCAGGAATCTAGTGAATATGATTGGCCATGCAACATCTTTCCCCCTACATCTGCCTAACTCAATTCATCTCAAGACTTACCTGAAGGGTCACAGCTTCTGGGAAACCCTGCATGATGCCCCCAGTCTCTTTACTCTCTTCAAATGTAAAATCACTGTTGCTTACAGGATATTGTAGTTTACCCTGCATCTATGGGTCCTGAGGCCTCTGACAGTGTCTTGATTATCTGTCTATTCCCAGTGCCTAGCTAAGTGTCAACCAGAGTGCAGTTATTACTGCCTTTCAATAACACAGAGCTCTGGAAAATTAAAAAAAAATATATTCCTTTTTCACACAATTTATTTTACACCTGTTATACTGATAGAGGAGAGTAGGCTTCTGAAAATAAAATACAAAGAAAAGGATTTGAAGAAAAGGCCAACTCAAACATTTAAAGCTCATTCCTAACTGCTCTCTCACCTTCTGCCCAGTGCTATCCAGTTAACATGTTTTTCATGGCTCCCTCCCCCACCTCAAGGACTCTCCAGCTCACATGATCATATCTTTTGATTCGTAGGCTGCTATCCAACTAACATTCTTATCTCTGTAGTCATGTAGGAATAATAAGACTGTAAAACTGCTTGTTATGTGACAATGAGAGCTCAGGCTTTAGATGGGAATCCTCTGAGCAGGTCCCAGAATTAATGAGTGTTGCTTCCCCCTTATAGACTAAATGTCCTGTCTCTCTTTTCCAGACTCCTTTTTCCATGCTGATAATGCCAAGGTACAAGACAAACTACCAATAAGACCCTTACAGCCTCCTACCTGAAGTTCTACCCCCATCCTGAGTTGTGAAGCACAAGTGAAACCTCACACAATGAAATCATGTGTCCCTTGCATGGACACTGAGAGTGTAATAAGCTGTAAAGAATCTAACCAAGAGGAGATTGTGCTTTCAGTCTGTTGAATGCTCTGCTGGAAAAAAGTCCTTTTCCTCTAGCAAACATTATTCAGCACACAATTTTCTCCATTGGGTGTCGCTTCTTGCAACAATACTAAACAGCATTTTAGAAGTGACATATAAATGCCCTAATAGGATAAAGCCAAGACAAGTACTTATAAAAAACAAAGTATACCATCACACAAGACTGTTAACATTAATGCACTTTAACTTTCCTAATTTGACAATGCATTCATGAAGCAATGTGTAGACAACCAGTTTTAGCAAGGAAATTAAAGAACAGTGTAATCAGACATGATTGTCCTAAACAGTTTATCAGGTAAGAATGTTAAAAACATCATGTCAGTAGCAACAGTGGAGCTGGAGAGTGTTGCACCTTCTCCCAGCTCTGTGGCGAGAACCATCAATAGTATTGTGAAAGTTGCAGCCCTTTCCAGGGCCACAGAGCTTATGGCCTGCAGATGTCAGCCCTTGCATCTCCCTGTTCTTATAGACTGGTTTGGTAATCCTCTGGGTGTCAGGATTCCATTCGATAGCTTTCTGGAATGGATCAATGAGGATAAACTCAAAGAATTTGTATGTGTAATCTTCACCGACAAAGTAAGAATTCAGGACTCTCGCAGCCCCACAGTGGTGTCCGGCTTGCTCCTCAGAAACAGCCTGAAGGCTTCGAGCTAACTATTGCTGTTTGCCACTGCAATGAACAGGCTTGCTGTAGGTCACATCGTTAGAAACGAGGCTTTTGAGGGCATACGTGAATCCAATATATTATGCAATCATGCTCGGCCTAGTATCTCATCCCGTAGGGTTTATTGGGGGATGCGGTGGAATGCAGAAAGCTGATGGTGCAGCCAGCAGCACAGTGTACACAGAAACTGCATTACATTGGGCTGCTTCTTCCTCCATAGGACTGGATGTACTTATAAGCCCCTACCTTGCTTTACCTGAGAGCTGCATCCTGTTGCAAAGGCTTAAAATTAATTTTAAATAATAATGCAAATGAGATTACATGAGGTTTTCTTCACTTCTCCCCTCAGATCGGGGGATCTTATGGAAGCAAGGTGCCCTCTTGAATCTAGGCCCTTACAGAAATACCTCTGAGACAGAAAAACATCTGAGTCGAATCTTTTGCATTTACTGGTAAGTTATAAACATCAAAGCAATCTGACCTAAACAGATGAAGGCCCAGCCCTTGTTTGCAAAGGCAGTGAGAACATGCTGCCTGCCAGCAGCAGGCTTCCTGACTGGTACTTCAAATGGGAACAGGGAATGAAAGGGGCCTCTGATCCCAGAAGGTGCTTGAATAGGAGGAAGAGTTGCAATTGCACACACTTTTTCTCTAAAAGATGTTCCATGGACAATGGGCAAGTGACATGAAAAAAATCAATGAAGAAGAACCCTTCTACATCCTGGTCTAACAAGTGATGTCTGTGCCAAATGCAGAGCTACCTCCTGTAATTATGGAAACCGAGAGCCATGTGGAATTTTCATTTTTCTGCTATTCTTTATTATGGGCCACAGATAGGGAATGTGAGGCTGGTGGTATTTTATGAAACATCCATTTGCAATACTATCAATATAGAAATGGAAAAAAAATCATTGTTCTTCAACTTGGCTATGTTCTCAGTTTCTCTTAACAGAAGACAGATTAAGAAAATGAAAGCATACATTTATTTAATGCAAGTTTTGCAAGACATGGCAGATGTCATAGATAAAGCCCCAAAGAATTGTTTTTAGGTGAGGATTGATGAAGAGTGAAAAATTCTGGGAAAATGTGATGGTGTGACAGGACATCACTTGTAAAATTCTTAATCTTTTAGCAGGAAATGAAATGGGATATCTCTGGCAGAGTTAAGTAAACCGAGTTGTCTTTCCTCCTTTTTGGGGGGAAACAAAGGCCCTCTCTCTCAAGTCCTGGTAATTGCCCTGGTGACACAGATCCCAGGCTACTGATAAGTGTCATCAGCCTATCGTTAAGCAGAAATGGCATTAAGCCAGCCAGGTCATTACATATTGGGTGTAGGGGGAGGGTACTTACACCAAAGGTCTCTCTTTGTACTCTTTAAGAAACTTACTGACCAAGCCTGTTTCCCTTTATTCACTTAATAGGCAAATCAACAATATAAATTAAGATATGCATGATTTAAATAACAAATTTATGTATTTTCCTTGACTAGAGACTGAGGAGGCTCTTCAGCAGAAAACTCAAGACACCACTCCAAATGAGGCAGAAAGGGAAAGAGCTCCATGGAACCCCTGTAGGCTAGGACTTCGGCCATTCTCAGCAGGATGCAGATACAGAAGAGACCTCCTGTCCCTCTACATTTATTCTAATAACGAGGGGATTTGTGGCTCTCAGAAAGAGGTAAGCATGAAAGTTATTTAGGGGGTTTCAGGTCTACCTGAAAAGACACTGAAGTATTCCTGTCGCAGAAGGGTAGTGACTTATTCTGCCCACAATTAAACAGGCCAGAAGGCATTTTGTGGCTAAGATTACAAAAAAACAACCGATGAGATAATTGGGTACTAGTTTAAGCTGGTCATTATACTTAAGCGATGAGATGAAGACTCCAATCACTCGACTCACCCAAGGCTCGTATACCATCAGCATAATGTGATGCATATGCATGTAAGTTCATTAAAATTTTTATATAGGACTAAATTCTAGGAACAAACGCATGCAGAAAGCAAACAGGTGCAGTCACTATGAAGAAACCCCACACCTTTAACAAAAGTGACTGCCCGCAGCAAATAGGGGTAAAAGCACTGAAGGTTTTGTTCCTGGGACTATGAGACACACTTCACTTACTTTGCCCACTTCCATGACTTTATATGTACTGTCATTTAACCCTCCCTTCCAAAAGAGACATTCCTTTCTGCTGTCCTTCCGTGTCTTGCTTAATTTTTTGTTTGAGACATCGAGAGCCTAGACAATGTGTCAAAAGGGAACCCCACTCTGCAGTAACATCTTGGCTTTTCTGGCCTCGTGAGGACTTTTAAATTCATTCTGATGATTCCCTGTAAAATTCTAGTAAAGCAGAATTAAAAATGCCATTCTGGTTAATTAACATTCTTCCCAGGCTTATTATTACCTATTTCTGGGCAAATGACTACCAATCTTACAAATGAATGAGTCTTACTTAAACTGGCTATCTCTGATAAACATAGGTATAGCCAGTAAGAAATATATAATTCAATATAAATACAAATATACCTATGTACCCTATTGATTATTATGCTATTGTGTTTAGCTTCTATTTTCTAATTGTGTCTTGGACTGGGAACTAAATTCTTCCAGTTTCCTAAATATTTATTTGTGACTCTTTGAACATGTTATCAATTTCTAATTTTTCTCCCATCCTATAACGTGGCATTATTGAAAACCATAACTGCTTTCTCCAAGCCATGCAAGCTAAAAATGGACAACTTGATATAAAATTCGAGACTGCCACAATGGGTCATGTTTGAACAACCTCAATGACTGGTGCTGTGTGGGCCACGTGAAGAGTTTGCCTTGGGGTCTGCAGACATTATTAACATCATTTCAGGTGATGACAGATGCTTGCAGCTGACAACCTTACTAACTCAGAGCGGCTTTATAATTTGCTCTATTACCCTTTTCCTCTTCTTTTCCTTGACAGTGGCTAATACAACTTGCTAAAACTACAGTAACAGCTCTGTAGATTCAAATACATAGAATCATGCAAAAGGCAACTTTGTATGCATACTGAACCAAAAACTAACACTACATTCAGTTGAATATAGGACAAGGTCATTCCTCATCCTTGAACTTTGCCCCTTTTTAGTAAAAAGCAGCTGGAGTGGTCACTGCCTCTCTTCCCTCAAGACAGAGGAATGATCATGAGACCCGGGGAAGGGAGTAGCTGTAACAGCAATTGTAGCCTCATGTGTTGCATGCAGCAATTGGGGCAAAGCACTAAACCACCTAAATGTTGGCCCCACTTTGGTCCTACCATATGCACTTAAGGTCCTTAACAGGGGCCATTTCCTGGTAACATGATTGCTAGGCTTATGTGCAGTTATTGTCAGGGTATAGTCTTTATTTCTTATGTCATAATTGGATGCAATAACAAATGTTTTAGCCACCCACAAACTCCCTGTCTGCAAGAACTGATACGAAAAATGTGAATTTGAGGTGCTCTTTTGGGTTAACTCAGAACAGAGCTCCTGTACACTCTCAGAAGTCCGCTGGCTGCCCAGCCAGCAACCACGGCACGTAGTGCACATGGGAATTTTGGCTGTGCCCGCACCCAAGGATGTTTCCTGCTGCTCTGTGGGCACTACTTGATCCTGTAACCCAGTAGCACATCTCACTCCCATTTGGCTGCAAAGGCTTCCCCATGAGATCTTCCCCATGTCCCTGCAGAGCTCAATGGCATAAAGAACTCTGTCTGCTCATGGTCAGCAGCTTTATTCCTGCAGGTTTGACTGGCCACTGTCGATGAACCTTCCTGCCTCCTGAGTAATAAATGGCATTTCTCATCATTATGGTCCTCCTGGGAGTTCTTTCAAGAGTACCCAAACCCTCGTGCAAGCTCCAGGCCTGGCGCTCCTGAGTTACACCCTAACTGCGCTTTGGAGCTCAGAAGCCATTAATCTTGGTTCCTACTCACGCAATGAACACAGAGGTCTGTGACATTTGTACACAGCTATACCAAGTCGAAGAGAGAAAGTGGAAATCAAAACATAGCTGATGAAAATCTCACTTTACATGCATGTTATTCTTGATATTATTGATAGAGTCATGATGTGAGAATTTATGTGATCACTATTACTTTGAGCTGTGGATTATGAAATGGCTAAGAATAAGGTTTGTCTTTTTGGAGGTACCACATGCACTTAAAAATAAATTCATTCCTGAGTCAAAAGTTTTAATAATATCAAGCAGGGTAACTTTTAAAAAATAAATGTTTTAAGTCTTCTGCATAACTGATTCTTTCCTGTCTCTTTCATCTAACAATACCTGAAATAAAACTGTTACTCTCTCTAATGAACTTCATGAATTTCTGTCTTTCTTAAATTGCATCTCCTTTGGTGTTATATATGTTCAAGTGATTTTTTGGATGCATACATGTTTAGAATATGAGGCTGTCTTCTGGACAATGGTCCATGTTTTCATTGTGTGCCCACAGAGAAGTTATGTTGCTATCTTTACACTCAGTAACTCAGAATTTGACCTTACTTGAAAAGAGATTCATTGAAATTAGATACAATTAGTTAACATAAAGACATACTAAAGTTGAGTGGGGCCATAATCTCATACGACTGAGTTCCAACAGAATTAACCAAAAGACTTATGACAAGACACATTCAAATCCAATAGTTGAAAAATAAAAGGGAATCTTGAAAGGATTAGGGGAGAAAATATTTTTTTTCACATACTGGAGATGTTTAACCAGATTAGCAGTATATTTGTCAGCAGAAATCTAAGCTTCCATAAGCTGTGCATGACATCTTTAAAGTTCTGGGTTGAGCCTGGTTTGGGGTGGAAAGGCTTGTCAAACAAGAGTTTGACTTCTGACAAAACTGCCCTTCAAAAAGGATGCAAAAATAGGTATTCCCAGACAAAAGCTGAGGGAGCTAGTTACCAATAGGCATGCACTACAATAGTGCTATGGACAGTCCTTCAAGTTGAAGTAGAATAACTTTGTAAGAAAAAAAGGACTTAAAAAATTAGAAAGTAATGATTGACACCACAAATACTTTTATAAAAAAACATGACAATTTGTATGCCACCTAATTCAATAACGAAGAAGAAATTGTCAAGTTCTTAAAAATATTAAAACTTCCTAGACTGAGTCATAAAGTACTGGGAAATCTAAGGAGATTCCTGTCAGGGACACAGGGATGCTGCAATGTATGCAAATTGATCTCTCTGATAACCACATAAACAAAATGAAGGATGAAAATTTAATAGCCATAGCAACAGATGCAGAAAAAGCATTTAAAAAGATATGGCACCCACTTATGATTAAAACACTTAATCCAATGGGTGTAGAATGCAAGTACCTCAACATATTAAAGGCCATATTTGAAAAACCTAGTGCGAATATCATACCTAATGGTGAAACATGGAAACCTTTTCCTCTAAATCAGCAATTAGACAAGGCTGTCGCTTAGAACACAATTATTCAGTACAGCATTGGAAGACCCAGCCAGGGCGATTAGGTAAGAGAAAAAAGTAAAAGATGTTCAAATCACAGCAAAAGTTAACCTGTCATTTTGCAGATGACATTGAAATGCCTAAAGATCTCATGGAAAACTATTAGAAAAAATAAATAAGTAAAGTTTCAAAAAACAAAACCAAGATACATATTCCTTTAAGTGCCTTCATTAACATTGCAATTTTAGAAACAATAAATTTCTTTGGTAATTGTAACAGATTAAAGCACTGTGGGGGTTTATTTACTGAAAACTACAAGACGTTATTGAAAAAAAATAAGAGAAGGTTAGAAAATAGAAAGGTATGTTGTGTTTATAGACTGGAATGATCAACATAGCTAAAATGGCCATATTATCTAATGCAATATACACAATAAATGCAATCCCTAGAAAAATTCTAACATTATTCTTTAAAATAAAATAAATAAAAAACAAAGAACTAATAGATTTCAAAATAGCCAAAGCAATCTTGGGGGAGAGAGGGAGGAGGAAGGACACAGGGATTACACTGTGTGACTTCAAATTAAACTACCACATGATAATAAAAACAGTTCATTATTGGCAGGAAACATACATGGACCAAAGGAGGGAGTGATGCACAACAAGGCAAATTTCTCCAAATGAAGGGGAAACCAAAACCTACACCTACATAAGAAGAAGGTCCTTTGGCAGAGAGCGTAGAAAGAATTTGACACACACACAAAAGACAAGCAAAAAGAAAGTTTATTAGAAAAAGAATAGCACTCCACAGAAAGTGTGGTCTTGTCACAGAGGCAGACAGTGAAATTGAGACGTAAAGGCATTGAGATGAACCTGAGTGTTCAGGAAATTTATTTTATATGTCATTCTTTAGTTCCCATTTCCTTTGATATAAACATACAGTGAGGAAGGGGAAGGATAGTTGATCTCCTGGCCCTGCTGCAAGGCTGATCAGCCTCCTGAAGTCCCTGATTGCAGCTTAATTAACATTGTCATTCTCTTGCCTACTCACTGCATTGATATCATACATTGCTCTAGATGAAGCAGTTGGAAAACTTTCTGTAAAAGGCCAAATAGTACAGACCTTACACTTTGCAGGTCATTGAATCTCTGTAAGGCTACCAAGCTCTGCTTCTCTTATAGCAAAAAAGCAGCCATAGACAATACATTAATGAATGGCTGTGGCTTTTCTCCAATAAATCTTTTTGCTCAAACACAAGCAAGTTGGATTCAGCTGCAGGCCATTGTTTGCTGATCCCTTTCTGGAACAATACTGCACAAAAGAAATATTATTCAGACCACAGGTGTTGTACGGCGTTTCGAGACCCCCACGAAGGACAGAGACCTCCAGAAAAGGTGTTACCAGTAAGCGTTTTATTCACGGATTCGAACCCGGGCCCCAGCTAAGGTGTTACCAGTAAGCGCTTTATTCACAGATTCGAACCCGGGCCCCCACCAAGGGCGAGAGCCCTGAGACCCCCTTTCCCCTGAGTTTTATACCCTCTCGAGGGGTGGTTACGTGACCTTTTCCCTGATTGGTGGGACTCAGGCGCCTAATTGCAGATACCGTTAACGCCTGGGGCTGGGCCAGGTGTCTCTTTTCCATTAATGCCCGGGGCTGGGCCAGGTGTTAGCTGCAGGCTTAAATGGAAAATTTCTATAGGGGGATTATCTTAAAGGGCTAGGGACAAGGTTTAAAACAGCCTTTTACATTCCCCACTGCTCTAGGGAGATGTTGAATTAAATCTTTGATTCTAATGTGTCATCTGCTAGGATGGGTTGGTAGTGGGTTCGAAGTATTAAGAGCTTAAGATCCTGTGTCCAGGTAGCTATTAGTCAAGTAATTGAGCGGAGCAGACAAGGACCAAAAGTTAAGGCTAAGAGAAGAATGAGGATGAGCCCTGCTGCGGCAATTATGAGAGTAGTGAGCCATGGAGACCAGTTGAAAAGTCTTTCAAACAAATTGTTTCCATCCTGTCACAATTCTTTCCTATCCTTTAGGCGTCTCCGTAACAGGTTCATGTTTTCCCTGACTATGCCCAAGTGATTGGCCCAGGAGCAGCAAGTTTCGCCGAGAGCCATGCATAGCCCCCCTTCCTTGAGGAAGAGGAGATCTAATCCTCTTCTGTTCTGTAAAAGCATTTCTGCCAAGGAGGATAGAGAATCTTCGATGTGAGAGACAGATGCCTCAAGAGTACTGAAGTCTGCGTCTATCTGGGTGCTGAGGGCCTGGAAGTCCTGGCTTCCTTTAATGAGGGATGCTGTCCCTACCGCCGTGGAACCAGCAATCTCTATTCTTAATAAGAGAGGGATTAAGATAGGGGCCCGTCTGGGGTGCCCTGTAGTCGAGAGGTCCTCAAGACCAAAGTGGGCATGACCTCCCTCACCTGAGTAGTAATACACCTGCGGAATGATGTGAGCAAGGACGCAGATCTCGTAGTCTGAGGTCAAGAGGTGACTATAAGCACATGGCGTTGTCCCGGAGGAGCAAGCCCACCACGTATTATTGGGTGCCTGGAGGAGATAGGGAGTCCCCTCTAGATTAGTGCTAGCCAGAAGGAGGATAAAGGAGCTCGAGTTGCAGTTGTCCCAGAAAGGAGATGAACTCAAAGGATAGTTAGTAGACATAAGACATGTCCCTGTGCCTTGTAGGTTGCCTAGAGTGAGCTTGGGTGTATGGCCCCAGATCCAGGATGGGGGAGAGACAGCAGAGAGAGTCAGGTTCTGAATGTCTATAGGGTCTGAGCCTAGGTTAGCCATGGTGGCTAATCCCATGTAGAAGGTGTGTTCCTGCCCTAAGCAAAGCCAGAAATATGCAGTCAGATTAGGGTCCGATTGATTTAGGACCAGAAACATGGCCTCTACAGTCTGGAAGAGGGGGGTGACCCAGGGTCTGGGACCAGGAAATGATGGGGCTAGTGAAGAGAGTAGGGGCAAAGGGAGATCAAATTTCAGGGTGGGACAGTCCCTAGGGCAAAGGTGTCGGCAATTAGGTGACCATCCAAGGTGTTGGTTAGTTCCCATCTCTCCCTCGGTGGGGGGATGTGGGGGTTAGCAATGACCCCTGACAGTGAGGGGAGGACGAGCAGGAGAGAGAGGATGGGATAAGTCTTATCTTGAGGGAGTCTGCGCTGCGCTGAACCTTCCATGTACAGTCCGTATCAGGGGGTGCCTCTTTCAGATTGGAGTGGTGGATCCAGGCGGTCTTTCCGGCGACCTTGGCTGCCGTGGGGGTGCTGATGATCACAGGGAAGGGTCCTTCCCACCTTGGGCCAAGTTGTTGTGGGTCCGTCTTTTTTTATGTGGACTAGGTCTCCTGGGTCCGTCTTTTTTTATGTGGACAAGGTATCCTGGGTTGAACAAGGGCTTCCTTTGGCGCTCAGTAGTCGGGGAAGGCCATCCTTCATTTAGTGCATTCCTGGCATGTCCCTGGCCTAGCTGGAGAGCCTGTAAGGACTTAAGCAAACCTTTGTGGAAGAGAAATCAGCTAAGTGTTCTATGCCTAGGCGGGGGACAATCAGGGGTTTGAGTCCATAGAGGACTTCAAAGGGAGAAAAACCTCCTTTGCTGGGGATACAGCAGGCCCTCAGGAGGGCCTGGGGCAGGAGGCTTACCCAATCACCGCCAGTCTTGAGTTTCATCTTAGTAATAGTTTCCTTGAGGGTTCTGTTCATCCTCTCTACCTGACCTGAACTCTGGGGCCGGTATGCACAATGAAGTTTCCAGGTGAAATTTAATACCCCAGCCAATTGTTGAGTTACTTTGGCTATGAAAGCCGGACTGTTGTCAGACCCTAGCTGGATGTGTAACCCGAATCGGGGGATAATTTCGTTGACCAAACACTTAGCTACTATTTGGGCAGTCTCTCTCTGTCTAGGGAAGGCCTCTACCCAACCTGAGAAGGTGTCGACGAAAACAAGGAGGTATTTATGTCCTCCTCTTGCAGGGTTAGGGTTAGGTAAGATCAAGTTCCCAATGTTCACCTGGGTTTCGTCCCCTGAGTCGGGCCCCAATTAGTGAGATTTTGGAGCCCGAGCCTGCATGACCCGTGCACAGGCTTGACATCAGCTAACAATATCCCTTGAAGTCCAATAGGTTCCTCTGATTAGGTAGTACTTCTGGACTAGGTCAGCTAGTTTAGTTTCCCCTAGGTGAGTGGCTTGGTGGGTCTGGCTCAAGATCTTTCGCCCCACTGCTCTTGGGACCAGGATTCAGCCATCAGGTAGGAGATACCAGCCCTTAGGGTCCTTTCTACCCTGTAATCTCTGACCTACTTTCTCTTCTTCTTGGGAGTACAGTGGTTTCTCCTGTTGATCCAGGTTTTGGAGGGTCAGGACCGTGGGGCTGCTTTCCTGGGCTATTTCCTTGGCCACCTGGTTGGCCTTATTATTTCCCTTAGTAATTATAGAATTATCTTTCTGATGGCCGTGGCAATGTATTACTGCTAATTTAAAGTGTTTCCAAACTGTTGCTAATAATGCCAGGATTTCTGGTGCATTTTTAATGTCCTTTCCTCCAGCCATCAGGAGGCCCCGTTCCTTGTATAGGGCTCTATGGACATGGAGGGTGGCAAAGCTTACCGGCTGTCAGTGTACACGTTGACCTTTTTCCCTTCTCCCCAGTTCAGAGCTTTGGTTAAAGCAATAATTCAGCCTTTTGGGCTGAGGTGCCCTTGGGGAGGGCCTCAGCCCAGATTATCGAGTCTAGTGTGACCACGGCTGCCCCTGCATACCTTATGCTGTCTTCTACGAAGCTGCTTCCATCAGTAAAAAGGGTTACCTCGGTGTCGGAGAGGGGGAGGTCCGTGAGATCAGGCCATAGGGAAGTCAGCGAGTCCAGCGTGTCCGCACAGCAATGTATCGGCAGAGATTCATCTGCTTCTGGCAGCAAAGTGGCTGGGTTCAGGGCTGAGGTCTGCTGGGTCTCATCTTCTCGTGCCAGGAGGACCTTGGCCATCTTCTGAGTCAACTCCTGGGTGACCTAAACAGGATCTTCTCATTGGTCGAAGACATTTTGAACTATTGCCATTACTTCGGAGAGAGACTTACCTTCAAACTCATCGAGCTTTTGTATCTTCCTCCTAATATCAGGGGCCGACTGGGAGACAAATTGTAACAGGACCGAGGCCTGATTTTCTTTTGCCTGAGGGTCTATGGGGGTTCAGGTGCGGTAGGACTGGTAGAGGCGCTCTAGATAGGCAGTGGGACCCTCCGAAGGCCCTTGTCTAATCTCAGTTACCTTCGAGAGGTTGGTGGGCTTCCGGGCGGCTGCCCTGAGGTCCCTAAGTAAGATTTGGTGTTAATTGTTAAGGGCTCCTTCCCCGTCCCGAGTGTTATAATCCCAGTTGGGCCGGGAGGAGGATAACTGGGTATTAATCTCCTGTTCATCTAGGGTGACTTCCCCCTGGCCATCATGCACTTGTTTCTTTCCCTCTAGCTTAATTCGTTCCCTTTCCTCAGTGGTGAAGAGGATGCGGAGGAGCTGTTGGCAGTCATCCCATGTGGGCTGATGGGTATAGAAAACTGACTCTAAGAGGGTAATGATTTCCTCGGGTGCCTCCGGGAAAGGGGAGTTTTGACTCTTCCAGTTATATAAGTCAGAGGTGGGGAAAGGGACATAGGTCCGGACAGGATGCCTGGTGGGATTCCTCTCTCCTGTGTCCCTAAGAGGTAAGAGGTCGGCTGTATTAAATTGGGCCTCCCCCGGTGGAGCAAAATGGTTGCCACTCCGGGTGTGTGGCGGACTAAGGACAGTAGAATCAAGTTCTTCAGTTGCTGATGGGGCTGAGGAGGGGTAGGGTGGAGGTTCACCCCGTGGGCGAGACGATGGTATTGTCTCAGGGGGTGCCTGGAGAACTGGCGGCTGTGGCCTAGGGTTCAGTGGATCTGAGTGGGCAGAATCTCTAGACACCAGAATCTTGGGTCGAGCCCCCAAGTGGGGACCTTCCTGGTGGCTTTTAAGTAGGAAGGTTTGTCCCATATAATATCAGTCCAGACATTTATATATGGGATCTGGTCAGGGTGGCCGGGCTGCTCATAACAGAAGCCCCGGATGACATTAGCAATGCCTGGATCCAGGGTCCCCACCACTGGCCAGCCAACTCCGAAGGTAGGCCATTCCAATTCACAGAGTTTGCGTAAAACAAAATCATTTAACTGAGCCCTGTAACCTTTTGCCCACCTACGAAAATCAGCAAAGTTCTTAATCAAACATGCCAATGGGCTCAAGTGGCCCTTTGAGGTCCCTTGCCCCATTTTGGCCGAAATGGGGACGAGGAAGCTCAGAACTTCTTTTTGGACTGACTTTAATTTTGATCTCATCCTATTGCAGTTCTGGGTCCCAGTATGGAAAGAGGAGAGTTGCTGCAAGAAAAGGGTCGGAGCGCGGCGTATTTAATATAACATGAGACAAAGAAAGACTATGAAGATGAGAACAATAAGCAGCCAGACATACAATGGCATCGTCTCAAGAAACATAACGCACATTTAACATTAAATTAACAAACAGAACCAGGGCCCGTGGAGGTCATCACCTCTGGGGCTGAGTCTGGTGGGACCCGAAGGCGGCGTCCTGCCGTCCACAGACCCAACTATTTGCGAATTTCAGAACCAGAACCAGAGACCAGAGAGGCCTGACTTACCGGCACCGGACAGGCAGAGAACATGTTGTCTGTGGACTGGTCTGTCCCGTAGGGGATCTCGCTGGGGCCTCCAAATGATGTACTGCGTTTCGAGACCCCCACGAAGGACAGAGATCTCCATATAAGGTGTTAACAGTAAGCGCTTTATTTACGGATTTGAACCCAGGCCCCAGATAAGGTGTTACCAGTAAGCGCTTTATTCATGGATTCGAACCCAGGCCCCCACCAAGGGCGAGAGCCGTGAGACCTCCTTTCCCCTGGGTTTTGTACCCTCTGGGTGGGCGGTGGTTACGTGACCTTTTCCCTGATTGGTGGGACTCAGGCGCCTAATTGTGGTTACCATTAACGCCGGGGGCTGGGCCAGGTGTCTCTTTTCCATTAACGCCAGGGGCTGGGCCAGGTGTTAGCTGCAGACTTAAATGGAAAATTTCTATAGGGGGATTATCTTAAAGGGCTAGGGACAAGGTTTAAAACAGCCTTTTACAACAGGTAGCATTCAAATTGTCTAGTAACCCTCTTAAAAAATCAAACAGGTGAAATTAATAACACCTCTGATTTAACCCAGTGTATCCAGTATATAGCCATGTCAACATGTTATCACTACAAAGAAATTACTGAGGTATTTTATATCTTTTTGTTTGTTTGTTTTAAATACTGATTCTCCAAAATTTGCTGTTTTACTCTTACTGCAGAACTCAATTCAGACCAGACACATCTGAAGTGCTCAGTAGTATTTATGTAGCTAGTGGCTACCACACAGGACAACAGTTTTAGGGCATAGGCTAATATAATGCTTGGAAACACACTTGCACACTGAGAGCATCCCCGAGCAGGGATGGCCAGGGAGGCCAACGGACCCCAGGCCAGCTCACCTAGAGGCGCACACGGCTGGGAGTCCTCCGAGACCCTGGCGGGCCCGGAGAGGACTTCCAGGTGGCGGTTGGGACAAAGAATGTTCAAGCACCCCACGCAGTTCACGACAAGCCGCAGCCTGACCCAGAGCATGAGTGCTAGGAAAAGTGTGCATGCGCAGCTTATTCAGCGTGGGCGGGGTTGGCCGACTCTCCTTAGCTGCGTTTTAGGAGGTGTGATTGTCAGGGCTACAGTTTAAGGTTCAGGATGTGGGGTGGAGGCAAGAGAAGTGAAGTGTCAAATCAAGCTGTAATGGTTAAAGAGGAAGCACCAATTCAGTTGTAAAACCTGTTCAGATACTGCAAGTCCATCCTGGATATGAACTAAGGGACTTGACTTTCAAAGCTCTTGCTACAAGATGCTTTCTGTCACAAGAACGAAATGAGGCAATTATAAATCTTATGTATTGAATAGCCGAGGCTCGCAGGTTGTATGTGTGAACAAACGTTTTATTTCTATTTTTATCTTACCATTGCCTTGAAACTATCTTTACAGATTCTTTCCCCTGCTTTTATGGCTCTTCTGTGAATGGAGCTCCAGGCTCGAGCAAATCCCACAGATTTTCCACATGCTTGAAATATAAAGATATAATCTTCTATCGAGGTTGTGAAAATGTTTGTTCTAATATAATATAAAAAAATCATTTAATGCGAAGTCCTAACTTTTCCTCACTTCACGTGTGGTCTATAACTATATGGAACAACAAAGTGAAATATGCGAATCAATTTATTCACTACTGTACCGATTTCTTTCTCTACTTTCACCACTATTTTCTGGTGAGGGCAGGAACAGGAAAGAGTGGTAAAAAGAAATAATAAAGAGTTATTTATTAAACAAGTATTTATTTGATTAGTGTTTTTTCTTCTAGGACAGTTCTCCCCACCTGCCACCAAGAAAAGATAGATATGCAGACTTCCACAACCTGTGAATGTAACCTTTATAGGAAAAAATAATTCTTTAAGATATAATTAATAAACTTGAGATGAAATCATCCCGGATTACCCAGGTGGTTCCTAAATTCAATGACAAGTGCATAATGGTTCTAAATAGATGTTTAAGACATTGAAAAGGAGAAGTCAAAAGAGAGATGGAGTCCAGGTCAAGACAAAGATTGACTTTGCATTCATGCGGCCACAAGCAAAGAAACTGCTAGTGGTACCTGAAGCTGGAAGAAGCTACAATGGATTTTACTCTAGAATATTTGGAGGTAGTGTTATCCTGGCAAACGTATGACATTAAACTTCTGGCTCTGGAACTGTGAGAGAATAAATTTCTGTTTTTTAAGCCACCTTGATTGGCAGCCACAGGATACTAATGCAATTGAACATTTTGTTATCTGATATTGTTTTTCTCAGCATGCTAATGTTCAAATAATGCGTTTGTTCTTTTTATGGGCTCACACTGGAATTTTTTTGGAGACACCTATACTGAGACCCTGTCTCACCCATTCTCTGGTACAGATCCTCCACTGTGTGGTAGACAACTAGCCCCTGCTTTGTTTTTAAGGCACCTCCCACCCAGGCTTTTGTTGTTGAGTCCCCTCACCTGCACCAAGGACTCTTGGGCGGGGTTCTTTAAGAAAACCCAAGCCCAGCTACTTGCCTGAGGTTCATGAGCCCCTGGGAAAACATCCACATCCAAGCCCTGAAGTTGAAGTTTTTTCCTCCGCAGCCACTCTCTTTGCTGTCATAAGTTGTCTTAGACAGCCCCAGCTGGCTTCATACCTGTTGAAGTTTGGGGGATAGTCAAGCATTATTTCTTGTGTTCTTCAATTATAGGGTAACCTGTCAGTTTCTCTGAAGGTTTCTCTCAAAGTCTCCTCAAGCAGCCCTCTTTTACTATTGCCTTCTATTTTTACATAAACTGAAAAGGGCTGAGGGCCGTGGATGGCAGATGTAGTTTGGGCTCCCCATTTATCCCTGTGTAGCTGGTCTAGTATATCTCTTTAGAATCAGTGGACATTTTATGAACAGTGAGCTCAGCTTTAGGAGCGTGGGGTAATCCATTATTGGGAGTTCATTGAACAACCTCGTGCTTGCTTATTCATTGTGAGGTCATTCCCATACCTCCTGTTCTCCTTTCATACACCGTTAGTCCATTTTGTAATTTCTCGAGAAAGAGTTATTCTACCATAAATTTATGGCAACAGTTTAGCAGCAAAGGAATGACTAGAAAGTCTGGCTTTAATCATTCCTTGGTGCAGATCAGATAATGGAAATTCTGAGGCAAAGAAAGAATATTTATACTACTTGTTTACTGGTCATGCTTCAAAATTTTGCTTAATCATTAAACTGTTTTTTAAAAATACAAAAATAAATGGGATGGGAGGATGCCAACTCCATTCAAGAACATCTGTCTGCCTACTCAATTAGCATTTGTATTGTTGCTAAGATATCTGAGCTGAAGCCTATCAGTTGGGTTTCATTCTGTGAGAGCGCCTGGCTACCTACCAAGAGAAATAGTCTGCCAATGATCCAGATGTGTATACTGCTCCATGCAATGCCTCAGTTCATTTTTTTTTTCTAGAGTTGTTTTTTAAAAGGAGATATATGATATTTTTTGTAACAGCACTTCATCAGAGTGTGTTTAGTAAGTGTAGAACTAAAAGTTATCAGTCTGGCTGCTTCCTTGTCTTTTGTTTTTACACAATGTTTTTGTACCATGTAGTTTCAAGGCCTGTTCTCACTCTCTGTACACAACATCTATAGCCCTCCTCTTATGACATACCCTGGGCATGTTGCCACAAGGGACCATTGATCAGGTCTTCTAAATTTTCAGAAGGAGAAACATTTGGCCAGAAGTGGACTATTCTGATGTGCATTGCCCAAGAGAAATACTTTTCCACTTCAACCTCTTCTTTCTCCCCCATAACAACCCAACACATTGTACTAACTGCACCACTTAGCTCACTTGGATTTTTAGTTATATATCACATCACACCTGATCCAACACCTCATAGATTTCTATTTGCTTAAGAGAATGAAGGCCTCACCTCCTTTGAATAAATTGTTTTATTTAATTTTATTTTTAATGAATTAATGTTTACAGTGAAATTAATTTAAAAAATTCAATCTTTTTGCTGTATATTTTAACAGTAATTCATATGCATATTTACACTGTATGGTCACATCTCATATTTAGATTTCTTTCTGTCATGACATATGTGAGAAACCTTACACAGTCTGCCTCCTCCTACTTCCATCCCCTTACCCTCCGGTAATCACAAGTCTATTGTCCATGTCCACGAGTAAAAGTAAACCCTTTAGACAGGTTAGTTGGCTGAGACAATTACATGAACTCAATCCCAGGTTTTTGTGATGAATTCCACGTGGTAGACATAGGTAGGTTTGTACCATCAGGTTTCAGCCCACTTTGTGAACAGCCAATCAGGTGCTTCAGTCTACCCTAACTAGGTTGCATCTATGTGACCCAAGCTTGGCTGATTGCACAATCCTCCCCAGAGTGTAATTTTGAGCGAAGCAATGTGGATATCAACATGGTGAGAGATCATTCTGGCAATGCTGGCATCCTAATCAGCAGTGCCTTTTTCCCATAGTTCTGCTTCTAGCCCTGTGGCTGGATCACTGGTCTTTCCACCTGCCTGCACACTCCTGCTTCTTTACTGTTCTTACCCTTTCCTGTAAGTTAGCTGAGATCTTTCTCTGTTGCTTGCTAGCAGCAAAGCTCTCAGACCCAGCCCCCATCTTAATGTGGCTGTGAAGTCAGAGGACCATCAGAAGGGAATCTCTGCTCTTACCAGAATCTGAAACTGCCTTCTTATTCATTTCATTTACAAAAGTACTGGAAGCTGCTATGAGAAATCACAAAATTTTGGTTAATAAAGGTTACACTTGCAGGTGTTTATTCCCAATACTTGAGTTTTGTCTCCATCAGAATGGAGAGGTTGAAAAGTCTATAAGACGGGATTTTTTAAGATCTCACAGTTAACTGGATTGTAAAGTTCTGTATGCCAAGAAAAAAGCAGGAGATCACCAAATACTCAGGAGAAGTGGAGCAAAGGGGAAGAATGAGCTGACAGTCCTCTTGGCTGTTTGCCTGGTGATATCCACACATATGAAGGCAGACTGCCACAAGGGAGAACTGCTCGAACTCTGAGAGGGTCTGAAAAATGCTGGATGCAGGTGAAAAGTGTCATGTTCAGTGGGAGAGCTATGTCACTGAAGCTTGGACTCCTGAGGAAAAAGAGTTTTCAAAGGACAGTGACAGGCAGATGATGGTAACTGGAATAGAGGATATCAAAGAACTGTGAGGGGAGGCAAAAGTATTGGAGGTGATTTTGCACATGTGGTACCACTGTTTGATGATGTCTAGTAAGAACAAGAGCCATAAAACTGCACCTCCAATGAACAGCAGCTTTATCAAGGAAGTCGAAAAATGAGAGATGGGAAGAGTCCGGCATGGAGCATGCCACCTTCAACTCTAGACCCCGACATGTATGTAGTTTGGAAGGATGGGTGGCATTCATTAGATAAGGCTGTGAGGGTATAGATGACTCTGGGAGAAAACTTAGTTCAGCAAAGGTTGAGAGGTGAAGAGATTTATGGCATGAATAAAGAAGGAGTGACGTTATTTTACAAGACAAGGGAGTATGTGTGATGGTGAGAAGAGTGGAAACAGTAGGAAAGCCCAGAGGAAGAGGCCCATAAATGTGGGGATGAGAGAGTGCAAGAGAATGGATGACAATGGGGGGTTGCCAATTGGATGGTGGCCAGGGACAACAGATATGGAAGTCATGACTGAATTTGCTGGCCTCGGTTTCCATAAGAGAAGCAAAGCATGATTTGGTGCTGGTACATGCTAGAGCTTCATGATACTGTGGGCTATCGACTGGAATTTAAAACAATATGTTGATATTGAAGGGCCTAAGAAGTTAGTTTCAAGACTATGGTTCTGCAGATAAAATGGCAGGACAACCTCCCTGGGATCAGGAAGATTGGTTGTCTGAGTCAGATTTCCCTTTGTTTGAAACTCTAGATAGGCCAAGGAAGGATTCACTTCTTTCCCACTTAATAATATATTGAGCAGTGGCCAGTCTGGGACAGGAGTGGATATGTCTCCCAATGTTGTCAGGGGCACAGGGTGCCTCGAGTTATGCACTCCTCCATAGAGAGTGATCCTTGCCCCCGTGATCACAGGGTAGCTCTTACAGCTGCCTTCACAACCACATTAAAGACAAAACAGGGGAAGAGAAATGACAGATGAACTACTGGCAGAGGGCTCTCTTTAATGATCCTTCCTGGAAGCCTCACCAATGCATCAGTGGCCTCACCCATCTAAGAGATTTTGAGAAATGCAATCTTTTAGTTGAGGAATTTGCTTCCTAATTTTCTAAATAGATTTATGTATGGTTATATACATGTCTCATAATTCTGTGGACTGATGTGTCTTAGATGGTCTACTCTTCAACTGGTATCAGTAGAAACACTATTCTTTTGGTTTCTATAACTACCGGTTATCCAACAGATACAACTAAATCCTGAGGAGATGTCGTATGCCTAATAACTTTATGCTAAAGAAAAACATTGTAGTTTATTTTTTCCAGACACTTTCAGGATACAAATCCTAGAAGAGTGTGATCACAAATTTTAAGTATTAATATATGCATCATTTTCTCCTTTTTTTTCTCCTACAGACCAATACTTTCATTGCTTTAGTGGACACCAGCACATATCTGAGGATCTTTCTATCTGGAAGCTCTCTTGGACTATTTTTTTTTTGTCTCAGAATCTTAAAACAAATTATCTGTTCATCCTTAAAGAATCCAATGAGGATTTGTTACCAAACACAGCTGTTCTTCAATATGAAAGAAAAAAGAAATAAGAAAGACATCTATCTTTTATTTTTGTCTTGCTATCCTACTTAATATAGTTTTTATATTTCTCTAAGTCCTTGACTTCACAAATATATGTGAATTTGCATGCAGTTGTGATGCCTAGTAAAGCAGACACGTGTTTCCACAATAGAGAGTCATTTTAAGAATGTTTACGAATGTAAAGTATTTCCATAGAAGAAAGAATAAAAACCATATTATTCAGCAAAATGAATAAGCACACAATAAATGAACAGAATCAACAATTGCATTTTTCTACTTAAAAAGTAAAAAACTTAAATCATGACACCGTGATTATTTGGACATGCTTATTGCAAAGAATTTATGTACAAGTTTAGCATAAAAAGTCTAGCTAGTTCATTTAAGTACATTTCTATCCACAGTTCCACAGTTGTTGAGAAGTGCTATAGAAGTCAAAAGGTTAAAAATTTATTTGTAATTCCTCTTTGTAATTCTAAAAATGTTGTACAGGGAGCTTCATGAAATCATGCAGATCAATTAAATATACTGAACTACATTTCCACATTTTATAAATTCAGAAACGGATGAGCAGATGCTGGAGTACTAATTTTAAAGCAAATATTGATGCATCTTACAACAATGGTTCTTTTGTTACATTAAAATTGTATTATGTTGGTACAATATAATTTTTTCGTTTGTACTTTGGAGGGGTATTTATGATATGACATAAAAAAAAAAACAGAAAACTGACATAAGAATCCAAATATAAAGAAAACAGTAGGCAGAGGAGAAGAGCTATGTCCCTGAGAGGAGAGCTATAAAGGTGATAGTGAAATGACTAACTAAGGCAATAATAAAATTTAATGAAAGGGGATTGATAACTTCCAGAGAAAGCTGAGAAACAGGCTTCTAAGAGAAACTGAAATAGATTTGGAGGAGCAGAAAAGGAGGAGGGGAGATATTTGGGACTGCCCCATGAAGTTAATCAGGAATTCAAGATTCTTCTAACTTTTGTCATTGCCATTTTCAGCATATGTCCTCCTAGCTCCCCACTGAAGTGGAAAAAAGCCAACCATACTTAGTCATCTCAGTCTATATATCGACATATATAGCATCAGATATCTCAACATATTAACATATTTGCTACAAACAGAGTTCTATTGTTAAAGGATTTTACTATCTAAGGCATTCTACAGATTTAATGCAATCCCCATCAAAAGCACATCTTTGTATTTGTGTTATGTTTTTTTAAAGAAATAGAACAAAACTCATCAGATTTGTAGGGAAGCATAGAAGATCTGAAGTTGCCAACACCATCCTGAGAAAAGAAAATAAGGCTGGATGCATCGGTCTTCCAGATTTCAAATTAGATTGCAAAGTGACAGTAATCAAAGTTGGCACTTTATTTGCAAACACACTAGCCAGTAGAACAGAATCAACAGTCAGAAGTCAACCTATGTTTGTATGAGCAAAGAATTTTCAACATAAAAGCCAACATGCAGTGGAGAACTGAAAGCGTCTTCAGTAAGTGATGCTGGGAATACTGGAAAGCCACCCTGAAAAGAATGAAACTAGACTATTGTCTATCATCAGACACCAAAATTAAACAAAATAGAGGAAGGACCTGAATATAAGAACCAAAATAATAAATTGCTTAGAAAAGACCAGAGGTACTCAACTAATGGATATTTGCATTTAAAGAGAGTTTTCTTAATCTGACCTCAAAGAAAAGGGAAGTAAAAGAGAAATAAGTAAATAAGTGTGTCTATAAGAAATGAAGAAGCTAGCCAGCTAGCTTGCTATCCATTTATCTGTCATCTATTTTATCATCTATCTATATCTATATATTAACAAGTCTTTCTATCGATTCATCAATGTGTCATTCTAAAACAATATTTTAACTTGCCTAATAATTGATGAATCATGTAAAATCTTAGTTTTATTTAATAAACATTTGTCAAATTGTTTATGTATATAAATATGCAACTAATTGTTAACTTGTCAAATTACCTACTATTTATCTATTTCTCTATTCATCTCTCCATCTAACTTTATTCTGTATATTTATTAATCTTTTTTTAATATAGAAATTTTATATATTTCTAAATCACTATCATTGTTTTGTCATTGTATTTCACTATCGATCTATTTATCTATCCTCTACTTATCTCTATATCTCTATTCATTTTGATTTCTATTTATTTAATGTGTATATTTTAATTAATCCATCTACCTTTCTAACATCTATTTGCACATTTATTAATGTTTTATTAATATATAGGAAATTATCAATATATTTCTAAATCAGTGATTTCTCTCTTACTATGTATAATTTAGCATTTATTTACATTCTATTTTTCTCTTCATCTATCTACTCATCATTACCTCTAATTATCGATCCATTTATTTCTCTACCTATGATCTAGAATTTTATTTTTTATCTAAATATATATCTGAATATCTATTTTTATCTATCTCTTTATCTATCTAATATGTATTCATCTGTCTTTAGAACCATTAGCTATCTAGCTCTATAGCTAGCATATATCTATCTATTTATTTAGTATCTATATCAATGAATTAATTTTTAAGTATATCGTTTCAACAAAGTATTTCTCAAAACAATATAATAAACTTAATGATAAAAAAATAATGCAATAATGTGTTTTATATAATAAATACCTGTACTTTTGTATATCTAAAGATCTAGTTATTTATTTATCTGTCAATTCATCTCATATTTATCTATCAATGAATCTATCTTTGTATCATCTATTCTATTTTTTGAGCAGGACATTCATCTATTCCTACCTTCACCATCACATATCCAAACATGTACTATTCATCTAAATTCTGTAAGTATCTCTATTAATTTTTTTCAAAATATATCAAATTATCATTGTATACTTCTAAATTACAGACTTTAACTATTTATTCTTGTTTTGTCTATTCATCTCTCTCTCTCTTACTATCACACTTCTGTCTAGTTCTGTATTAAACATCTATACATCTATATTTGTAGGCATTCATGTATCAATCTATCTATCTACCCAACTATATAATACATTTACTTTATATGTATATATATTTCAATTAAATTATTAATAAAAAATTTTATATGGATACAAAATAAATTTTTGTAAAAGAAAAATTTTTAACTTACATAATGATAACTCATAAAAATGTCAAGTTTTTTATTAATCTTTATAATTGTGTATGTATCTAAATATCTAACAATCTATTTATGTGTCATTCGACCTAATATTATCTAACACACTACCTATCTGTTTACTCATGCTTTCATCCATTTTTCCATGCATCCATTATCCTTTATATTTATCTGTGTATGTACGTATGTATGTATTTATGTATGTATGTATGTATGTATGTACGTATCTATCTACCATCTATCTATCTATCTATCTATCTATCTATCTATCTATCTATCTATCTATCATCTATTTACTCCATTATCTAATTTATCTATTATCAATTGATCTATATTTCTTTCTAGTTATTTATCTGTCATCTAACTTCCTATTTTTCATATATCTACCTATTTTTATGTCTATCTCTTTTCATTTATCTAGTTATTCAACATTTATTCATCTATCCTTCTATCTATTGATCTATTTATCTATTTATATTTCTATTTATCAGATGTATCTAGTATTTTATTAATTGATCCATTCTTCCATCCATCCATTCTCAACCACCATTTAAGTATCAATAGATTTATCTAACATTTTATGCTTCATTGTTAATGTCTCTCTTAATATATTAAATTGTCATTTATATTTCTAAAAGCCTGATCGTTCTTCTGTCTTTGTATTATGTAGGTATAAGTATTCTATTTTTCTATTTTTTTATTATATCTCTATTTATTTAATTACCTCTATCATCTATCTATCTACCTATTTATCTAACTCTTTTCTATGCGCTTAACACATAGTTAGCCTATTATGTACTTATTTATACACAAGTCTATTTAAATTTACATCTGATAAATACATTTATATATTGTTTGATTTGTTTTTGCTTTAGGTCTAATTATCAAAATATATTTCAACACATATATTTATTTTTCTAACTATTTATCTATCTCTCTATCTATTGATCTATCTATCGATCTATCATCTATTCAGCTCTAACATTTCCCTTTATTCATTATGCTGTGTATTTATTTATTAATCTATTTGTTTATATATTTATCATCTGTCTCTTTCTGTATTTAACATTGTATTTATCTGTTTATATAATTCTCTATGTGTCATCTCTCTATCTTTCTGTCATTCTATCATCTATGTATCCATCATCGATTTATTTATCAATGATTCATCAATTTATTTATTTTTTAAACACTTCTTTCATCTATCTACATACCTATCTATAATCTATTTATCTATCTATCTATCTATCTATCTATCTATCTATCTATCTATCTATCATCATCTATCTATCATGTATCATCTATTAATCATCTTTCTTTTTACTTGTTTATATCACTAGCCATTTATTCATACCACTATATTTCTTTCTATTCTTTTATTTATTCATCTTTCTGTTTCTTTATCAATGTCTTTATCTCTCTATTTTTCTATTGATCTATTTATATACATAATTTTTATTAATCTTTCGGTCATTCCATCTATTAATCTAATACTTTATGTTTTTATTTATGCATCTGTCTATATTCTATCTGTCTACCTTTCTATCATATATCTATCATTATTAATTTTTCTATTAGTGTGACATCCATCTTTGTATCTATCATCTATCTATCATCTCTCTGTTTCCTATTTATCCTACCATGCTTTTTTAATAATTGAGACTATTCTTTCTTATTCCTAACTATATAAATATCTGTATATTGTTAGATGATTTGTATATCTATCCATATATATTTTAATCTATATATCTGTCATTCCTTTTTATCTATATATATTCTAGTATTCTATCATCTGTATTTCATATTTATTTCTATAGTTTTCTTCTTCTTATTGCTATCTAACTATTAACTTTATGTTTATAATGATATATATATATATTTTTATTATATTACTTATTTTACATTCAACCTTGATTTTGATGATTTATTTCTGCAGAACAATAGATATATCTTTCGTTTTGGCTGTCATTACCTTTCTATCAATGAATTTATGCATCTTTTATGTAACTGTCTGATAGTTTGACTGTTTGCCCATTTGACTTTATGTATGTCCTTTATGAGTCTTATGGTTCAAACCAAAATTTTTAAAAACCAAATTTTCATTCATTTATGTAATTATTTAACTATCAATCATATCTATCTGTCTACCTTTCATCTATCTATCATCTATCTATCTATCAGTCTATCTATCATCTATCATCTTATTTATTAACTATCAATCTTATATATATCATCTATCATCTATCTACCTATATATTTCTCTATATATCTATCATCTATCATCTATCCATTTATCTATCTATCATCTATGTATCTATCTATCCACATATCATCTATATATGTATTTCTCTATGTATGTCTCTATGTATCTATCTATATATCTATGTATTTTTATCTATATATATTTTATTAATAAATCCATCATCTATTAATTTATTGATATAACTATTTAACTATTTGACCTTTATAATTATATTTGTCTACCTCTGTATATATCTATTATCTACATTTTTGTAAATCTGTATGTATACTTCCTATCACCTATCACTCTGTCTGTCTGTCTGTCTGTCTGTCTATCTATCTATCTATCTATCTATTGTCATCTATCATTGTAACATTTGTAAATATCCTTCTTTCCATTTATATATTTATCCATCCATGCATCTATCTACAATCTATGTATTCATTAAACTATTTATGTTAATTCATTTATAATATATCAAAGTTTCATATATGTATCTCTGAAGCAACATTTTTAACTTACCTAATGATTGATATATCATGTAAAACATGTTAATTTATTTAATAACATCTCTCTAATTGTCTATGTATCTAACTATCTAACTATTATTCTACCAGTCTTTCTCATATTTATATATTAATCTATTTGTCTACCTCCATTTCTATCTATCTATGATCTATCAATCTATCCATCTATCATCTATCTATGTTTCTATCATTGTCTATCAATGCATCTCCATACTATTCTATCATTTTTCTATCATCTATTTACCTATCATCAATCTATCTTTTTCTCTTTTGACGTATCTCTTTATTTCTGTCTATTGATCAAATCATCTATATTTTTATCTATTCTCTGTGTATCTTTAGCTATATTTTAATATATCAAATTATCATTATGTTCTAACACACTGATTCTTGTCTCATTTATCTTACTATATATGTTTTTAACATCTATTTCTTACATATCTATTTAATTATCTATCTATATCTTTTATTATACCTTTATATCTCTCTCAATTATTTATTTCTTATCTTTTTATCTATAATCTATTCATTTATCTTTTTATGTATTAAATATTTTTTCATTTTTATGTATTTCTTAATCTATATAAAATTATATATTCTATCTATATATTAGTCTAATGTTTTTTATCTATCCATTTAAACATTTTCTCTCTGACATGTATTCATCTATGTTTCTCTTTATTCATATATCTTTAGAATCTACCTTTTTATAATTCTATATTTTAATTTATTCATTCAACCCCTACTCATATATTTATCTAACTATTTATCTAAGAAAATATTTATTTAATTATATTTATCTTTATTTCTCACTCAATCCATTTATTTCTTTATCTCTTTATTTCTTAATCATTTGTTATTATGTTTGTTTACTAAGTGCTCTAATTTTTGTCTATCTAATTATCACTTATTTATCATCTATCTAGCTATTTATCTGTGAATCTAACATTTATCTATTTTTCTATTTATCTACCTTTCATCTATCATATATGTATCTAATCTATCTATCATTCTATGCATCCATCCATGTACCATCTATTCATGAATTTATCCATCTGTCCATGCATTCATTCAGCCAATTAAACATAATTCTTCTCTCTATATGTATAATAAAACTGTGTATCTATCTTTCTATTTATGTATGTAAAATTTTACTCATCTGTACATCCGTTTATCTATATATCTATCTGTCATTTATCATTCTATTTATATATATACTTTTTGACTTTCTACCCATCTATATCTCTTACTAACACCTAGTCATTAATTTTTTAGCCATTGATGTTTTTTATTATTTATCTATTTGTAATCCATCTACTTATTCATGTATCTGAATTAAATATTCTATGAATCTCATTGTATTGAATCAATAATGTGTCTCTCTAATACAAAAATTTAACGTACCTTATAATTGATCCATGGTGTAAGAAATGTAAGTTTCATTTAACAAGTATCTCTATTTTTCTATGTAACTAAAAATCTACCTCCCTCTTAATAAGTTTATCAATCTGTCTCTTATTTCTCTGCTTATTTACTGATATATCTATCAATCTATATTCATTCTATCTACACATATTTTTGGACCTTTATTTATCTATCTATAAAAGTAAATGTAATTTATCTATTAATTAATCTATTTCAATTTAAATATTTATAACTATGTATTAGTTAAAGAATGTATTTTTGTATTACAATATATTTTATCTTTCATATTGACTGATAAATCAAGTAAAATATTTTGCTTTTAGATGAACATTTGTATAATTTTCTAAGTATCTAAATATCTAACAATCTATTAATGTATGCATCAAGGTACCTCACGTTTATCTTTCTCAATACCTGTTATTCATCGAAAATTCACCTTTTTATGCACCTTTCATCAATCTACCATATATTTATCTATCATCTATCTATCTATCTATCTATCTATCTATCTGTCATCTATCTATCTATCTGTCTATCTATATATATGTATCTATCATCTATCTATATCTATTTAGATATCTGTCATCTGTTTATCTTTCTATCTATCCATGTTCTACGTATTGTCTATCTAATTAATTTACTCATATTACATATCTAACTAATCTAATCTACTATCTATCTATCTCTCCATCTTTACATCTATTCGTCCAACTCTTATCAATCTTTCTATATATTTATCTTTTTACTTTTTTAAATGTGTGTCTGTTTTTATATCTAACACTATCACTCTTTCTAGCCATTTAGCTATCTGTTTATGTATATATTTTAAATATCTTTTTATTATTTATTTGTCTATGCATTTCAATATATCTATTTTATGCCATCTAGTTATAGAATAAAAAATCAGTCAAAAATAACATTTTAACAAAGCTAATAATAAATCATTAAACAGTTATATGCTTTATTTCATAAGTACCTGTATTCCATATAAATATATAATTATGTATTAATATATCTATCAATTTATCACACACCAATCTATTTATCTAATTCATCATTCTCTTTTCCATCCATTCATCGATTCATTATAAATGTATGTATGTATGCTTTTATTTATGCATGTATACCTACTTATCTATTTATCTATATATCTACCCACTATGATACATCTATCTAGCCTTCTACTTGTTGAACATATCTTTATTAACATATCTTTTAATATAAAAATTATCATGAAGAACAGCACATCACTGTAATTCACTTTATGTATCCTACTACTTGTTTGTATTATCTTTCTATTTATATGTCTATGATATAGTTATCAATATATTAATCTAACCATATAATTTCTCAATCCATAATGATCTATCATACAAATTGTATCTCTCTAAATCAATATTTTTACTTACCTGTTAATTTATAAATTATGTAATAGATGTTACTTTTAATTAATACATCTTTGTCTAATATATATATATATTATTTATCAATCTATATGCATTTCTTCATATACATATCATTTTTATCTATTAAATAATCTACTTTTTATCTATCTGAATATTTATTGATTTTTCTATTTATCGTCTAAATTTTGCCCCTATCTGACATCCATCTGTCTTACCATTTCCATGTGTTTATCAATCCTTTCATTCATCATTCATTCTTTCATCTATCCATCTATGCATCCGTCTATGTTTATATCAGTCTTGTATTTGTTTTATGTAATAATCTATATTTTTATTCTTCTCTCTATCTATATGATAATCTAATATCTATCTATCTATTTATCTAGGATTTCATCTATCTCTCAATCCATCTATGTATGTATGTATCTATCAGCTATTTATCTAAGTACCTTACAACTATTCATCTATCTTTCTACCCATTTATCTATTAATTTATCTATCATCTATTTATCTTCCTATAAAATTTATTTATTTATCATAATCTATTATCTGAACAAGGTATCTCTCTACATAATTTTACTACTAATAATTTATAATTCATTTAAAATGTTAGTTGTATTAATAAATATCAGTTTTATTTTGTTACAACTAAATATCTTACACTGTATATTTCTATCTATGTCACAACTATACATCTCTCTATCATCTATCTATGTAATCTTTATATTTACCTTTCTTTCCATTTATTCATTTAATTATCTACCCACCCATCCACCATCATCTCTCTTTCCATATATCTATTTCTTTAACTTATGTATGTTTCTTTTTAAATCAATCTCTTAATATATCAAATTATCATTATATATTTCTAAATAACTGTTTTTCTGTCTGTGAATCTTCCTATTTACTACGTCTTATCTATCTATCAAATGATTTCAGTATATCTATATGTATATGTATTTTTATAGCCCTCTTGATTTATCTATCACCTATCTATAATTTATCTATTTCTCTTTCTTTTTCTTTCTTTTCTTCATCCATTTACCCATCATTTATCTATTTCCATATCTATCTCTTTATCATCTTCTTACTTTTTATTGATAATCTATTTATGTTCTATATATTTATTTTTTTTATCAATGTAACAATTATGAATGACCATCTCTAAAAATTGCTATTTTTTATTTAATGTATAGGTTGATATTTTCTCTTTATATATTATTTCTCTTAACAATTGATATATCTCTATTTTGTCATCTCTCTATTAATCAATAGATGCATCTTTTCATTTCTCTGTTTGCATTGTGATATGACTCTGTGTGTGCTTTTGTGTAAGTCTTGCTGTGCATTCATTTCCTTTAATCCATTCTTACCATCTTTTCTTTTATGTCTTGATTGATCTATTTATCTATCATCTTTCTACCAATATATCTATCAAATTATTTTTCTGTCTAACTTCTATCTATCTATTGATCTCTGTTTCTTATTCAAGTTTTCTTGTATATATCAATTTATCATATTTATCTATATATGTATCTATTTTTATCCATCTTTTTATACATCAGAACATGCATTCCTCCATCCATTCGTCCATCTCTTATCCATCCATGCAAATATCCAGGTTTCCATTCACCTTCTGGCTTTTATTTAGCCAGCTAGCTATTATCTATTTCTATCTATCTGCCTTTCTATCTATCTATAATCTCTATCTACCTATCTTTCTATCTAGCTATCGATCTATCATCAATTTATCTATCATCTATCTATCATCATCATCTCTCTATTAAGCACTCATCTATATTTATATGTAACTATGTATAATCTCTATTTTTATCTATCATCTATCTATCCATCGATATATCATCTATCATCTATGTATGAATTTATCTAACTATGTAACTATTTGTATTTAAGTATCTACTATTTTTACCATTTTCATTTATTTAACTATCAATCTCAATATTTTCCATTTATAAGGTGTTTCTTTTCTCTAAGATAATTATATTTCTATTTGGCCATATATCTCTCTTTATTTCAATCAACATACATATATTTCTATGTATGTCACTCCCCGTGTGTCTGTTTTTCAGTCTGACACTGTGTGTTTTTATATTAATGTTCATGAATTCTTTGATATCCATCTTTCCACTTATCAGTGTCTTTCCATTTATTTATCATCTATTTATGTTCTATTTATTTATCTGTTTGTTTAGTTATCTAACTATATCCATTTGTCTACATACTAGAATCTATCTATTCAACAATGTATTTCTTTAAAATAATAGATTTAAAATAACTAATCATTTGTAAATCATGGAATATATGTTAGTTTTACGTAATAAATATCTGTGTGAGTGTCTTGTATCTAAATATCCATTTACATATTTTTCAATCTGTGTCATCACTCTTTATTGATCTTTCTATTTATCCTTAATCTATCTATTTATGCAATGTATCTATTTGTCATTCTATGCTTCTATTCATCCATCCGTCCTTCCAAGCATCATCTATCGATATATGTACATATCTATCTAAATGCTGAAAGTATGTGAATTAATCTATCTCATAATATATTAAATAACAATTAAAAATTTCTAATCCTGATTCTTATTTGTTTATATATCTATTAATTTTTGTTCTTTCTACATATTTATTGTCATCTATTAGCTATCTACATTTTCTCTATCTTATTAGTTATCTATTATCTATCTATGCATTCTATTTATTATTCTATCCATTCATTTATCTATCAAACTGCCACCTATCTATATATGTATCTACCTATGTAACTTCTTTATGTATCCTTTTTTATCTATCACTTTACATATCAAATTATCATCATATCTTTCTAAATCACGGATCATTCTTTCGGTATGTATCTTGCTATTTATTTGGGTTCCTTTTTTCTATTCGTGTATCTATTTATTTAAGTATATTGTTATCTCTCTCAATATTTATTTTTGTATCTTTCTATGTATCTATCATCTGTTATGTTCTATCAATTTATCTATTTATTTTTATTTATAATGTTTCTTCATTCTATTTATGTGCCTATTTCTTTATCTAACGATGTGCTTTGTATTTAACTATATAAATATCAATATGCATATTTATCTATTGAAATTTTTCCATCCATTCCACTTTCATGGTATACTCCTTAAGTATCTATCTTTCAGTAAATTATCTACCTGACTCACACAAATATATATATATATATATATATATATATATATATATTTAATATATAAAACTATCATAATGTGTTATCAAATAACTTTATTTTGTATGTATCTTACTATTTATTTGAGCTGTATCATTCAATCTTTTTATCATTCTATTCTAGCTTTTATCTAATTATTAATTTATGTATCTACAACTATCTATCAAATCAAATATTTATCTCTCTAAAACAATAATTAAGCTGACCCAATAATTAATAACTCATGCACAATATGTTGGTTTTATGTAATAACTTATTAATTTTCCGTGTATTAAGTGGTTATCATTTTATAAATTTATATTGGTTTATCTGTATAAGTATTTGTCTATCTTTTTATCTATCAATATATATTTCTATTAATCTTCCTATGTATATGAATATTTATCAATCTTTCTTTATATCATCTGTTTATCTATCTATAAAATTTTTTATTTCTATCATCTATATATCTATTTTTTCTTTCTATATAACTGTAATTTATCTATCCATGCATTTATGTATGCATTTTTATCCATCCATTTATAATTCATCTTTCTATCCATGTATGCATTCATCCATCTTCCACCCACCTATTAATTTTTCTATCTCTAGCTGTCTGTCTGTCTGTGTATCTGTCTATCTATCATCTATCATCTAATTCTCATCATCTATCTATTATCATCTTATGTCTTTATCGTCTCCTATATACCTTTCTATATCTTTATCATCTTTCATATATATTTTTGTCTTTATCATCTATCTATCAACTATCTATCAATCTTTCTTTTTTATTTATGTATTTAACAAGTATTCATCTGTTTCTATATAACTATTAATCTATCAATATTTCTATCACGCATCTAATTATTTATCATTTTAAAGAATTGATTCATCTAATACGATCTATCATCTTAACAAAGGTACTCTCTCAACAATATTTTTACTCATATAATAATCGATATACAATTTGAAATATCAATTTTATTAATAAATATATGTCTTATCAACTATGTATTTAAATATATAACTATCTATATTCTATCTTTTCATATTTTTCAAAACTATTTATCTACTTTTTTTAATCATCTCTCCATATAATTTATAAATTCATCATTCTGTATATTTAGCCTTCCAATCATCTATCCATTCATCCAACCATGTTCTACCAATATATTTATCTATTTATCTAACTTCTCTATCCATCTTTTTTTATCTATCTCTTTATATATCAAATTATCCTTGTATTTTTCTAAAGAAACTGATTGTTCTAACTATGTATCTTACTGGTTCTTATTTTCTATATTTATGTTCATCTATCTAAGAATCTATGTATTTGTGTATATACCTTTATCTCATTTCCCTCTATTTTTTATCTAACTTTATATCATCTATCATGTATCAATCTGTGAATCTATTCTTTATCTGTTTATATATGCTTTTCTTTTCTTTTTTTGTCTATTTCTATTTTGATATATATAGCTAGTTATTGATCTATCTACAATGTATCTAATTATTTATTCATCTATTTCAGTTTATATATCTATAACAATGTATCGTTTGCTTCTACAATATATTCTTTTAATCTGATATTTTATCTTACCTAATGAGTAATAAATAATGTAAATGTTAATCTATCAATCTACCTCATATCTATCAATCTATTTATCTATTTTCTAATGTACCTTTCAGTCATTCTGTGCATCCAACATTCATCCATCTATCTGTTCAGCAATCATCAATCAATATATGTCTCTATCTAAATTCTTTATTTATCTTTATTTATTTATTTTATAATATAGGAAATCATTATGTTTATCTAAATTACAGAGTGTATTTGTGTTCAAGTATCTTACTATTTATTTGTGTTCTTTTATTCTCCCTACCTCTCATCTGTCTATATATATATGATATAAATATCTGTGTAATATTTTTGTATCTGCATAGTGAACTACATCCAAAGATATCAGCACTGGTGATATTTATTTATTAATTTGCCATCTAAATTTTATGTATATTAATCTTTCTCTTAATATATATTATCATTACATTTTTATTTACATTTACATATTCATAACAGATTGTTCTCTGTATCTTTTTTGTGTCTTCTAGATATCTACTAATCTGTTTGTCTATGTAGCTATCAATTATCTATCTGTTTATCAATATATCTCTAATTATTTATTAATTACTCTTTCTCTATATATATTTTCTCATCCACTCATTCATTATCTACTAAACTATCTATATATCTATTTTTCTATGTACCTATGTATTTTGTGTATCTATGTTAATTAATCTCTCTATAAAGATATGTCTATCGATTCCTCATTGTATCTCACTTAAAAATATATTTTAAGCTAATAATTAATACATCATGTAAATATTTGTTTTATTAAATCAATATCTGTGTATTTTTTCTGTATTTTAATATCTATTTATTAGTCAATCTATCTTGTATTTATCTATTCATAACCTATCTTTTATTTAGCTGTGTATTTTCCCATAACTTCTGTATGTCTGTCTGTCTGTCTGTCTGTCTATCTATCTATCTATCTATCTATCATCTATCTATCCATCTATCATTTAACTGTCTATTTATCTATTTAGTTATCTATTTATGTATTTATGTTTCTATGTATCTAATAATTTATGTAATGTTTATCTCTTTATTGATCTACTTATCTTGCTATCAAGTATCTGATTATGTATGTCTTATGTAGTTAACTATCTATTAAACGTACCAATTTTTATTTACTTATTGGATGAATTCTTTTTTTTTTGATTTACCTTTCTGCCCACCAATAATTTCTTTTACTGAAATAATCATGTACATTTTTGTAAATTGATGTAATTGTTCATCTCTGTTTTTGTCTGACTCTCTGTGATTCTGTGTCTGTCTGACTCTTTGCCTTCTTTAAGTTTTGTCTAAGCATCAGTAAACTGTTGACCATTCATTCAGCTATTCAATTCCTCCATCATCATAACCATCCATTTATCGATTATTTATCTATCAACCAATCAGTCTATCTACCTATCATCTATTTATTGACCTATGTAAACATTTTTCAATATATCTAATAGAGATCTATACATACATACATATACCTATAATATATTTATACTACTATGTATCTATTTATAACCAAAACAAATTTTCAATTTATCTAACCATAGCTATATCTCTCTATATAAAATTTGACTCATTTCTTTATTTGAAAGTCAATATATCTGTCTATGGATGTATCTATGCATCTCTTTATGTATCGATGTATTTATACTTTTATGTAACTATATACCTATGTATTATCTATTTATATAAAAATTATCTTATACTATTATAAATGTATTCAACGATGAAACTTTTTATAGCACAATTTTTTAACATTTACCTACTGACTAATATGTCTAGGTACAGATAATTTGATTTCTATTTTTTATCTATCTTGTTAGTTATCTATATATGTATATATCTATCATCAATCTATGTATCAATGTTTCCTCTTAACATTTATACTCTCTATTTCTATGTAGATATCTATCTATCTTGGTATTTATCTATCATCTTTCTGTTTACCCATCTGTTCCTCTATCCATCCATCCTATTTATATATATTTTTATCTCTCTATCAATCTATTATCTAGCTAATGTATCTATTATACTATTTATCCATTCACACTTATATTCATCCACATTTATCTATCATCTAACTATGTAGCTATATTATATAACTACACATCTATCAATCTTTTTATTTACCTATCTCTTTATCATCTATCTCTTTATCTATTATCAATGTATCTCTTCGTAGTGATCTATGTATATATTCTACAATATATCTATTGAAAACAATATTTACCTTACCTAATGTTTTATAAATCCTTTAAAAATGTGAATTTCCCTAATATCTAATTGTCTATTTATTAAAAGATTTATTAATCTTTGTGTCATTCTATCTTATTGTCATGTATAAATCTTTGTGTCTCTGTCTATCTATCTATCTATCTATCTATCATCTATCAATATATACATATACATATACATATACACATACACATACATACATACATACATACATACATATATATATATATATATATATATATATATATATATATATATATATAATATTACCTAATATGATGTTTCACCATTTTGCTATATATTGACGTTTGAAAAGTTCTTGTTATTTATTATATTTATGGAACAATGATCAATGAATCCATTTTAGACTGACACCTGTTAATTGATATATTTTTCTATTTATGTACTGATCTATCAATTCATATACTTATCTATTGGTTTACCTTTATATCTATATCTATATCTGTGTAAATATATTTATTTATATATATGTATGTATTTCTTTATTTTTGTAGTTACTTTTTTTAATATGTGTCTCCCTGTCTTTTTATTATTCTACCTATCCATTTATGTATGGATCTGTTGATCTAGTATTTATCTGATTATGTATCATAAAATAATTTCATAAACCTCTGATCAACGTATGTTTCAAAGAACAATTCTGTATTTCTATCTTGTTATTTAAGTATAATTCTATTTCCCTATAAAACTATATACCTACTATCTATCTCTTTATGCATCTATCTACCTATTCATTTATACATCAATCTATGTTTATCTATTTCATATCTACTTATTTATCTATTGGTAGATATATGCAGAAATAAGTAGATTAATTGTTAGAAATATAGATATATAAAGTTAGAGAAAAAATAAAAAGTAGACAATAGATAGATACATAGATACAATAATAAATGATAAATATATAGATAATAGATACAGGTAGAGACATACATAAATAGATAGATACATACTAACATACATAGATACATATATGCATACGTACATACAAACACACACACATATTTTAATGGATTGATTTATTATGATTAATCAATAGATAAATGACAGAGTCTTAAATAGAAAGACAGAGATTAACATAGAAGAATAGAAAGGTAGTAATATAAAAGAGACATGGATGGATAGATGACAGACAGATAGAAAATAAATGATGCATTAGTGGAGGAATGAATAGATAAAGAAATAGATAGAAAGATATGTAGATATATACATTAATAGAAGGTTAGATAGATGATAAATAGTAAGTTAGAAAAACAGATTGGTTAATATTTAAATAGATGATAGAGAGAAAAATGATGAACAGTTAATAAATAGGTAGACAGATATGTTGATAAGAGAAATAAAAATACATGTAAAACACGATACATAACAGATAGGTACACTAAGTATGAATAAATAGATATATAAATGACAAATATATAAATATATACATATATAGATATATAGAGAGTTATAATAAAGACATAATATATATGCATATACATATGTATATATATATGTGGCTATATATAAAGATATATTAATGTTAGAATAATAGATATATAGAGAGTTGTCAGATTGATGTTTGACTATTTAACAGAGATAATAAAGAATATATAGATAGCTAGATTTATATATAGATAAATATATACATAGATTGAAGATAGAGAATTATAAAAATAAAGGACAAATAATGAGCCTTGTAAATGCTATGTGACAGATTGAAAGATCAGTTAATAAATAGATAGATAGATAGATAGATAGATAGATGAATTTATAAATAGATGGTTACAAATACTTTTAAAAAACAACTAAATCTCTGTACATAGATGTATTAAAGTTTATGTAAATTAAAAATATGTTTTTATACATTGGATAGACAGCATGATAACTAGATATAAATACATAAATAGATAAATAATTAAATAAACATATAAATAGATAAGTAGATAAATAAAATAGATACATAGTAAAATAGTAACATAGACTTACAATAAAATCAAAAGAAAGTTTCAAAAACATAAGATACACTAGAGATGAAGAGAAGATTAAAAAAGATAGATATTAAATAAATGTCATATGCATAAATAGATAAGTATGAATTGAGAAAAAATGACAGATGAAGTATAGATAGAGCTTGAGATAGAGAGATTTAGATGTATAATCACTCATATATAGATGGTTAAATAACTAAAGATATATAATGTAGATAAATAGAAAGATAAAAAGATAGGTAGATATATAAATAGATACTTATGGTAAAAATGATAGTAATACTATAATATTTTAGACGTTGATATATCAATTTGTTTAAAAATTAAGATATTGTGTGAAAGAGGAATGCATTATAAAAACACACGGATATTTATATGTAGATAGATTCGTATAGATATATAAATAGATTGGTAGAAAGAGATACACAAAAGCAAACAAAACCTATTATATATTTTAATATGAAAAAGATAAAAAATGTTGAATAGATAAATACATAAATAGAAGAATAGAGAAATAGCCAGATCACATACCATTATAGAAATAAATTAATCAACCATTCATAGATATATATCTTTACTTAAATTATAATAAAGTATTTTTATTAAAAGATAAATAACAGTATTTAAAATAAATATACAAATAGATAGATGATTTGGTATAAATAAAAGGTCATGAAATAGATAAAAACATAAATAATTTGATACATAATGAAATATACAAATAAAGAGATAAATAAATAGAATAATATTATGGATGGATACATACATATGCATATGTGATACATAGATAGATTGATAGATAATAGATAAATAGATGATAGATAGATGGAGTAATACATATTTAGATAGATAGAATGAAAACAGAATGTAAGTCTAATAGTGGCATTGATCAATTATTAAGCCAAAAAAGAGATAGATATTAGAAAATAATGCAGACAGTTAATGAATAGTATAAAGTAGGAGTTATTGATAGAAAGGAAAATAGTTGATTGAATGACAGAAATTTAAATATGTGGAAAGATACATAGTTAAAGAGTGGAATAAAAATACAAGAATAAAAGTACTAGACAGTGTATATTGGAATAAAAAATATTGAAATAAATGATTCAGTAGTCAGAATGCCAACAGCTACTAAATAAATAGGTAAATAATATAAAGATAAATATATACATAGAAAATTATAAAGAATATTTGATCATGAATAGAATGTCAGATAGATGACAAATAGACAGGTATCTAAATAGATAGAGACATTGACAATTATACAAATGGTTATAGTGAAAAACTGTATTTTTAAAGATATATCAATCACTAAGAAAATTATTAAAATTCCTATTACAGAGAAATATATAGAAAATATAGCCAGTTATTAATAGATATATAATAGATAAACCACAGATCAATTGCTTAATATATTGATTGACTAAATTGATACTAAAATTAATAGTAAAATAAAAAGTACACATGAAAAAGAGAAACTTAAATATTACATAGAATAATATATCGTTAATTAGACTGACAAATGTTCTCACTTATAGACAGTTACATAGCAACAAAGATGGATATTTGATAAGTGATTGATTGATAGATAGATCAATATATAGATGATAGATAGATAGATAGATGAATATGTCTACGTATAGATAGAGAGAACGTTAATAAATGAGCTAAATTTCTATATATAACATATGATAGATAGGTAAATAACAAAAGGTACATCTTATCAATAAATACATACTAGAGTTATAAAAATTCAAATGAACCGTCATTAATTTATGTATAGATTACATAATATGGTGATGTATAATTATTAGAAAATTAATTAGATAAATAATACAGTAACAACAACAGATAAATAGTGGACAAATAATTATTGAGATGATAAACTGAAAGATAGATAAATACATAGATATATAGACCGATAAAAAACATAGGTAGATCAAAAATAGATGAAGTAAAAGTTTGTTCATTGCCTATACATATTGTATTTATAAAAACTGTTAGAGATATAAAAGATAAATAGTATATAAATAATTATAGTGAGAAATTGATAGGTCATCATACAAACAGAAAATGATAAAATTAAACTTTATATAGATAAGATATCTATGGTTAGTTATATTGACTAATAGTTTTGGTTATAGATAGATCACAGTAGATATATTGAAATTAAATAAACATGTAGATTGATATATAGTTAGAAACATAGATAGATGATAGAATGGTAGATAGATGATAGATAAATGACAGATGAAAAGAAAAACATATAGATATATACATATATTAAAAGATTAATATGAAGAAAGACAAATAGCAAGGTTATTAGAAAAACAACATCTGTACATTTGTATATCAATTCAGAGTTAAAAATGAAGATTATATAGAGAGAATATGGTTAGATATGTTTTCAAGGATAGTTAGATAAATAAAAAGACAGACATGTAAATATATAAAAAATTAAAACATTGTTTAACAAAGAAGAGATATTGTGAATAGATATATCAATACAAAAGGAATAAAAACGCTGATGTTGCAGAGAAATACTTTCAACAATAGATAGATTGTTTGTTTTTGATAGACGGATGGATGGCTAAAGATAGGTAAAAAGAAAAAAGATATACAACTAAATAAAAGAGAAACAGATAGGTAGAATATAGACAAATGATAGATAGATGATGATAGATGATTGATAGATAGATAGATAAATAGAAAGATAGGTAGATGATAGATAGGTATGTAGATAGACAGGTAGATGATAGATAATAGATGATAGGTAGACAGATGATAGATAGATAGATGATAGATGATAGATAGATAGATAGATAGATGATAGATAGATAGATGATAGATAGATAGATAGATAGATAGATAGATGATAGATAGATGATAGATAGATAGATAGATTATAAATAGATAGATACATAGATAGATAAATGATAGATAGATAGATGATAGATAGATAGATAGATAGATAGATAGATAGATAGATAGATAGATGTATGATAGATAGATAGAAGAAAGACAGATGTTAGATAGATAGATGATAGATAGATAGATGATAGATGATTGATAGATAGATAGATAGATAAATGATAGATAGATAGATAGATAGATAGATGATAGATAGATAGATAGATAGATTTATAATAGATGATGATAGATAGATAGATAGATAGATAGATAGATAGATAGATAGATGATAGATAGATAGATGATAGATAGATGATAGAGAGATAGATAAATAGATAGATAGATATAGAAAGGCAGACAGATTGGTAGATAGAGAAGTAGATGAAAGACTGATGAATAGATTTTATATAATTAATAGATAGATGGAAAGATAGATTAACACATAAAAAATAAAGTGGTCAATTGCTATAGGTAAAAATAAATAAAATCATAAACATGAAGAGATATATTTAGACCCTTATTTGATAGAGAAAAAGGATAAATAAAAAATTGATAGAAGTTTGTAATATAAATGATAGATAGATGTTAGGTAGATAGATAAATATACAGATAGATAAAAAAGATGATAAAGAGATAAAATCTAGTTAGAGAAGTAGACATATATTTTGAAAAACTAACATTCTTTACATAAACATATTAATTGCCAGGTAAATGAAAAATGATTTTGTAAGAGAAACTTACACTCTTAAAGAGATATAATAAAAGTTATAAATATTGATAAATATTAATATATTCATTTAGACAAAATTGATGTAGATAGGTAAATGAATAGGTACATAAATACATAGATAGACATATAAATACATTGATAGAAAAATGAATAGAGGACAAATGGACAAACACAAAGACAGAGGTACAAATTGACATAAATCACAAGTACAAACAGAAGACACACAGACAGACAGATAAATATATACATAACATAAACATATGTTGAGTAATAAATATTCTATAAGAAAAAATTAGAGATATATCTATCGGTTGGTAAAAACATAATAAACGAAGAGTTGACAGTTAAATAGAAACTGGAATGTTTCAAACATACTTAAATACATAATAGATACCTAGATAACTTCATAGACAGATAGATGAAATGTGTAAGTATCAAGTGATAGATGAAAGTGACAAAGACAGATGATAGTTGGATAAAAAAAATATAAATATACTGATGATAGAAACATAAATAGATATACATGGTAATAGATAGTTAGATGTATAGATCCACAGATAGATACAAATATAGGTAAGCATATGAATAAATAAATATTTAAAGTGATATACATATATGTAGACACAAAATGACCTATAAAATTAAATTGTTATATAGTCTTTTTTTTTACTTAATTTAAAAAGTTACAGTTTGTTAAAAATATATAGAGAAGAGAACAGGCAGATATTCGGTAGACAGATGAACAAATAGATGTCTGTTTAGAATGTCAGATGAAGAGATATTAAAATAGATATGTAGAGGATGATGACAATAGGAATAAAATAGGAATAAAATAGATCATAATATATTAATTGAATATCAACCTTTAAGTAAACAATAAAAGATAACTTTGTAAACTGATCCATTATAAAATAGATATATAGGCAGTTACAGGTAAACTGGATAGATAGATGATTGAATCAAAGAGATATTTAGAAACAATGAATATATGACAGATTCATAGATGAAAATATAGATAAGAGATAGTTGGAAATATAGATAATAGATTGATAGATATAGATAGATATGAGATATATATGTAGATAGAAAATATATAGATAAAAGAATTGATGGATGCACTACATAGATTAAATAGTAGTATAGCTGTATAAGTAGAAATATAAATGTAAGATCAATAGATACATAATAGAGAGATGGATGGATAGATAGATAGATTGATGATTAATAGAAAAATGATAGTGAGATAGATATGTCTATAATTAGACAAATAGTTTAACAAATTATTATTCTTTACATAAAATCTCTAAAGGTAGATAATAAAACAGATTCTGTTATAGAAAAGTACATTACGAAATTATATGTAAATTGTTAAAGTTGATATAGATGTCGATAGATTGATATCGATAGATGAATAGATACATAAATATATAAATAAATAGATGATAGATTTTTAAGAAGGTAGTGAGCATATGATAGACTCTTAATTAAAAACATACTTACATACATACATTCATACATTCATACACACATAAAGGACAGATTAATTGATAGACCATAGATGATGATGATGATGATGATGATGATGACGATGACGATGAGGATGATGACGAAGATGAAGAAGATAGACAGATGATAGATAGATGATGAGAGATAGATAGATAGAAAGATAGATTGATAGATAGGTAGATAGATAGGTAGATAGATAGATAGATAGATAGATAGATAGATAGATAGATAGATGAAATAGATATTGATAGATACATAGGCATACGAAAACACAAAAGAAAAATGTACCGATTTATAGATAGATAGATCTATCTTTAGGTAAATTGAAAAATGATCTTTGTTATCAGTAAATAGAAAGTAGAATAAGTAGGTGTTAACGAGAAGATAGAATGATAGATAGATAATAAATTGCTAGATATATTAGTTGTTAGATATTTAGATTTTATTAAATAAAATTTACAATTTTGCATGATTTATCAATTTGTAGGTAAGTTAAAATATTGTTTAGAGGGAAACAATGTTGAATCAGACTGAAGTCGATATATAAATTGATATAGATGTAAAAGTAAATAGATTTGACACAGATAAATAGACAAATAGATGAAATATAGGTATTTTGATACACGGATAAATTGGTAATTATGTACAGCAATAAATAGAAAGATAACTAGATCATAAATAAATAGATGATTGATAGATACATGATAAATTATATATGACAGATAGATAGATAGATAGATAGATAGATTGATATAATGATGGATTACAGAAAATGGACATTTTACTTAGATGATAGATAGAAGATAGATGATTGATAGATACATGATAGATTATATATGATAGATAGATGATAGATAAATAGATAGATAGATAGATAGATGATCGATAGATAGATAGATAGATAGATAGATAGATAGATAGATAGATAGATTGATATAATCCTGGATTGCAGAAAATAGTTGGACATTTTGACTTATATTACGTAGAGACAAAGACTTACACTGAAAAACACAGATAGATACATAAAAAGACACACAGATAAATACCTAGAAAGATTTATATATTTCTTTTTATAGAAAATTAGATGACAGGATACATGAGAGATATGTCTATCATTAGGTAGAAAGTTATAAGTAAAAAAGAGCAAGTGCGATTGTTAAATCAATAGCAAAAGGTAAAATTTATACATAGTTAAATACATAGTAGTTACATGTTTAGATAAATAGATCGAAAATAGAACATCTGCAATTGAGAAATATAGTAATGGATGATAGATAATAGATAAATAATAGAACATACATAAGATATAATAGTAAATGATAGATGATAGATTGAAATAGATATTGATAAATATAGAAAACAGAAATAGAAAATCAAAGGATATATAGATGAACTAATTGTTAGGAAAAATTAAAAATTGCCTTGGTTATAAAAAATACATGGTAGGATAAATATGTGTCAGATAGAGAAATGATAAAGGGACAGATGATAGAAAGAGGGACAGATAGATGATAGATAGATGATGATAGATAGATGATAGATAGATAGATAGATAGATAGATAGATAGATAGATAGATAGATGATAGATAGATAGATAGATGATAGATGGTTAGATGGATAGATGACTAGATAGATAGATAAAAGATAAAAAGTTATAGGGAAAGACAGATAGGAGATACATAGATACGATGTAGATTGATACATTACTTATTGGACAGATATGTAGATACATAGACAATTAGATACTTATTAAATCATTTTAGCATTTTTACATGGTTTATTGATTATTTAATGAAAATATGGTTTTAAAGAGATATAATGTTAAATAAATAGAGATATACTATTGTTAAGCAGAAAGATAAATCATTAAAGAGAAATGTGGTAAAATTTTTAGAGTTTAATATGGTAGTTTCAGAGACAGTTATCTATTATTTCATATATAAATTTTTCAATCTTTTATCTATTGATCTACCTAATTGCTATCTATCTACTTATTCTTTATCTTTTATATCATCCTATTTATCTCTAACAATCTACATATTTATTTTACAATGATCCTCTCTACAACACAAGTTTTGTTAATTTACCAAAAGATTGATACATCTATGAACAGAATGTGAGGGTTTTTTTTTTTTTTTACCGTGATCTGTATAATTGTCTATCTATGTATCTATCTGTATATCTATCTATCTAATATGTATCAGTGTATATACCACCTATATAACTATTTATTTAAGTATATCTATCCTTTAATGTGTGTATTCATTTATCAGTCAGTAATCAATTGTACTCATTTACTATTTATTTTTCCAGCGATCATTTTATTCTCAATCTATAACTTGCCATACGATCAATATATATTTTGTTTTAATTGTCAGACTCTCTAATTATCATTTCTCTAAAATATTACTATAATAATTTTTTACACATATATCAGTTACCTATATATAACTATCTACCATCTATTTTTTATTTATATATCATTTATTTTCTATTTACTGTCCATTGATTTATTTTGTTATCATCAGTTTATTCATTTATGTTTTGGTTTGCTGCCCACATACATATGTATGAATCTACCTATTATCTATCACTCTATCTGACACCTTTTTATCCTACGATTTATTACCTTCTATTTATAACCAAGATTGTTTTTCACTTTACCTAACAATAGATAATGTTCTCTAGAAAACATTTAATTTTCTGTCGTCTCCTGTATATGTCTATTTTTCAGGCTATCTGTAATCTAATATTTTCTTATCGATCTTCTTATGTATATATTTATCTGTGTATGTCTCTGTATACATCAATTGATCTATCTATATCAATTCATCTCTCTATAACTATCTATTTTACAATGTAATTCTCGATAACCAATTTTTAAAAATTTACACAACTATTGATATATATGCTTAAAGAATGTTAGTTATTCTTTATCACTATCTATTTGTCAAACTTTTTTCTATATATCAATCTTGTATCTATATCATTATCTATATTTTATCTATCTATCATCTATCAGCTATCATTTATCATCTTTTTATATCTATTGTTTTCAAATGTCTACTGTATTTAAATTTCTATAAACAGATTATTTATTTAACATTTATATACTTATATTGTTATTTTCTATTTCTCTTTGTATTTTTTCTCTTTTCTATTTCAGTCTCTTCTTTCATCTATTTATCTGTCATTCATTTCCAAGACTATTTTCACTTATTATCATAATCTCTCTCTCTCTCTTTTTCTCTCTCTCTCTCTATATATGTGTGTGTGTGTGTGTGTGTGTGTGTGTGTGTATTTCTATGTAACGCTGGATTTTCTCATTGTCTTTTGTATGTTGTATATCTATTAGTCTCTTTAATTATTTCACTATTTTCACTATCTCCCTCATATATTTCTATATCAAATAATCACTCAATCCAAAAATATCTATCAATAACTCTCTATTTCTTCTACAACATATATCTGTATAACATAGTGTTGTTACATCCCTAACGATTGACATTTATATGCAAATGTTTTATTCTCTAAGACAGTCTCTTCAAATATCTCTGTATGTATTTATCTGATATCTATCTCAAATCGATTTACTTCTCATCTGTTGTTTCTAAATTTCTATGTATCTTTCTATTTATACATATAATCTATTTATATGATATCTATCTATATTTTTAATCCTCTCCCAATATTGTCTGTGTCTCTATGCATCTATGTATCTATGTGTCTGTGTGTATGTATGTATCTATCTATGTTACTATGTTTCTATTTCTCTTTTTATGTATGTATCTATCTCTCTATTGTCATCCTTTATTTATCTAATCTCTCTGTTACGTTACTTACCTCTTTTCATCTATTATTCTATCTATTCATATATATATTTATCTTAAAATTATCCTAATTATCCAAATATCATTCTCTGTTTAAAAAAATAAATGTGACTTTCTCCTATCTCTCTCTATTGAATATCAAACAATTTACCCATTAACAACTATTTATCTATTTGTTATATTGTACCCTTATTACCCTTGTATCTGTCTATATATGTATATTTGTCTATCATCTGTCATTTATTTATCTATTTATCTGTGTATCTATTATGAGTGCTAATAAAACAATTTTTTCATTTTCCTTATATGTCTTTGTATCTGTCTGTCTGTCTGACTGTCTGTCTATCTATCTATCATCCATCTATCTATCTATCTATCTATCTATCTATCTATCTATCATCTATCTATCTATCATCTATCTATCATCTATCTATCTATCTATCTATCTATCTATCTATCTATCTATCTATCTATCATCTATCTTCATCTATGTATCTATTGATCTATGTATCCATCCATCAATCATCTATCGATCTAATGTCTTCTATCTATATATCTACCTATTGATCTATTTACATCAAAGTATCTTTACATCAAAGTACTTATTATCTTTTTATTATCTATATTTATTTTCTAAATACCATTTTATCCATCAGTTTATCTACCCATCTACCTATTTACCATTCTCTGTCTATAATTCTATCTATATACCTTTTTATCTATCTAACTCTCTGGATATCGAAAAACCTATTCATATATTTCTTGATTTATCAATTTGTCTCTCTGTTTTTTTTTAATATTTTGATTTATTGTTTATCATTCTATTATTTATTGGTTTATTTTTAATCTACCTATCTACCTTACTCTTTATGTAATTGTCTATATTGCTATCTATTATTTTATTATTTATTATCTATTCATGATTCTATAAATTATTTATATTTGTAATTCTATTTATTAATCTGTCTCTAATTATATTCCTCAAATATAAAATTATACTATGTATTCTACGATCACTTTATATTTATAACAAAATAGGTTTATTAATCTATGTAATCATATCTATATTGTTTGAGTATCTAATTGTATACCTAGCTACCATATGTTTATCTATCTATGTAATCTATCCATCTATTTATGTATCATTATATATTTTTTCTATATGTTGTCTATCTATATATACCATTTATGTATTAATCTATCTTTACATTCTTTTATTTTATATCAAGAAAATAGACTATATTTTCACTTACCCAATGATCGATATATCAATCTTCATAACGTGAGACGTTTCCTTTTGTCTGGTTGCTCAGTATATATCTGTGTATTATCTACCTTTCAATTAATTATTAAAATTGTATCTATGTTTTTATATATCTGCTTATGTAACTATGTAACACTATATATGTTTATCTATCTGTATCAATATGTGCATGTATGTATATATCTATCTATTATATATACCTATCAATAAAACAAACTAATATGAATTTACCTAACAATCGATGTGAATATCTTCATAACATTAGATATCTTTCTCCATTTTGTCTTAGAATCTATATATCTTTGTGTCTATATCCATTTATTATTTATTTATTATTTATTTAAGTATCTATGCATTTCTCTATTAATTTATTGATTTATCTATTAACCTACCTATCAACTCTCTTTTCATCTATTTATCTATGTATCTATTTATCTATTGTCCAACAATTATCCTCTACTAATCAAACCATAAATCAATTTTAATCTTTTTACCTAATTCATTCATGTATTCATTTATTCATTCTTCTATTTAGTTAACTACTTTTTATTTATACACCTATTACCTCTATCTCTCTTTTTATCCATACAGCTATTATTTATATCTCTTTCTTTCTATCTATTAAACTATTTCTCTATCCCTTTTCTATCTATCTATTTTTCTATCTATTTATCATCTATCTATCATCTATCCATCCATCATCGACTCTCTATCATGTTTCTCTTAAATTCATTTTTTTCTCTACTTATATATCTATCTAACTGTCTATCTCTCAGGTTTCCATCACATCAAAAAAGCTTTTATCATTTTGTCTCTCTGGCTGAATACGTGTACATAAAATTTTTGAATAATTATCTATGTATCTCCCGGTCTATCTATCTTTCAATCTATCTAGGACTTGATCAAATCATATTGATCTATTTATTAATGATTGATCTTTTTTGTCCATCAATCTGTCTTTTCATTAAAAACTGTGCTATGTGTAAAATTGTTCTCTCTACCTATTTATTCATCTATCAGATATTGATATCTACTTTTTTGTCTGTCTTCTAACCATTTATCTATCTATGTATCTATTTATCCACATCTTTTGTATTCATCAAAAATAACTGTGTCTCTCCAACTTTCTAACTTCTGTTTGTATAAATCTTTTGAAATTTTTCTGTATGCATTTCAATATATGAAGCTATATAATTCTCTTCTACTTTGTTTTTTGTATCTCTATATTGTAACTATTTTTTATCTATCATCTATCAAATTATTTATGTATCTCTCTAACACAATCTTTTATCTTTTCTCTATCTTTCTACCTCTCTTATATCTATTTATTTAACTAGCCAGTTGGCTAGTTATATGTGTACATTTCGATTTACCGTATATTTATTAGTTAGTGTTTATATACCTATATATCTATTCGATAATCTATCATCTTTTAAATATTTATCTATATCCCTGTCTAGCAACTTATTTATTAATATTTATACAACTATCCATCATAACAATTATCTATCTCTATGTCTATATAAATATATATATTCAATTTATATATATATATATATATATATATATATATATATATAGCATTTTAGTAAATATGCATATATGTATGTATGTATGTAGGTAGGTAGGTAGGTCTGTACCACCTGTCTATCCATCTATCAATTTATTAATTGATTTATCTAGCTCTTTATCTTTTTCTCTATCTTTATGATTTTCTGTTATTTATTCATCATTTTCTATACAGCTAATTAGAGTCTCTGAACTCTTTCACATATCTCTTTGTCAGTTTGTTTCTACTCAGTCTCTCTTTATGTTATTCATTCTTTCTACACATATGTCTACCATTGATTATATTTACTTAATGTATTTCAGTATTTCTCTATTTTCTCTCTATCATGTATTTTAAAACTTTATATTAATTCCTGTATATATAACTGTACATATCTATTATTTATCGATCTACTTTCTATCATCTATTATCTATCTATTCATCATCTATCTCCCTATAATTTGATCTACATATTTACATTTCATCCTCTACGTTTCTATCTGTCATCTATCGTTTTATCAATTTACCTCTTTGTCATCATGAAACTATCTTTCTCTCCATCTAATATTATATTGATCTTTCTCTCTAACTTTCTAATTATCATCTATTGATCTGCAAATCTATGTATCTAAGTATCTATGTGTCTACCGATCAATGAGAATTTATACATACATATGTACATATCTATCAATCATCTATCTATATATCTATCTATCTACCTATCTATCATCTATCTATCAATCTATCATCTATCTCCTATCTCTTATTTATTTATCTATCCTTGTCAGTCTTTCCATCATATATTTCTTACTGTTTATCTTTCATCTATCTATCATCTATCTATCTATCTATCTATCTATCTATCTATCTATCTATCATCTATCATCTATCATCATCTATCTATCTATCTATCTATCTATCTATCTATCTATCTAATCTATCTATCTATCTATCTATCTATCTATCTATCATCTATCTATTTATCTATCTATCTATCATCTATCTATCTATCACGTAATCTTGTGTCTGTCTGTCTCCAATATCCTCGACTGTTTGTCATTGTATTATTAGACTATTTCTCCTTATGATTCTACTTATCTATATCTATCTGTCAATTTATTGGTTCATATATCAATCACATATATCTCTAAAATTTATCTAACTATCCATGTATTTATATATGAATTATCATGGTCCTTCCTAATTACTTATGTGAGCTTCTATTCATCCGTTTATTAATCTATGTGTCTGTTATCTATTGGTTTATTAATCTATAGAACTCTATGCATAATTCCATTTTCTATATTTGTATGTATTTAATGTTAGTATGTTTGTGTTTATATACCATCTTTCTATCTTTCTTCTTTTTATCTGTCAATTATCTATCCATCTTTTATCTCTTTACCCATCTGTCTAATTAACTAGCAAGAAATAAGAAATATGGCAGATTAGATAAAAGCAGATATGTCTTGTATCAGGACTGCATTATAATTATAACCAAATTATAAAATGATCAACGTGAAGAATCACCTGAAGTCCAAGTGATCCTAAGACCATCATCTGATATAATACAAAGTAGGCACATCAAAGCCTGTCAGAAGGGTAAAGCTCTTAATCAGGCTTAACCTGAATTAATGGGTGGTAGATTTTCACTGGGAGTGCGAGCGAGGCTTCAAAGGCTTTCATGAAGGAGAGGGGATCCTGTTCTCATGTGGGGTTTCCCGAGTTCAGGGTCTCTGCCCAGGAAAAAGGAGATCCCAGTAACTCTTACTGTAAAAACTGAAAAGATTTCAAGCCAGCTTGTTGAGACAGAAGGATACTGCGATGTCCATTTGAAGGACCCGCACAAAGATTTTCTGACCTGTGGACACTCACTGTGATATCAGCAATGGACCTGAGGTGCACCTGGGATACATTCTATAAAAACTCCATCAACTTTAGGCATAAAAAAGGGCCGATAAAGGCAGCCACCATTGTGCCTTAGTCCGGCTCTCCTCTAGACCATGCCAGCTTGATTGGGCAGACCCCTCCTATTAGGAGACACATTAGGAGATCCTGGTCTGCAGGGATCAGCTTAACCTGCCTAACCTGAAGACTGTTAATGGAAAGTTGTTTATGGTTGGCTTTGAAGCCATGAGCTGAGTGATTCAACATGAAATATTAATAGCAGTGTAGCCATTGTTGTGAGCAGTGTTTCTAATCCCAATAAATCAGCAATTGAAAAAAAAAAGAAACCTTCTCTAACTTATTTTAAGATGATAACATTTGGCCATTAGGCCAGTCTTCTGTAAAACCAAAAAACGATTCCAGCAAATGAGCTAAGAAATTTTGCACTGTTCGGGGAACATCATTCTGGTTGTCCTCATGCATATCACAGTGTGAAGTAACCAGGAGATAGTCTTTTCTATCAGCTCCACCGTTAAAATAAACACCAGAGGATGTGCAATGAAAGCTGCTTTTAAAGTCAGGTGTAAAACAAGAAGAGATTCGTGTGTTTATTCCCTTCACTGGGTTAGGTAAGTTTTCAGTCATCATTTCTGAGAATAAGTTTTTAATTCTCTGCACTCACTTCTCTTCTACTAGCCTTTTGACACGAATGATGGTATGCTTGATGTTGTCCCAGGGGGCCCCTTAAACTATCCTTATGTTAAGATTGTTTATCTTCTTTGCTCTTTCAACTGGGTGTTTCCTGCTACCTTATCTTCCACATTTTGACTTGATCCACTGTTTTATCTACTCTGCCGTTTACGTCTTCTGGTGTGTTTTTCAATTCAGTTATTGTATTCTTCATTTTGACTGATTCTCTGGGTTCTCTGTCCTTTCTTAGGTTTAGTATCACTGTGTTGAAGTGCTCTCTGAGATCACTTACTTGTTTCTTAAGTTTATTATTCATAGTGAATTGAAGTCTGCATTTGGTAGATTCCTTATCTCCATTCCATTTAGTTCTTTCACTGGAGATTTGTTCTATTCTTTCATTTGGAACATGTGTCTCTGTCTCTCCATTTTGGCATACTCCCTGTGTTTGATTCTATGTATTATGGAGGGCCGCTATGTCTCCCCATATTGGCAGAATAACTTTATGAAGTAGACCTCCAGCAGGGTCCAGTGGCTCATTCTCCATGCTCACATGTGTAATGTGCTCCTAACGATAACCTTGTGTGAGTTGTGCATACACTCGTACTGTAGACAAGCACTGGCTTCTGTTGGCACATCAGTGAATAAAACTGATCCTCAGAGAGACTGGTCTTGAGGACTGGACTTTCCCACCCACAGCAGACAAACTGCTTTGTGGGAGTTACCCTGGCAATTAAGATCTGACACAGGAGGCTTCATGCCTATTCAGACAACCCTTTGGGCATGCCATTTGCAGGGCTTATGAAGCGGTGGTCTGTGGTGATCTAAATCCACCCTTTGGGGTTGTTGATTATAGGACCATTTGAAAGGGGCTTTTAGGTTGGCCAAGATCATCTGCTGCTATGACCAACATAGAGCTTACCTGATAGAAGCTACAGAATTACCAAGGATATGGCACTACCTATGATGGTTGTGAAGACACAGGGAGAGGCTACACTGAGGACCAAGAAAGGTTTCCACCAGAATCAGCCTGAAGCAGCTCAAAAAAAAAAAAAACAAAACACCCCCAAATGTGATACTCCCTGCCAGTTCCCTGTAAAATTCAGCTACTGAGAGCCACAGGTGTTATTCAAATGGAGTGAGATTGGATCTCAGGAAGTCACCAGGATGGAACAAGATGATTACATAATGTTGGCGCAGATTTGGATTTGGCCATGTGGGAGGGAGGGCTCAACACAGGAAAGATGGCACTGTCTTACCCCCTGCAAAAGGGAAGGGCTGAACAGAGGGACAATAGTGGCTGTCCCTGCATCCTTCATGCTGAGTCACAGAATTCAGTCTCTCCCAAGCTGTACTCTGTCAGTCAGAGCCTAGAGTGTGTGCCTGCAAGTCTGTGCATGGACCCTTTAAGGAGGTGTCTGGGTGTCCAGCAACCCTTCAACTCATTGAAAAGACAGAATAGGATGGACAGAATAATGATAGTTTTTCACACTGGTGGCTTCTCTTCTTGGAAATAGTGACCGTAGCTTGGGAGCCCAATGTGGCACTACGTATTCTCCCTTTCCTAGGGAGATCTCTGCAGCCCAGCCCCGATTCTCAACCAACACATGCAGGCCCAACCAGGAGGGTGAGCTGAAGTGAACACATCTACCTGTCCATGGGCTTCCTTGTCCTTGCTGCCTGGACTCTGGCAAACTTGCTGCCTGGAGATCTAAATTCACATATCTGAAGCTACCGGCTGGATGGACAGTGACAGATGGATTGACAGGACTAAGTGAAGACATGTGCCTGGATTTTTGTGGTGTGACTGTGCTGGCAGGTAGCTAGGAAAGGAATATTAGGTCTATGTGCATGTGACTGAGAGTATGGTTTGCACTGCATTGGTTGGGAATGTTTCTCTGTGCGCTTTGTGTTACTGCAGGTGTCTGGAACCTCCTTGGAAAGATGGGCACAGGAAGCATTACTCAGAGACCCCAGAGTCATTTCTACATCTCCCAATGAGTCACTGTGTGTATGGGGAGCAGTAATACCAGACACACACACACAACACTCACACAACACACACACACACACACACACACACACACACACACACACTTTTGTTGTGTCTCTGCTTTTCAAGGAAGAAAAGAGAGGACAGAGTGGTTAGGGAGGAAGGGAAGGTATAGCTGCAGGAAAGCATGACATGGGGTGCACTTCCCAGAATCATATATCACTGGGGGCATGAATGTATGGTGGATGGCTCTGATCCCACTTAGGTAACATTATCCTTGTTAGGTGAAAGTCTCAACTACCAGAGTTCTAAACAGCGGACAGACTTGGAGGAGTGCCAATCCGCACTGATGCCCTCCTAGATATGTTCTGCCCTGGGCTCATTTTAGGTCATCAAATTTACTCTAGTCCTGGGAGCTTCCCTCACCCTTTCTGGCCTGCACTCTCCAAAATCCTCTCTCAGTTTAGAGCCAGTGGGATTTCACCCCCAACCCCCACTGCTGTGCTAGGTCACTGGGCCAGCTGGTGAGCAAACAAATTACATTCATGGCGAAGTGACAGATTCATCACTGATGTCTCATGCAGGTGTTTTCTTAACTAGAGCCCCATCTGTCTTATTATCTGAACCCCAGATACAAGCCTTGGCTGCTGCGAGTGTTCAGGAGAAAACTCTGGACCAACAACACAGGGGCCAGTTTTCCCCATGGGCTACCAGGAGCAGCAAGAAACTGGAGAAGCTGATGTTCTTACACCCCCTGTGCCAAAGATGAGTAGGTGTGGAGAAGTAACTGAATTGTACATTCACGCAGTTGCATCCAGGGGGCTGCTACAGGGAGGAGAATAATGCTGGCCAAGGGGTGAAGCTTACAGAAGCTCCTGAAACCCCTGCTCCTTGTATTAACCTCAGCACTGAGCCAGTACCCTTACCTCCTGCCAAGACCCTGTAACTCAGTCTTCAAAGGAGCAAGTGTCTTTGTCCTTAGTAAGGCATGGGAGATCATTAAGTAGAGTTCAGCTGGAACACCTGCTTCCTCCCAGCCTGACGGAAGACCCTGACAGGGCACCTGTCCTCAAGGGAGCATTACATCCCTGCCATTCTCCGTCTGAGTCTTGACATTTCAGAATTGAAGTCAAAAGATACAAAACATGTCTTCATCCACAGAAGGGTGGGAGTCCCAACTGTAGCAGGTCCAGCAACAGAGCCTTCCAGTTCAACAGAATTTTTAATTATAGGCTACATCTCAGAGCACAGGCTCGGTTCTCCGATCTGAAGGCTCTGGATTCACATCCCTCATTAAATGAAAAACGGGTTAGCAACTTCCCGTGATTCATTTACTTTGGTCCTCACACTCCCCCATGGGCCAAACTCGCTGTTTTCTTTTCATAGGTGCTAAAGGCAGGAAGATCACATGACTTGCCAACCCCGCTGGCTGACTGATGTAAATCATGGTTGCCAGAATCCTCTAGGAACAGACAGCCTTCCTTCACCCGCACTGGGCCTCCTAAGGCAGGTGTCATTGCTGCCTTCTCTTTAGAGGATGGCATCAGATTGGCCTATGTCAATTTTGCAGGAATAACATAACGTGTCCTTTTACTTGTACCCAAGGCTCACTGCCTTGAACTAGTCCCTGGATTCTAGAGCAAAGCCCTAACTCATTTAGCCTGAAAGAAATCTGTTTAGTCAGATCTCTGGGTACTATAGATCATTATACCTCATAGCTGAGTAAGGCCAAGCCATAGAATCTAGACCTGTTCTCTGGCCTTCATTTAAGCACAGTGATTTAAGCTTGCCTCAGTTTGCCTTACTATCTTGCTTGACAGAATATAGTGTATCCCCAAGCAGTGAGACACAGAAAGGTTCTTGTCCATGTCCAGGTAGGAACAGAGATACACAACTGGACGTAGACAGAGGGACAGCCAGAACATGTTTTTTTGTACTTGCTGCCAATCTCAGTACACAAATCACTACCCCAGCTTCAACTCAGATCATCAGGCATTAGATTCGCATAGGCACATCAAGCCCCCATGCCAAAAACATTGGGGAACTCTGATTTATAGAAATGTCACTCCCACGGCTCTATCTAAATCATGAATTGCTCATCTCTCAGAATTCTGCAGATCATAAGGTAGGCTCACACCAAGCACTCCTATTTGATGTATTACATTTGGTTTAGCACACACCAAAAACAACAGGAAGGCATGTAGTACAATATATCCCCAATTTCACTTGCTATAACTCTGACTCCCATTCATCTTCATCCAGTCTGCCATCTTCGGTCTCGTGGAGACAGTCTTTTCTGATGGGTTTCTTCAATGCAGCCTATTTCCTCAAAATTCACAAAGCACAATCTTTGGACAGAGAGCATGCCACTCCAGCTGAAAAGGACACCATTGTCCCACACCACACAGGAGAGTCACCTCAGGGTCTTCACTAGATCATGGACTCTACATTCCACGGTGTGAGGCATCCCTCCAACCACCTTCCTTATCCTTCATGTTGAGGATTTAGTGTTCTGAAGCCAGTCCTGAAACAGAACCTCTGTTTCTAAATCTATCACATGCTTTGTGCACTGGTGTCTGTAAATGTCTTCTCTTGAGAGAGCCCTCCAAGAGGGTCTGCCACATGTCTTGCCCTCACAAGTCCGCTGGGCACTGTCAGATCTACGACATGCACATTGGGTGCAACTTTGCTACCCTCCTTCAACCAGAGGTGTTGATCATGTTCAGTCTGCATTCTCAGCACCACCCTCTGTGGCAGAGAGCAGGAATACACATGACAACTAACCAAAGTAGTCAATGAATGCATATTAAAACAAGTATTTCATTTTGAAACATAATGGAAAATGAGCACAGCAGAAATCTTCGGAAAAAAAAAAACTATCACGGTGACAGAGCTAGTAAAGTTGTTTTTGATTTTGTTTTTGTGTTTGTTTTTGTGTTTGTTTTTGTTTTTAGGCTTGTATCTAAGCCTTTCTGCATTATTTGCTATTATATACTTCTGCATTAAGTGTTAACAAATTGGGACAAAAATAAAAATAATATTTGTTTCTTAAAGATGAAGGCAAAGGAACTTAATCTTTATTTGAAATTATATTGTCTTTAGACTGGATTTTACTCCACCTAAGAGCTGGGCCATGTAAACTTCCAGGGAGAGTTCTCCACTGAAGAACAGTGCAACTAGCCTATCCTTGACATAAGCTGTCTCTTCCTTTTGCTGCCCAACTTGATACCCAGCTACTGGCTGTACTTATCTTTCTAATTCGCAAGCAGTTTACACCTTTGGCTTAGCGTCCTGGAGTTTCACTAGAAAATCTGTCTATGATCCTGAAAGGCCTAGAGGTTCTGCTCTTTATCACAGGCACAGTTCATGTACATGTGTTGATGCAGGTGAAAGGAGAGAAAACCACAAGCGATATGTTCCCTTCTGTCAGCTCCTCGCCAATGTTCTCTCCTGTCAGCTCTTCGCCATGTTCAGCTCCTCGCCTAATGTCTACAGCCTTCATGCTCTGATATCACCCATTTCTCATAATGCTCCGAGGAAACTTTCTATCCATACCCAAAAGTCTTTTATAATGTCCTGGAAATGCTCATCTCCAAGTACTGTGCACTATGCTTATCCTGCCTAGAAAACTTCATGATCCCACAGAACGATCACAAATCATTCTCATTCTCCATCCTCTGATAACTTAGAATGGGGCAGGGCCATGATGAAAAGAGACACACAAATACCCTGAACCTCCTTCTGCTATAGGCTTCAGAATCCAGGTTAATTTAGATCACAACCACTGTATTCTACTATTCTCACAGGTTGAAGGTTCTTTGTTTTAGGCTATCCTGTGCTTGGACACTTTTCTCAAAAAAGAGAAATCATCATTAAGTGTTTACAAAATCATGTGTGTCTCTTCTAACTGGAATCAGAATATTGGTTTGGGACTCTGGATGACATAATTAATTCCATTTTCTAACTGAAATATAGTAGGCACTAAATAACTGTTTGCTGTACAAGTTAAAGTGTAAATTCATGGTGCCCAGTGAGTCAAGCCTGTTCAAGGACTTTGCCATTGCCCAAATTTGTTTAGCTTAGAGATTTAGGTTTTGAAGATGTATATTTTATATTCTTTCTGCCCAAAATGGCCCTGGATATAAAAAGAAGGGCAAAGAAAGATGGAAAAATAAAGATGAATAAAAGACTATGGAGACCACTAAGCAAGGTGTGATAAGAAGAAATGGCTGTGAGGTGGTCAGTGAGGAGTGTTCTCTGAGGCCCAGACACTTACTGGTCTTAGCACATCCAGCTATCCCAGACTCATCCTTCTTATTGACATACTCATAGCAGTTTATCACTATTGTGATCTGAGGATGAGGAAAAGAAATGAAAGAATTGTTTTGTGTGGAGCTGACAGCCAGAAGTATTTAACTTTACTGACCTCATGAACTTCAGCATGCAGGAATTCCACTGTCAGTTGCACTCAAGTGATGTGGTTTTTACTCATTATCTACACATCTAAGTCAGTTAACTGCTCAGGAAGGAGCACGGAGCAGGAGCCACTCCTGTGTGTCTGTCCAAAATAGCTCCCTCTATACCTCTGATCTTTAAGCTGGAGTACGCTGTCCATTCTTAATCCACTCTAAGTACCGAGATACCATGTTATTCCCAACCATGTACAACTCTGCAGGAGGTGAGGGCCTGATAGTTTACAGAATGAAATTGAGTAGCCCAAAGGCAGTAGAAGAGGTTACTCCTTCTCACAAGCCAGGAGTATCTGCTGTTGGCTATCTGTTCTTCCTGCGGGACCTGTCCATCACAGGGTTCAAAGAGCAGGATCAGCGGGATATCAGATGCCACATTTCACATCAAGACCAGCCTTGGGGATATCTGATGGTCCAATTTTCATGCCTGGCTTCAGAGTGAGGGCTATGTGTTTGTGATGGCTCATGTTCTTTATAAATGTGTGTGTGTGTGGGCGGGGGTCCATGGGCAGCACAGCTGTCGATGGTGAAGTGCAGGGTAGACTGGCTAAAAAAGTCATTTCAAACCACCTGAGATTCGCCCAAAATGAGGTGAGTGAATGAAGCTCAACTTCCACCTACAGCTATGAGCATTTGAAATCAGTTCCAGAGATGTGAGTTCTTAACACGTGCCTAATGTGAAGTCCTTGAGTCTTTTATCATCAGAGGTGTCTCAATCATCAACCCTGCAGCCCTCCAGGGATGGGAGAGGCTTCCTATTCCTCGAGTGCCTGGCTCTTTGGCTAAATTCCCACATGCTCCTTCATCTGGGTCCACCCCTTGTCTAAACTGCCCGTACATCAGGGAGCTTTACCTAGTCAGTGTGTCTTGTGCACTTTTTACTTTAGCATAGCAGATAATATTTTAGGTTGAGATCATCTGTCATATGGAGATTGTAACCTGTTTGTGTAAGACTGAGTTGACTTTATAAAATTATCAGAGTTGTCATGAGTTTGCGAATGGCTTACTGAAGAAATCGTGGACTCAACTGCACTATAACTGATACTGTAATCTCAAATAAAAAATCTAATTTATGTGTGCCTCTGAAACCTCAGTTCCCTCATTTATACATGGTGATGGTTATAGTACCCACTTCACAGGGGTATGAGTTTATACACACAGGAGTCTTTAAAAGAGTCTGAAATATTTGAAAGTAAAGCAAGTTGTAGCTCCTACTGTTGCTTCTGTATTTACTAATAAAATGAAGGTTACATCAGCCTCTGTGTTGGAGAGATCAAGAAAGAAAGGCAGCAGTACCTAGGATATTCTGCATTTTCTACTCTTCCCTGATTTTGCATTAATGAGGAAGATTTTACTATTAACAGGATTTGGGAAACACATTCTGATGCCCACTGCATTCCACTCCAGGCCACCTGAGAAGCTGTAAGAAAAAGATGATGAAAAATCAGTGTTTCTGTTGGTAAATGTTTTCATAATCATATCAAGAATACAAAATTCTGCATCAGAGAGTGACAAATATAAGGTCAACCCAAGCCTGGTTGGAAAATTCTTTCTAAAGAATCTTTAAGGCATATTCTACTATTTGGGGCATCAACTAATTTTCATTCAATGTTAATGAAATTAAACATTTCTTCATCTGATGCTGAGAAATTATCTACTACATTTACTTAAGAATTAAATTGGTTTTTAATGACCAAAATAATCAACAAAAAAAAAAAAAAGAAAAAAGAAAAGAAAGCTACTTCAATATGAAGGTCACATCCAAGAATTCCTTTAGAACATCACGCTTCGTGTGAGACTCTGAAAGAGCTTCCTGTATAATAAAGAACAAGGCAAAGATGCTCACTCTAGGTACTTTCGTTTATTACTGTGGAGGAATAACTGTTCCATTGCGTGACCACAGTATGACCCTCGAGGTAGATCTGGCTGGATCCAGGCCAGAACAGAGATTGCTTCAGAGATAGTCTCACCCAGCCCCACTCTATGCTGGTTTCTGAAAAAAGTTTCCTGCCCTTTCCCAGGCAAGGATGTGAGACATTTCCCTCTTTTCTTTGGCGAGTCATACCTCACACACCAATCTATGTTTCTACATTCTGTATAACTTCTTAGCATCTGCCACATGGGTTGGAGGGTATCTGTCTTGTCCCCTCTATATGTAAGACACACCTCCCACATCAGTTCGCTTAATCATCTCTCAATGTAATGAAAAAGTAATCAGCCTCTTTTTTGGGGGGGCCTCGGCATCAGGAACATGAACACAGCAAGTACATATTGAAAGCATTTGACAAAAATAGAAAATAAAATGACAGTCAAATAGAAAAACCAGAAGTAAAATTATGTCAGTTGTGTTAACAAAAAACTTATGCAGAGGAAATGATAAAATTCCCCAAAAAACAATCCAATATTCTGTTAGAACTAATTAATGAATTCAGCCAACTCTTAGTGTACAAAATCAATACTCAGTAATCACTTGCACATCTATTCAGTAACAATGAACAATCCAAAAGGGAAATTCAGAAAATCATCCCATTTATCACAGCAACCAAAAAATGAAGTGATTAAAATTAAGTGGAAAGACTTGCACACTGAAAACAACAAAATATTGATGAAAATAAATTAAAGCAAACACAAGTAAGGATTGGTACACTTAATATTCTTAAAATGCCCATGCTAAAGATTCAATATGTTGATACAAGACTGTCAAACTCTAGAGAGTTTCACAAAAATTTATTTGAGCCAGATATATAGAAGTAGGCAGGAAATGAACCAGCTGTGAACAATGCTTCTCAGAGTGACAACTGTAGCCTTTTTTAAGCATCTAATGTTGGGTACATAGAAAAAGTTACACAAAGGTGCAAAGAAGAGTTAGTAGAATGATGTTCTTTCTTGCAGATGGTCTTGCTTATGAGTTTCTGAAGAGGCATTTTAATCTTTGTTGATCCAGACGCACAGAATCAATGAACAGGGATTTCGTATTGCAAAGAGAAAGATTTTACTAAGGAAGTTATCAGGTCCGGACATGCCTACTCACCATTACTTACCCAGTTAGGAATGTACAGTCTAATCACCCTGTGAGATTACTTTCAATTGAACCCCCTTTGAAGCCACCAGTGTAAGCTCTAGGAAAAGTCCAAAGGCTTATTTCTTTTCTCTTTTTTCTTTTTTGGAAGAAATAGAATAAACAGCATAAATTCCTAAAGAACCTCCAAAAATAAAAGCAATATTGAGAGAGAACAAAGCTGAAGACCTCACACTTTCTAATTTAAAAACTTACTATGAAGCTGCAGTAATCAAAACAGCATAGTACTGGTGTAAAGACACACTCATACACACAGGGAATAGAAAAAAGCCTGTAGAGTGTGAAGTCTAAAGATCGGCACCATGGATGCAAAGACTACACAATAGGAAAAGGATAATCTCTTCAACAAAAGTTGGTGGGAACATGTAACATCCATACGTGAAAGAATGAAGAAGGACACTTATTTTATGATATATACAAAAATTAACTTAAAATGGACCAAAAACCTAAATGTAAGTCCAGAAATTATGAAACAGAGGGAAAAGCTTTGAACAGAATATGCTTTCTTGGATATGACACCAAAAGCACTAAATCAAAAGCACAAAAATCACAAGAAAAAAATACGTTAATGGAATTATATTAAATATGCAAATATGTGTAGCAAAGAAGACATCAAGAGTGAAAGGCCACCTACAGAATCTGATAATATATTTGGAAAACAGATATTTGGTAAGAGATTGATATCCAGAATACATAAAGAATTAGGCAGTTCAATCATAAAAAGACAAATTACCAGATCAAATGCTCTGTGCTATTGAATGAATTATGCCACACACACCCCAATTAAAATACTGAAACTAACCTTGGATGTAAACGTCTATGGAGTTGGGACCTTTGGCAGGATATTAGGGTTAGAGGAGTTTGTAAAAATAGAGATTTCAGGGTGGCATTAGTACCCTTCTTACAAGAGAGTGGTGTCTCTCTTTCTCTTCAGAGACATCCACAGACAAAGAGGCTTTGTGAGCTCACAGTGAGATGGAGCCTGCCCATAAGCCAGAAAAAGAATGTAACAAGAATAATCCCCTGATCTTAGACTTCTGAGCTCCAGAACTGGGAGAATACAAGTTTCTCTGGTATAAGCCACTCTGTCTGTGGCATTCTGTTTGAGAGCCTGAGCTAATACAAAGGGAAATGATTCTGAATAGAAATTGCTTTAACGACATATACCAATGGCCAGGAAGCATATGAAAAGATGACCATTACCACTATTCATCGGGAAAATGCAAAGTGGAGCCACAGTGAGATATCATCTGTTACCCATTAGTATGGCCACAAAAACAGACAGAGAGACCGACAGATAGAAGTCAGACAATAAGAAGCATTGGCTAGAAAGTGGACAAATGGATGCCCTTATACTCTGTGGGAATGTGAAATCGTTTAGCTACTATGAAAAACAGTATAAAGATGCCTCAAAAATTATAAACAGACTGCCACATGATATATATATATATAAATATATATATATTTATATATATATAAATATAAAATAAGACAAACTTGGGTAGATATCCAAATATAATTGCAAACATATTCTTAAATAAATATTTGCACACGCATGATCCTGCAGCATTTTTCAAAACAGCCAAAATATAAAAGCTAGCTAAAAGCCCATTGATGGCTAAATGACAAAAGAAAATCTGGTGTATACATACAATAAACTATTATTCAGCCTAAACACAGAAAGAAATCCTGTCATATGGTACCACATGGATGAACATTGAGGACTGTATGCTAAGTAAAATGAACCAGTCACCAAAAGATGAATACGGCAGGACTTCACTAAGGAACTAGTTAAGAAGTGAAATGTATAGAAACAGAATAGAATGGCAGTTGCCAGGGGCTGGAAGAAAGAGAAAATAGAGAGTTGTTGATCAATGGTTAGAGTTTCAGTCATGCAAGATGACAAAGTTCTAGGCATTCAGTGTAACTCAATACGTATACAGTACAAAATGCTATACAGTATTATTAAATTACAAGAGGAGGAATTTATGGCATGTGTTTTTAAACACAGGGATACAATATATACATACAGTACAATATATACATATAGTACACATATGTATGTATGTGTGTATCTATATGTATATCTAATCTATATCTATAACATCTACTGATATCTATATCTACTTTCATATTTACCTATATATAATCATATATATCATCTATATATATATCATCTATATCTATCTTTATCTATGTCTATCTATATCTATCTATATCTATAACTGTGTATATGTATATTATGTATATGTAAATATACCTCTATCTATATATGTATATCTCTCTATTCCTATCTCCATCTCTGTGTCTATCTCTCTCTCTCTATCTGTCTAATCTCTATTATATCTATCTAATCTATATCTATATTTAATCATTTATATCATCTCTATCTGTATCTTTCTATCTATTCCTATCTCTATTTCTATGTCTGTATCTATATCTATATCTATATCTATTTATATCTATCTATATTTAATCTATATCTATCTAATCATCTATATCAGCTCTATCAATCCCTACCGTCTCCCTATCTGTATCTATATCTCTATATCTAATCTATATCTATATCTAAACTATATCTATATCTAATCATCTATACAATCTATATCATCTATATCATCTATATTTATCTCACTTGTACCTATACATGTATTTATGTCTATATATGTATATGTATATCTGTATCTACATTTATATTTATATCATCTATATCTAACTATGTTTATATTTATATCTATCTCTCTCTATTTCTATCTCTATCTCTATCTATCCCAATCTCTATCTCTGTCTTTATCTCTGCCTATCCCTATCTCTCTCTTTGACACTGTCTCTGTCTCTGTCTCTTTCTATTTCTATCTCTGTCTCTTACTTCTATGTAATCTATCTATCTATCTATCTACCTATCATCTATCTATCTATCTATCTATCTATCTATCTATCTATCTATCATCTATCTATCTATCATCTATCTACCTATCGTCTATTTATCTATGTATCATCTATAATCTATCTATCTATCTATCTATCATCTATCCATCTATCTATCTATCTATATCATGTATCTATCTATCATCTATCTATCTATCATTTATCATCTATCCATCTATCAGTCTTTCCATATTCTACCTATTTATTTATACTGGGTTATACGTTTTCACTGCGTCAGGTAAGAGATATACATGTGCAGTAAACTCTATTTTGATGTGGAAATATTTGTGGACAACCACGTGCTCTATTCAGAGTTCTTATACTTTTCTTTTATAAGCCTGAGAAATCAGAAATACGTAGCGGGGAAACCACAGACATGGTCCAAGTTGCTCTCTCTAGTTCAGGCTGATTGACTTTCTTCTAAACTCTCCTAGAGGAGAGCAGTAAGTGAGCTTCTCATTTCTATTTTATGAATGCACTCATTTTATATATGCAGTATAATCTCCAGTCTGTGACATGCAGGAGGCATCAGGGAGACTCAACAGCTCTCGAAAAATTCCTCCCGGAATCAACAGAAAGGATTCTATTTATTTCAGAGTAAGAGGATCATGTGGTGTGATAAAATATATGTAAGAGAATTATGTATCTTCACATAATTTCTTCATCATTTCTTTATCTAAGATGTTCAATACAGTAATTCAATGCAGTAACTGAACTACTGTGACATTAGTGTTAGAAAGCTCTTTGATGGATTACAGTTTAACTAAAGTTTCTTTAATTGACCACGTTTAGTTAAACTAATATTCCTTTAAAAATTCTTAATTTTACACAAAGAGAAACAATGGAGAGTGTTACTAAAACCCTATACATCCAAAACAATGCAGTCTAAATTCAACATCTGCCAAAATGGCTTTAAATCTTTTTATTTCTATTTTAATATTCAAAAACAAACAAAGAAGAAACTAACCAAGACACAGAGAAGTCATCGGCTAGATCTTCCTTCTTCTCTTCTGATAACCATTTGAATTTCTTTTTATTTACTCTAAAGATTCTTATTCATTTGCTACGTACTATAGTGTGGCAATATATGTGTATGTGACATATAAAATTATTTCACACATTGAAAAACATTATCTGAATAGCATTTTTGTCTATAATCTACCTTTTTACATCTTGCTTGATTGCAAAACCATCAAAAAGTCCCCTTGTAACCTGCTGAGATGCTGCTAAGACCTCAGCCCAGTAAAGTTTCAGGACAGTACATCTAAATCCTCCTGGCCCCTCTCCTTGCTGCCTTAGAATCCATTCTTCATTAGAATTCTCAGTGTTATCCACCTAGGGCTTGATGACCTGCCTGCGGTGACACAGGAAGGCTGGCCGAAGAGATATGAGACCTGGAACAATACTAAATCATAGTCCGGAAAGGAAACTGCTTGAAGGAGAAATACAGCAACAGAAAGCCAGGACAACTCACACTCTGATGGGCTGACAGAGCCTAGAACAAGGCATTCTGAGCTCTGCATTGTTTGTGTTAACCCTAGGCTGATCAAAGAGACCAAATTTCCTGGCAGATTATTCTCCATGTGTCAGAAAACTGCCTGAGAGAGAACCAAACATGTTCCCCAGGCTCATGTGTACCTAGCACTTCCTGCTACCTGTAGCCTGCAGGGCATCATAGTTCCTTTTCACATTCCTGTAACAGTTTTCTCCGAGTCTGCCATGTCTGTCCATCCTTCTTGGAGAAGTATATGAAAATGTGTTTGACAGCATCTTTGACCTAGACTAAATCAAAGATTCCATCAAAAACTTCATAATACAAGTCAAAACTTTGAGCTGGGCCTTTTCCTTCACCTGTGAGCAGGGTGTTAACGAGACTCCAGGTGTAAATGAGACCTCCGGGTGGTCTCCTGTGAAACAAGGATTTTCTCTCCTTCACAATCCTGTACTGATACATGAGCAAAGACTGAGCACTTTCTGAGCTCTCTTCTGACACAGAGAAGGTGCTGTTATTTGTGTCCTGTTCTCACCTCATGCAAAAGATAGGACCAAAAACCCTATTCTGTGTACATATAAAGAGAGTCTCTGGTCCTCTGGTGACAAGCTCCTTGTCACCGAGCCCCTCACACCATCAGACCCTGCTTAGACAATGGCGTTGTCTCCCCCGACACTCACTTTGGGCTTACGCCCTGTTTTCCGGTGTCTCCCACAGGGATCTCATCTGGGGACCGGCTAGGCCTCATGCTGCCAGCACCACGTAGGCCCTATGAGTCTCCTAGACCCAAGGCCAAGGTGCCTGTTAAAAAATATGCTGAGAGGTTCTGACAGTAAGGACCACTTCCCACATCGAGGCCTGTCTTCTTCATTAGGGCAAGTGTCCAAAGCAGGAGATGTAGGAACCCTACAAGGATCTGTTAATGAGGGAGAAAGTTTGTGCATGGGAGGTCTCCAACATTTGTAACATACCACCTGAATGATATCTGGGATGTGTTTCATTAGCTCTCCTGTAGGTCTGCCTGGCTCAGGGAAGGAGGCAAGGTAGGTGGATGGACCTGACCCTGAATGGTTGAGGAGAGCCTTTAGATTAGGGGTCACAATAGCCCAAAGGAAGCTTGTGGGCACCGGCTTCATGTAATGGGTCAGAATGACCATCAGTATGCTCTTGGTAACACCGGAAATGCCTATTGCTCACAGAAGTATTGTGGGAATTCCACTTGCAGATCCTGGGAAAACCTAGCACACAGCACATAAAGCAGACCTAGTCTTCATGGAGCAAGGGTCTCTCAGACTGAGACAAATTGCGGTCCATCAGGATGATGGTGTTTGTGGTCTTTCAGGACTAGATTTGGGGTCTAGAGGAGGAAGCCATTGAGAATGCTCAGGTTGACAGAGTTTGGGCTCTTCTAGGCTGAGAAGGCCTCTGATTAAGACGCTCTAGGTTCCCAGACATTGAGTCAAGCTGGGGACTTTGACACTCAAGAGACTCAGATTCCCAGGATGGGGCTATTTAGGTGTCTGATATTAGGGAATTCGGTCTTTCTGTGAGTGCCGTATTTATGAAGTCCCAAGATGAAGGTTTGGGGCATGCCTCAGGGTTAGGGGAATCGTGGTTTTCACTTTGTTTGCTGGGGTCTAAACATGAAAGGATTTGGGGTTTGTCCGGATGATGAGATTTGAGGTCCCTCCAGGTTAGAGGATGTGGGATCGCTCAGGGTGATGTGATTTGGTGTCCCTCGAGGCTGATGGGATATGGAGCCTTTCAGGGTGAGAGGCTCTGGCGCTGTTAGGATGGAATTTGAAGACCTCGGACTCAGCGTTTAGGAGGGTTTTTCACGGCAAAGCCCCTCAGGCTGCAGTTTTCCTGTCAGTCTCCAAGCAAATCTGGGAACCGCCCCACACTGCATGGGGCAGACCTGGCGTCCAAGCTCCTGCCCGCTTGCGGGGCTCAGGAGTGAGAAACCATGCACCCGCCGGTATACCCAGTTCCCCCACAGCACCGATCAGTGCTGCGATGCCAGGGCCAGTTGCAGGGGTGAAGACGCTAGGGGGCGGGGCGCAGGGCGGAGCCGGCCTGTAGGTCCGGGCAGTCCCCAGTCCCGGGCTGAAGGCGTGGTCTGCAGGCGGGTCCCCAAGTGTCCCTCAGAAAGCCCCGCCCCACCAGGCGGGATCAAATGCTCCGGGTCCTGTGACTGTGCATCACGACGCATTCCGCTACCTCTCACGGCCTCGCGGGCGTCCTGAATTGATCTGGAGCGCGGCTTGGTGAAGGACACGCGCAGCAGAGAGGTTCTGGCGCCCACACCCAAACGCAGCCGGGAGCTGCTGGCTCGCGGCAGACGTTTAGAGTGGATGGTACCCTCTGTCTTGATTCCCTGTTCAACCGGACTTCCGGTACCTCTGAAATTAGGTCCTCGTCCCAGGTTTACCTGCCTTATGAAGTCCGCATTCAGCAAGAACTTTCAAAGCGGTTGGTGTGTGGTGAACGCCACATTCCTTTCTGGGGAAAACTGGGTCATTCCGTAAATTCCGGTGCCACAGAGTGTAGACACAGAAAGAATTCCATGTGTGTCCAAGGTACCAACACAAGTAGTGAAATTTGTGTTTAGAAAAACCTTTAGGAGAACTAAAATGGTCAAAGAGTTATAGGGATATATAAGTCAGGTGGGTCTAAAGGCTTTCGAAGTTAAGAAGTCATAGTTAAAACAAACACAAATGAAAACCTCAAAATAATCCATCAAGTGTATTGCCTAAAAATAAGATGTCCCCCACACAAAGACGTGGGGTCTGGAGAGGAGGGGTCAAGTTAACACCTACAGGGTTTCTCAAGAGAAAATGGAGAGAGTCTTTCTGGCCTATACCTAGTTTTGGTCACAGGAATATAACTCGATTTTCACGTGTTGGAAAGAAGCGGCTAACTGCAGATGCTTTATAATGACTGTGAAACTGAATGAGGAGAAAACTCATTGCAGTGGAGATGGGGGAGCCTGGGGAGGGTGCTATCCACAGTACCACCCTACACCAAAATTTCACACCCCACAGAAGACTCCTCTGTGGGAAAGAAAGGTCAATGATAGGCCCCAACATGAAAAACCGGCACTGTGTTTCCCGCAAGGAACTGATGCCTGGCAACCCAGCCAACAACAAACCTGAACTAACTCTGAACCACGCTGAACTCATTCGCTTCTCCAATGGACTTGCATTCAAAACGATCCTTCCCAACGTCCTCCGTTCTCTCTACAAAATGGCGTTCCTCCTCTTCGTCTGTGGGAATTGCCTATGACTTTTGCTCTACGCTACTAATTTCAAGTTGCAGTTGTTTGCTGTTCATGATTAAAGCCACGTTTTGCTGTTAAAATAATTGTTTTACTTTTTCCTGCAAAGAAAATTTATTTTACATATCACTAACCATGACCTTTTATCATTAGTTATCACTTCAATGCTGCCTCGTGTCATTTTTGCTGACGTGACCCTTTATGTCTTCTGTGTTTATAGCATTCTCATGATTTACATATGTGCATCCATCAGTGAAGGCTTGACACGCAGATGCAGTCTTGCATAGTACCTGATGTTCTGCTGATAGCAATGTAGAAGAAATGTATTTGTAATCACTTTTTAATTTGAGTCATGTTATAAAAAATATCAGTGATTTAGACACTGTTAAGTCTCTAAACGAGATTTTCAAATGCACTTGTGGAAATGGTTACAGACAGTCGAATGTCCAGGAACAGCTTCAGTGTCCACATCCTGTTGTATTTTCTGTAGCATTTTGTTCCCAGTAGTTTTCCTTTGCATGGACAGTGGGCCCAGATGACAGGGGCATTTTGCTTCACCTCTTGGATGTTCTGGACTTTCTTTCGGCAGGGGAACTGTGGTTTTCACGGGGTAGTTCTTCAATTTTTTTGAACCTGTTCATTATAAATTCACTTGGTGCCTATTTGACCTCTTTGATTCTCTTCATTGCATCCAATAGTCCCCCTAAGCCTCACAGCTATTACTGGTTCATTGCTGTTTTTCAAATACAAATAAATTATCCATTGTAAGTTCTTTATCAGAAGCTTTACTGAATCCTTTAGTCCACCTGAACTTGAAGGAATTGAGCTGTGGTGTTCAGTATTGATGCACTTGAGTTCACAGAATCTGAACATTCTTTTGTGCCTGGGCTACATGGGCCCTGAATGAAATCCCACTTTTGAAAGTTCTTGTTGAACCCACGTGAGGGCTCAATCCTCCCAAACATGGAGCGTGAAAGGAAGTAAATTGCTTGGCCTTGTCACAGCGCTTTCATTTGTGAGATCAACATTGTATGATGGCATACACGAGAATCCATAGGAGACCCTGGAGATTTCTGGGGTGCTTGAGTTAGCAGAAGCAATACCCACAGAGTTTTTTGAGCTGGATGTTCCATGGCTGACCCTGGAGTTTGAGAGCTGGTTCCTCTCATGATTCAGAGCTTCTGCTCTCTTTCTGTTTGAAGCTCTCGAGTGTCTATGAGGAAACTACTTTAAGACTTCCTGCTTTTTGATTAAAGGCCCAATAGTATTTGGTTGACACTTCTGCCTAATTTGACATCAGGCAATTTTGTTGGAACTGTGCTAGCCTTCCTCCCAATTTGGGGGGGGGGAGGGAGGCACGCTGATTCCACTGAATCTGAAATGCCCGACAATTGACCCTAGAAAAGGAAAACCAATATAAAAATGTAGTAACTGTTGGTTCAATAAAAGTAGGCAATCGTAGTTTGCATCAAACAGCAAAATTGTCCTAGGAGAAATTCTGAGATCCGTGCTTCTTACACTGTAGATTTGTTCAACTTTTAGGCCGCTGACAAAATGGAAGCATCTATGAACCTCTATTCGTGGGATGAGATGATAGACACGGCTTCAAATGTGCCTGCCTCACTTTTGCATCTTGTCCCTAGGATAATCCAGGAACCATATTGGCACTGCTCTTGCACATTATTGATCACCTCTTGGACCAATTGATGTTTGGTGAAGAGCTTTCATAAAGAATTCTCCACACCTTAACATTCTTTCATGGATATAAATTGTTTGATTCATGGTCTATGTGCTTTTTCATTGGACTGAGAAAACTGCTTCCTTTTCTTAACAAAGTCTTCTTAGCAAAGACTGACCACTTTGGGTGAGCACCTGTCAAACTCCATACTGACAGGTGAAATTATTTTACTGGTCAGGTTCTCGAACATGGTTGTGCAATTTGGCCAGTTCTGCAACATTTTCACTATGCCTACCACACTCAATCCTCAGGGTCCATTTAAGCTACTAAAGTCCTCAGTAAGAATTAACTGGAAAAAATTGTAGAATACTTTATATAACTTGGCTGAAAGCATTGCAAACCTAAGATGTACACCTTTTGGAACTTGTAAGCTTTCACCGTGCAAGACACTTACAGAACACCACATGCATTTGGCTCCTGCTTTTGGGGATCCACATTTCATTAATTTTAAAGCCTGAAAACCTTCTGCTGAATGCCTTCATGCTCTGGCAGTACAATCTCTTCACAGGGCAATCCAAGAAAATGACAAATTGAAAATCCAAACCTACCCAACTGGAGATTTGGTTTACTAAGAAAAGGCACCTTAAAAACAAAACAAAACAAAACAAAACATTCCTGCTGGCCTCACTGGATGAGCCTTTACCAGTTACTGTTGACACCCCACCCCTGTGCTGCTAAGTTTCAGCGACCAGATCCTTGGATGCACTTGTCACTCCTAAAGAAGATACCAAAACCAGACAGTTGACCTAATCTGATGACCTACAACTAAAACTGAAAAAAAAGAAAAAAAAAAACAAGCAAGTGACCATGGGAGGAGATAGCTTTCCTCAATAGATCAGGTCAGGGCTATACAACTCTTTTTCTTATTTATCATTATTGTTTATTTTATTTTTCTCTTACTGAGAATGATTGTGCCCTCCTTTATGTTTTCTAACCAACTGAGAAAGGGGGAGTTTCTTTAGCAATGAATATGTCATTAAGGACTTCAAGATAATAGTGGTCTTTCTTTCATTGTCTATAGGTTTGAGCTCCTGTATAAATTCATCACATAGATTAGATTGTTTTTGTTGTTCTAATTTCAGCAAATTCTTCTCTTTTCAACTATGCACCTGTTTCCTGTGAACCATGGACATGAGCTGTTCCCCTGCTTGCACCTTCTTTCTGATGAGGGAGACAGCTCCAAGAAGAAGTCCTTCCTGACTTTGGGAAACAAGAGGCTGCTGGAGTTGGAATATGGGAATGCTGCCTGGCAACGCTTTCAGAGAAAGGTAGTTGATCACCATGGAATAGGTAATTGATCACAAGAGAAAGAATAATGACTAACGGGAACTTTAAGCAAACATAACCCATCACAGGGTCGATGGGAGGATATAGGGCTTACGGAAGTCCTCACAGGCTACAGAATCGCAATAAGCCTCCACAAGAAGACCCTGCAGGAAGAACTCTATGTTATAATAACAATCTGTGTTTCTAACTGCCTCTTCCATCACTTTCCTTTCCCTTTTCTACATACCTCTCCTTCTCAGTGCTAAGGCCACAGTGTGTGTGTGGCTTGCCATGTCTACATGCTCTGAGTTGCAACATTTCCTTTTTCCCTAATAAATATTTTTGATAGCAAAACACCTAGCCGATACTATTTTTCAGTTGTGGATAATTTACTTGTGGGAAGATTGGGCTGCTGTGAATGGACAGTCTACCAGTGTCATACAAGTTATTCTGCCCTCAAGATTTCTGCTACTCTACAGTTTCTGTAATATAACTCAGGGATTAGAGAGGGACCAGGGTGCAGTAGATGCAGGAGCCATATTTCCTGGAGATCAGTCAGCCTGATATTCACCTTGCTTATTATTTTGGCCGTTTGACAAACATATCAGTGGATAGAAGTTTAGAAACACAGACTTGCTAAAAATCTCTAGTGTACTTAGTAAGAGCATGAGGTTGTCACAGTCTGAAAGGACACATAAATGAACACGATTTCTGTTTACATCTATCCCTGTCCCCCTGCCAGTTCTATAAATCCCTTCAATTGTCGGTGAGTCATTGACACTGCCATTCTAGCCAAGCTTTCCTGTGTATCAGGAGTCAGGTTTCTCTGACATGGGATAGCTTAAACCCAAGATTTTTGACCAAAGGCCTTCTTGAAAGAAATTTTACATCCCGTCTCTGATGGAAGTTACAAGTCAGAGCTGTATTTTTTTCAGACATCCCTTCCCTGGGCCCAGCATAGAGGATGTGATTCAACCTGTGCATTGAAGAATTGTTTTTCTTTCACCATTGGACCTCTATCAAATATGTGGTCAAAGGGAGTGAGTAGGGGCTGGGAAAACAGTCCAGAAATATTTCTGTTTAGTCTTAGAATCAGGATGCTCTCATATAAAAGCATCGTTCCTGGAATTCAGCACTAGAGAGTACAGGGGAAAAAAAATTCTCTGAATCCACTACTGTGAACCAAAAAACACCCAAAGACACAGTGGTCAGCAGTGTGTGTGGATTTGGGGTCATCAGATGAATGCCCTCAGCTCCTGTTTAATTACTCTGCAGTTCCAAACAAATCTATTTTCTCTTGCACCAGTGTTGTGCACAGGTAAAATGTTAGTATTATAAGTTGAGAATCAGAATAAAAAAAGTTGGCATTTCAAAAAAGTCTCTACCTGAAACTGAGTTCCTCTTTTTGCCTGATTTCTGAGTAAGTGCTGTATTGGGTTAGGGAATTTTGCTCTTATTTTCCTGGGCTATTCGTAAAATAACAAAGCGCTATATTGACAGTCATTTCAGTCATTATTCTCCTATAGCTAAGGAACCATTTCTCTCAGGCTGTTTGAAGATTTTTTTTTCTAATTTTGTTTTCTGCAATTTAATTATGCGTTTTATGTTTTCTATCGATTTGTACTTCTGTATTCTCTGCATATGTCTCTTTGCCAGAGTTAGAACTTATGTAATTCTTATTTCTTCAAAATATTTTCAGCATGCTGACTTTGAAGATCTCTGGTGGGTTCTTTTCTTCCTTATATTCTTTCTCTGTTCTAAAATTTGCAGAGTTTTTTATATCTCCTGCTTATTTGATACGATTTTTAATCTCTTCAGTTATCGCAAGAATGTTCATGACTCTGTTGAAGCACTTGGATAACAGCTGCTCTAAAGCCTTTGTCAGGTATTTACACGTGTTATCTCTTCAGATAACATCTATTGTATTTCATTTCCCACAGGATGCGATTTTTCATGATTCCTTCTAAGCTAATTTGGGTTCTATCTTGGGCTTTGGTGATTAACACTCTGGGCCTTAAGTAAAGTCTTTGAAGAATATTGGCATTTTTGTCTGAACATCAAACTCATCTCATCTAGGTTAAGGCACCCGCTTGATCTAGGCAGGCTTGTGGACCTGTGGTTTCAGGGACAGGTTGGTTTCAAAGCATTTTCTCTGGTATTCAGGTCTGTCTTTTGAATGTGCCATGCAGTGGTCCCTCGAGAAGTAAATCGGAGTCAATCGTTACATTCTCAGCAATTTGGTATATGTAGGCAGCACAGGGGTGAGGCCACTTAGCACAAAACCATATAGGTTTTTCTTTCCCCAGGTCTTCCTTTCTACAATCACACTGCCATTTTGTAGGTTCTGGGTGCTTTCATGTTGGGTCTTCAGGCAGAAAGGTGGAGCAAGTTACCCAGAACTGCTTTGTACTTGTAATAATTGCACCCACATCCAAGTGAAGGGAAATAGAAAAGAAAATACTGGTTATTCATGCCAACTTTGGACATTGTGATTTTTTTCCAAATATTGAGAAAATTTTCCTCATTCAGAATTGTATTTGATCAGGTAATTGTGGGCTTCCATTGTTGGCTCACTGTCATTTGAGATTGCTTCCAAGCTGGGATATGAGAGAAAACTAAGAAGAAAAGCATGAGTGGTATTTTTTCTTTTCCCTAAACATTCGGAATTGACTTTTCTGCACTTGAGGCAGACTTAAAGGAGCGTTTTTTTTTTTTTTTTCTAAAAAGAAGTGGTTTATTTTTCTGTTACTCAGGAACAGAAGCCCCATCTGTTGATGAAAGTTGCTCACTCTTATTATCTCCATGAATTCTTTTTTCTAAACTTCTGAATAGCAAGGGTGATAAGGTCCCATCTGTATTTATACCAGGACATTTATTACATAAGTGTCTTTTGTTTGATTGTTTGTTTGTTTCTTTGTTGTTTTTGGCGGTGGTGGTGATTATCATTAGAAATGTTATACCTTTCCCACATGGAAGAGGAGGATCGCCACTCCTTAGATATAAAAGAAGGTATGCCGTGTTTTGAGAATTCTCCAGTGAAAGAAAACATTGCAGGTGAATGCACCAAAGGGCTTTTCTGTGATATTTGTTAAGATTAGGATTACTGATGCAGACAGAAAATATGGCTCTTGCTATTGCTGTGAGTTATAAAACTTGTGTTCTCACCCAGAAACTCATGCCTTTTGGCAGCAGTTGTGAAAGAGTAACTTGAAATTTCCTCGCTTTCAAGCATGGTAGCTTCTCATGCTAGACAAAGGCATAGTTCATGTAATAGAAAGGACCTGAGTCCACAATAAGTGGTAGAAAATAGAGGAACACTTTCTGCGGCCTTGTAGCAAATTTTCTACCAAGTGGTGGACAAGAGAGAGTAAGGATCCTGCACTATTAAAACTGAATAGATTCTTTCCCAAATGATGTGTTAGTTGTTATGAAATGCTCTCCATGTTGCAGGAAAGAAGATGATATGACAACTCAAACAGATATGAAATATGGCTTTGGCTAATTAGTTGAGGAGAGCCCAGAGTTAAAATAAGTGGTATCGACATTGAAAATATGAAGATACAGAAGTTCACGCTTACCTAAGAAGGAGACCCTGGTAACTTCCTGTACTCTAGAAGCCTGAGAATGTGTGTACCTCGGTGGTTAATTTTAAGGCCCCAGCAACAATTCAGTTTTGCCTGAAGGGGTGACCACTGCTCTACAATATAAACTTTATCTTTTACTCCCTGCCCCAAAGCAATGCTAGCAGTGCAACAAAACGCTTGAGCTATACAGATTTTTCTAGCTGCATAGGTGTAACTCACTTGATGGCTTGGCTAAGTCAGAGATCGATGGTGTCTACAATTCTGTATGGCTAGTCATCATCACTGGCTGTTACACACATGCAAAGCAGACACGTATGCTTGACTCAGTGGGAAGACAAGGGGGCAGAACTCAATTCCTAGGCTATATATCTTTTTAAATTCCTAGACCACCATCTTAAGCTGTTGTCAGTAGTGTAGCTGTTTCATCATGAAAAAATTACATCTGACAATACAGACATTCCTTTCTGGGGCATGACTTGTGGAAAGAAACATCAGCAAAAGACTGACCTATCCAGATAATGTTGAAGATGCCTGCCATAAGGCCAACCGTCTGATAGAACAGCTAGCATCTAGCTGCTGCTGCAGCCTCCCTGAACCCCAGATTGTCACCTTTTTGACATTACAGCCATCATCAGAGTTCACGCGCACAGTCTTAAACACTCTATGTGCTTCAATAGGAGTTATCCTTGAATGGCAGACTTGTGACTTCAAAAGTCACGTTGCTTCATTTGACCCTTGGTTGTAAATAAGTATATTATATGAGATGCTGCCACTGCTTGCCCTGACCCATTTTCTTCTACTCAAAACAATCTAATGGGACCTTCTTTTCATGCCACAGCATTGCTCTTTCTAGCCGAATACGTTGATTCTAGTTACGCAGTGGTAGTACGACACCTCTATATCTCTCTGCATTTAGCTTTCCAGATTTTTCCATTCTGATTACATTGCACCCTTTATGATAAAGCAACCTGAGAGAGTCAAAGTATTCCATAGATGTTCTGTATTCCCTAACATCTGCAGAGATTTGATATTGTTGCACATTGGGTGTATTCCTAACTCTCCCACCCTCACATGTCCTCAGTCCACACATTTTAGTATGATAATCTGACTACAAAGTGGAACTGAGGGACTATAGCTCTTTGGCTGTTTCTGGGTTTAGATTGGAAAGAGAATTGGTCGTGTGACTTAGAGACCTATGTTGAAAGAAATCATCATCCATTTTGAACTTTCTGGTTGAAGGCTGAGTCGAAGTAGTGGATTAATTGAAACAATGAAGATATAGGTATAGGGATGAGAATCATTAATGGCGGAGGGGGCAACAGAGGGGACATGAAGACAAACTACGCCAGCACGAGGGAAGAGAACGATGTTGACCTCTGAATATGATTTAAGAAAGAATAATTAACATGCTCTGTCTCTTAGCCCTAGCATCGATAACCGACTAAAGAGGACAACACAGCCGTCAATCTATCCCATAGCCTGAGAACTAAAGATTTAAGTAGAAGAGAGAAACCCAATAATAACTTGAAGACTGTGGAAAGTTGTTTTCAAGAAAGAAAGATTGAATTAATGTAAGTCAATACTCATTTATTGCTCATTTACTAAATACTAAAATACATTATCTGTTAGGCACTGTGCTAAATCTGTGCCAACGTCCAAGGCTGACAAGGGAAAGGAGGCAAGAATTATCTGACAGAAATTAGGTCTTTGGGTTAAGCAGTGATAGAAATAAAGCAAAGAGAGGGCTTGCCTTTTGATGCTGGGACAGAGTGCAAAGTTGTGTGGTGGAAGTTTACATGACTAAAAAGTGTTTGAGTAGAGCTCTAAACAGATATTAGAACAGAAAGACATGGAACTGGGAAGATAAAGAGGTCAGTTCTTCAGGGGAGTTGTTAGTGATGCTGAAGTTCTGAGCTCAGAATCAAAAAGCATTCAATACCAGAATAAGAAATCAAGTCTTTCTTTGCATGCAACAGAAAGCAAGATGAAAACATGCATAAGAAAATGTAAAGTCCACTCTCATGGGGAGGAAATGAAAGATACAAATAAGCTTGACTACTTTGAGGACAGGAGAATTAAAAGAGACATCTGAAATATTTGTAAAATTCCACCATGTGCTAACACTATTGTTTCAGTGAGGGCATCATGGTGTTCATGAAAACTAAGCTAGTGAGAGTAGGCTATACTTTTAAGTATAAATGTATTTTTCAAAAGACAGCTTCTGCCAACTGAAATCCCAGGGCTTAAATTTCAAAATCACAGCAAAAATTTAATCAAGAGAATGCTGAAGTGAATACTGCAGGTGTGCCTCTTCTAGATCGGATTTCTATCTACCCCTCTCATATCATCCCAAATGAGACATTCATTTGATTCATCCAGGGTTGCTTCAGACACCTCTGAACTCGTTTCTTCATTTGCCTATACTGCCTTGATTTCTATTCCCTTTAATGAGTTCTTTGAATATGATTGGTAAATATTCCTAAGTACCAAAATGTCCAAATGATAAACATCACTCAATAGCCTAACATGAAAAAAGCATCAATTTACTCTTAAATCTTTTAAAAAACAAGGACAATCAACCCATCAAGTGAAAGTGTGAGTTTATTGTTCAAATAAGCAGATTGCATGCATTTTGTTGATGTTTTTGCAAAAATAACTTAAGCTTTGTTATTGGCACAGTCCTCTAGTCCACTGGTGATCATTTGCAATTAGGGTGATGTTTGCCTAATGAAGGTGGTTGACGAGCTGGCCTGGAAAGAGTGGCAGCAGATGTATCAGCTGTCATTGGCACGGGGAGCCATGGGGTGCCTGCTGGTTGCAAGTTGAAATAAGGACCGTCATTGACTGATAAATCAGGATATCTACTTGGAAAAGGAGAAGGCTCCATCATTCCAAAAGAACTTCTCTGTAAGGCAGATGTAATATACCGAGAAGCAGAAGATATGTTTGAAATAAAATTCACAATGTGGCCATTTGCTTGATTGCAGCTGCCATGTGAGCTCATATGAAAAGTGGTCAACTCATTCAAGAGAGCGGGTTGGTTCATCACGCTTTGTTCTGATCGGCTACCTAGAGTTGATGATGGAGGAGCCACTTCACTTCTGATTGGAAGAGTTGTATAAGCGATTGTCTGGCTGGTCGCAGGCTTGTCGATTGGTGGTGTATTTAAATTTGTGGACGTGGAAAATATGATTTCTGCATGTGTGTTAGCCAGGACACCAGAATTATGATTGCCTGCATGATTTCCTGTTTCAGAGTGCTTCTTTTTGAAATTTTGAGCTTTTGAAGCTGCTGGAGAAGCATGTTTGATCCCAACTCTTCTTTTCATTCTGAGTAAAAGATGGGGACAGCCTCGTTGAAAATTTGGATTTTGATAGAAGTGTAACTAAACCAGAGGAGAAAGTAATTGGTTGACACAAGTCAATAAGAAACCTAATGTCTACATCATATATCAAGTTTCTTATGCAAAGTTAATGTCATCAACAATTGGACATCGTTAACTATTGTCAAAAATTACTTATTGGGAATAAAAAATTAGATAGCATGGCCTCAAGTAAAAATGGTGGCTGCATTTCAAGTAACACAGAATGCAGTTTCTAAAGGGGTTTCAATATTTTTATTTAAGAGTTCACTTAAGCACAAAATATTTAGAATCCAGAATGCCCAAACTGTTCTCAGTTTTGTGAAAAAATAAAATTTAACCTTACTAGGTTCATATAAATTTATGAAATATATATTTTATTGTACACACACAGACACAACAGACACACACACACACACACACACATATACGTATACATAAACTTATATAGTACATTATTATAAGTTGTAAGTAAATTTTGTACTACCTTGCTTAAAACAGAGTCTTCGTGTTCTTCTTCCAGAAAGTCAGCTAGTGAAGGAGACCTTTGAGAAGTCAGCTGCACTTTACTGAATCCATAAATGTTAAGCTGTCGAACTAAACTTTTCATGCTTGCAGTTTCAAATATTCTGAAAGGGGCCTTTCTTTCCAAAACTTCTTTCTTGAAGAGTTCTTCATGAATCACTACCAAAGTTCCATTCTCATCCCACCAAATAGACTTAAAATGATGGTTTTCAACTATTTTCCAGAGTTTCCTGGGAAAGATCAAAGATTGAAACTCATTATCTCCACCTGGTTCAGAGACACAAAATGTGTCATGTGGTCTTCTTGTAAAGGACCGTGCAGACAAAAGCTGGAAAGCATTTTCTTCGATCATAGACCTCAATTCTGAGTCCCTGGTCAATGTGTGATCACACAAAAGTGATCCAATGGAGGTGGCTGAACCAGTTGATTCATCTTTAGGAGAATCATCCCTAACTTCTGAAGAAACACGTGCCATCTCACATAAATCTTGCTTCAGCTGCTTTCCTCACCTACCTAGTTTTGAACGCCAAAGCCCCAAACGCTGCCTTGGCAGGCCTATACTGATAAACTCCTCAGGTCACCAGTGTTTCTCAACCTGAGTAGCTGTGACATCACAATATGATGTCTCCAAGCAACTAAAAATCTCATATATCCAGTGTTTCCTTCTGCCTCTCTACATTTTAATCAGTTAAGATAAAACATAAGTTGGTTATTTATGTAGTGCAATCTGCAAAACTGTATTGAACATAACTTTCTAAGTAAATACATTTTGGAAGTCAAATGAGTTAAAGAAATTTCCTATCTTTTACACACACACTCATCCTCTGATTGAGAACTAAAGTATAAGACCTGGAAAATGGACAATGCACAAAGTAAACAATACTAACAACTTTTTTTAACTTTTGGAATTTGAAACTCACCTCTGTATAAAACCTGTGGGGAGGGGGAAGGACTTGCAATCATTTGTCATTAAAAAAGCAACATATTTGGATTTGAAAACCAAAATAATTCCTTATATGTGTTTTACATGAATATTCACATATTTCATACATTTTTCAGTTATAAATGAGTGTAATAAGTGCTATTTTATTTTGTGTCTTTTTAAATACCAACATATGCAAAGCAAAACATTTTAAAAGAAAACAGATCTACCTACGAAGATCTCAAAGATTGAGAAATAAAACATATATGATAAAATGTTATAGGTAAAATAAATGTGGTTTAAGGCTTTACCATACACCATACAAAAGAACAAGTAACTTTATTACATCTTTTTGACCCTTTTTTTCCCTCTCTCTCCCACTCTTCTGTTTGTCAGTTCTAAGAAGAAATAAAACTGCTAGTTTTGTTTGTTCAATTGTATTATCATCCAGACACAGTTCTTGTTAGGTGTGTTATTAATGCATTCAACTTTTTTATATGGTCAACACCAATTCGCAGTCAGATGTTTGGAAACAGAGAGCCTTAATTCAAGTGAGAAGTTTACAAGCAGAGAAACGCAGCCTTTGGTGGAAAGCAAAAGTGTCCTCCCCGGTTCCGTTGGGAGTTGGCCTTTTGTAGTGAGAACTTTTGCCATGGTTCCTGACTGATCCTATTTTATGCACATGAGAACTGCAAATCTCAGATTCTAATTTGCCCAAAGCTCACTGTTCTGATCGGTCGGAACCATGTCTTCTGAGTACCTGATTTTGGTTAGACATGTTTTTCGATGCAAACAAGGACTGACTTGTTTGTTTGTTTTGCATACTTCAATATTTTGTTGAAATCCAAACATTTTTACATATTTTAATGTAACTGGAAATCAGATTCGCCATCCCTTTAGGACTATTGTTGCTGCTTATTTGGGTTCCCATTCATCTGTACTAATTGGCTTTTCTGAACTATGTTTGCTATGATTCTGTGCTGTTTTTTTAAACATTGATTCTCAGAAGACTCTTTCATTCTTTGCAAATGGGCTCTTTATATGACCTTTCAGTACATAGACGGGCCATGGACAACTCTTCTACAACTCTTCCCTTCAGCATAGGACTTGAAGGTCAGCCAAAAGTGAACATGTACAGACTTTTTTTGTTGTCCTGTTTCCTAGCCTGGGTACCAGTGCTCTTTCCAGATTTCTTGGAGTACATGGAAGCTTTTCAGGTTTCTTTATTCCCAAAACATCTCACTCTCGGGTTATCAGCTTAGGTCTTTTGACTTGTCTGTTTTACTCAGTTGCTATTTTGCTCTAGGAAGTATTGTTTTGTTCATTTTCCTTTTAGTATTTTGAAGAAATATCCTCCACAGCCGCTTTTTAACTCTAAGAACTAGTTGTGAGTTAGTCAAGTAAGGCTACGCCTTTTGCATAAGTTCTTCAGTGTACTTCCAGACAGGTCAACACAAATTGTTCTTTGAGAACAAGGTCTCTTTATTCCTTCTGGATCCAAGGACCAATATGGGCAATACAAACTGCTGTTTTTAAGAATACCACAGACACATGTGGTGTGGGATAGGCAAGTAAGTTAAACCTGGTTGCAATAAACCCTTCAGTGTTATCCAGAGTACCAGTAAACTTGAATCTGATATAGTTTGCCAGTTTTCTTGGCTTCTGTGAAGAGATGAGTTATTAATAGTCTCCTACTCTGAGATTTCACTGCTGTCCTTCTGACCTAGCCAACAGTTTTTTAATACTGCCCCAAAGTGCATTAATATGATGTTTTAAAATACGAGTGAGAATAAATGAATAAGATAGGATAAATAACGTAGTTAATAATTGACCAGCTTCGGAGTTAGGGAGCATCTCAAAGAGTCAGTGGAAAATACACAGTCGAGTACCAAGGTATGGGCAAATTTTAGAGAATAACATGTCTTTTTGTTTTATTATTCTTGGTGCATTACTCCAGAAGCATATACAGAAAGATGTGGTTATGATATGTAGACGATGTCAGGAATAACAATAAGATACTCTAAATTTTGATGAAAGGCCTAACAGAATGTTTAGAGCCTAGCAGGTAGCTGATAAGTGACATCAGTAATTTTAAAGAACATTTATGACTGGTATTTGGTAGTTCAAGGCAGGATGACTCTTAATGTGAATTATGGATACTTATTGTTCTGAGTTAGTATTCTCTCCCTAGTAGAAATAGATTTGGTTTACATTCACATATTACACATGGCCTCCTGAGAGATAGTGAGCACTAAGATTTTATTTCTCAACTGCAGCAAACAGCATTGCCCTGACAGCACAGTTGTGCTACTGTATATGCCTTGCTTAGTTTGCTTTTCTTTACCCAGTCCTGCTTCCTCTCCACTCTGTCGAATGTTTGACCTGACAGGAGTATGCGACCAGTGGTTGGAATTTGAATGTGATGCTGGTTCTAGATTGGTCTGTTCTTTGACACATCAATGCAGACATGTGTGGCATGAAGGTTCCCTGGCTCTATGTGGGCTTGGAATTCTCAGCATTTTGTTGTACTGGGGAGCGGGGCCCATATAGCTGGGGGTGGATATCAAGACATTTTCATATGCAAGAATGTGTCCAGGCTTTAAATGTCTCCTCTTTACCTGACCAGGGGTGAGCCACAGACCTGGTATGGGGCGCCCTCACTGGCAGCAGAGGATTTGGTGGAGGTGATGAAGAGGCTAACACCTGAGTGGTTTGATAGCCAACCTAACCTTCTACACCAGCACGTCACCCTGATGAATCCAAACACCACATCCCATGGTGTGCCAGTGAGAACGTGGATTTAATTCACGTTCTCAGCTGGACAGTGGGGAGGAAATGAGGAGAACTTAGTTTTCGAGAAAATATGGGCATTTTTGTGTGCAGGCTTGTATAGTACCATCATCTCTATTTCCCTTGCTGAGCTTCTGTCAAGCTACCCTTCTGCATAGATCACTAATGTATCTTCAGGCGGAAGGAAAGGAGAGATCAGACAATTGTTTAACAACATAAAATTTGAAACCTAGATTTTGTCCTTTCATCTACCTCCTTGTCTTAGATAAGTTTTCTTACATTACTGATATAATTACTCAAATTACTCATTTTATAAAATGTAAATTGGGCTGAGGATGGGATTTCAGACTTGAGAGTTTCCAGGAATGATTTACATTTGCCAGTTTTCAGAAGACTGACTAAGCCAGATTGTGCAGGAGAAAAGTAGTGCATTCAGTCTCTGCAGCACACTACACATTTTCTCTCATGAATTTCTAAGGTTGGAGTTAATCTCTACACAGCTTTTATATCTGTTTCTGTCTGCATAATAGGGACTTGATATTTTCAAAGCTCCCCCTTTCAGTTCTGATATTTTTGTCAGTTTTTACTTGCACTTTTAACTCCTTGCCGAAATCACTTTGTCTCATGAAAAAAATCATCCTCAATCTTGATGATAAGCATTTAGTTATACCATTTGTCTGGCCTCCTGAATCTTTTTATTTTTTTTTCCCGTGTATACTCACCACATACGTGCACACGTATTCAAGGGTAGGAATTGTGTTTTTCACCTAACGTGTGTAATTTTATGGATGTATTCATAGTATTCTTTTATCCTTTATATTTTAAGGGTAGTATTATTCCAGTTTTTATTTCTGATTTTAACAATTTGTCTTGTCTCTTTGTCATAGTTTAAAGGTTTGTGAATTTTGCTAACTTAAGGTACTTACTTTAGGTTTTGTTGTATTTCACTAATTTCTTGATGAATCAATTCACTTATCAATATCCTATATCTCGTAACAATTACTTACTTAAAGTATCTGTTCTGTGATGTTTGTTTAGCCCTCAGCTCTCTTTTGGTCACAATTTGCATGATATATACCTTTCCATTCTTTCACTTTCATTATGTTAAGTGAGATACAGTTGGATTGTGTGTTTTTTTTTTAATTTTACTGTGCCAGTCTTTGCTTTGTGAGAGGTTTTTAAGCTAATGATTACAAAAAGAAGCAACTTACTTCTACCATTTTGTTGCATTTTTGTTCCCTTGGTATTACAATTACTCTTTTAATTTTGACATTTCAGTTTGTGCTAATACCAAGTACCTTCAATAGAAAGTTTCATGAAAAAAAAAATATTTCTATGCAGTTCATTTGTAGCTCTCTCTTCCTTTATATTATTGCCACAGATTACATCTTTATCCATCGTTTACCTATTATCATAGTTATGATTATTGTTTCATGCATTTTCTGTTCATTTACAAAGAAAATAAGAGGAGTCATAAAAAATATAATACCAGCTTTTATATTTGCCTACTTAGCTACCTTTATCATTGTCCTTATTTTCCTTACGTAGCTTTTAGTACTCTGGGAAGATCTTCATTTCTCTATTTTTTTTTCTTTCCTCACTTGAAATGCATTATCTCATGCTTCTGGCATCCCTGATTTGTGATAAGAAATCTGCAAATAATCTTATTCAAGACCTATTACATATGATGGATTGCTTCTCTCCTGCTTCTCTAGGTATTGTTTGCTCTTGCTTTGGACAGTTTGATTATATTGCCTCTGAGTTTATCCTACTTGGAAGGCATTAAGTTTCTTGAATGTGTAGATCATTCTTTCTTAAAGTTTTTGAATTGTTCACTCATTATTTTTTCAGATATTCTGTCTCTTTATCTCATTCCTCTTCTGGGACTCCCAGTTTGCATATATTAATTTTCTGTATGATGTCCTACATGTCTTTTAGGTGGTTTCTTTTTCTGAGTTTTCTGTTCCCTTTGCTTCCTAAACCAGGTAATCTGAATTGACCTGTTTTATTTGAATTTTATTTTTTAACTCACAGGAAATCTATGTCCAGTCATCTTCAAAGTAACATAAACAAACTAGGCCTAGGTGGGTCTCCCTGGTCATGATCCAGACCCTCTTCCACTGTCAGTCTCTCCATTGCAGCTAAATGATTAGTCTGTTGGTTGTTTAGCTTGAGAGAGGAAAGTTCTAGGGAAAGAAATAATGGGAGAGTGGTGCGAACAGGAACCTTTCGAAGCTCTTATTGCCACAAGATCCCAAGGACTGCTGAGCAGGACACCGGAACAGTAGGCCCAGCCATCTCCTGCAGCACTCTTTTTTGTCCAATGGTAGGGGGAGGTATGAGGGTAGAGAACCAGTCCTCTGTAATGGCAGTATTTGGTGTTGAAATCCTCGCAGCTTTCAGTTGACCTATTTTAAAACTCACAGATTCTTCATTCTGCCTGCCCACAACTACTGTGAAAATATCCAGTGCTCTTTTCACTTTAAATGTGGTGCTTTTCTTGTTTTCAGAAAACTTTTCTGTTACTTTTTTCTAATTTTTTTCTCTTTATTGAGATTGCCTCTTTCAGGGAGACATGTTAACTTGAGCCTATTTAAGACAGTTTATTTCCAGTCTTTGTCCATTAAGTTCAGTGCCTGGGTTATCTCAGGGTTAGTTGTACTGAATAGCCAGACATTCTTGTCTCTTCATATACCTCCTATTTTTTCTTGAAAACTGGACATTTTTAGCATTATAGTATGGCAGTTTTTCTGGTTGCTGCTTTTTTATAATTCGGAGTAGTGGTATCATTTAGTTGAAAGTCAGCCAGAGGTGGGAATTTGTTAGGGTCTTCTCAGGTATTTCTTTCTTTCTTTTTTTTTTTTTTTCCCTTTCACATGTATGTGGTTTTTTCAATTCCCTGGAACGCATGAGAGCAGCTCAGAGCCATTAACCCACAGTGCGTTTTACCACAAGTGGCTATACTGTGGCTAGATGTTTTCTTTTACTTAGTTTCAGCAAACACAGCGTGGGAAGCCAGTTGTGTTCTGTGAAACTCTCCGGGAAATAAAGGTGTAGTTCCTTGAACTAGTCTTTCAGGGAGCAATCAGACAGGTCAGAACAAACAGCTTCATTTCTTTGCAGATAAGATCCTCATTGTATTCTGTGACACAAGCAAGCTGTGCCAGGATCTTAGACTACTGTCCCCAAGGTACCTGCTAAGTTTGGGGTATGAGGGTTGTAGGCAGGGCATTTAAAACACAATACTGTATTACCAGAATTGATAATTTTTTGTTTCATTTTTTTTTATTAAATGTTCTCCTGGTTTTGTAGCTTATGATTTTATTACACAGTTTTGAAAATGTTTTGATGGTTTCTGTGAGCTTATTGTTTTAGTAGGGGAATTAAATTTTGGATTTCCCCTCTTATTATTCATTTTGGAAATATTTCCTGCTTTCAAAATTTACATTTCCTTATTAACTAAACAAATAACCCTCCTCTCATGTTCATGGACCATTCATATTTCTTTCTAGTATTGCACATTGTTTTTCTTTGTACTTATCTCTGAATATTAACCTCACATTTTCATTTTCTCTAAGGAACAAAAATAAAGCTGAGCCTATGTCTCTTTCTACTGTTTCCCCATATCTATAACAAGATTCAGAGGCATGCTTCACCCACATTCTATCATTATTCTCGACCCACACTCCCTTCTCACTTTTTTAGATGGTTCGCACAAACCAGTGTGCAAGAGAATTTGTCATCTCTTTTCCTCGTGCTTACCCCAGTGTTTTTAAACAAGGCTACAACTTGGCGGAGGCTGTCACCTTTTGCAGTGCAGACTGGGTGAGTCTGCGATGTTGTGATCTTGCAGACGTCTATTAAGTCATAGATGATAAAGGTAGAAGTCAGAAGTCATTACAGAGTACCTAAGCAGCTGGTACCCAGAGGGCCACACACAGTATTGAATTACTTGCAGCTACCAGCTGGACGCCAGCTGCGGCGTTACTGTGTCTACCCCCATGAGGAGCTCATCTGCACGATGTCTGCTTTCCCTGAGAAGCTGGACTAGCATATGGCTGTGGCTGTGCACAAGGAAATGTTTGTTCATAATGGCGGAGGAGGAGTGACACTTATGAAAGGCCCTGTTGGGGAAGGTGGGTGGTGGGCAGCAGGGCTTAGGGATTCAGTGAAATAGAATATGCAAGTGAGACAAGGAGACAAAAATTGAGTATTGTGTTCCTTATGTCTTAACTCATACATTTTGAAATGGAAATGCAGAGACTATGTGTTTATATGTTTTTCTTCCAATTTCTCTACAGTGATCCTTCCAAAGTGGAGGCCACAACAGGCCTCTGTGATGGCCGAGGTGGGGTGTCCACAACCCTGCTCCTAGTCTTTACAGTATAATGAGTTGTACATTTCCAGGGCATCACAAAGGCTGAATGAGAGGCTTTCAAGCTGCTCCCAGATGATGAACGCCACTGCATCAAGTGCAACACGACATGTTTCTATCTACCTTGGCCTGCCATGACTGCTCAGATGGCCTTGTCTGTCTTTCACACATCAACGACCTCTGCAAGTGCTCAAGTTGCCGGCAGGACCTTCAGTGACCATGGTGCCTACTTGGAGGATGCAGAGCAAATACAGAACTGGGCCAGATATGCTTATCCTTGCTCTTTTTTTTCAGGTATCGATGCATCTTGGATGAACACCCTACCATGCTGCATAAGCTGAAGATTCGGGCTGAGTCCTTTGACTCCTGTGCCAACACAGTTCGAGTGGCTCTGGAGGTGGAAGATGCCAGAAGCTATAGTAAGCGAAAATAACGGAGCACCCCATGAGCTAGCTGTGTTTTTTTTTTTTCTAACAGCATTGTCGGCCTTGCTTCTCCATGTTTTTGTAGCACTGCCTACCTCTTGCAAATGTACTTACTCAAGGCTTTGAGAAGTTCAGGGCACTTGAGTCCGCGGCCCATGAGAGAAGATTTCCTTACAGTGAGCTGCTTCAGCGATTGAAGAAGTACCTGAATGAAGCAGAAGCTTGTGTCTCAGAAGTCCTGAGAATGGTCAGTGGCCAAAGGCTCGAGATGTTGGAAAAAGGGAAGGAAAGAATGGCATTTTGTAAAAATAAATAATAGAAATGGATAGGCTATGAATAAAAATGTACACATCAAAAGTTAGCATGTTATATATGGCGATATCGTGACCTAAACTTACATAGATGATCTATTTGATGAACCACAGTATTAGCACTGAGTTAATTATAGTGACAACGCTGAGAGGAGACATGAAAACAATGTAAAATTAACTATATATCACTGTAAATACACAATTTCAAACTTATGATATAAAGGCATATGTTGCTTCATTCTACTTTGCTTTTGTACTCTTCACAGATGCTTTTTACAAATGGGCAGCGAGACCCTCTACCCGCAAAAATGTTATGACTTGATTTATTGTGATGCTCAACTTTGTCATCGTGGGCCGCAACTGAACCTATAATACTTCCTAGGAATGCTACTAGCTCATCCTTTTACCGTGAATAACAATAGCAATTAAAATGAGATAAAAAAATTATAATCCAGCCATACTTGGTAAGCAAACTTTGTAGAAGTGTCGGACATCTGATTTTCCACAAAATTTATTCTTGGCTAAATGAAATTCTTAAATTGTATTTACTTGTTGGTTGTCAAATGCATGTGATAATAGATACGTCTATTTTTTTTGCTGTTGTTGGCTGACGTATCAAGTGCGTAATTACATACATGTGTTTAATAAACTTTAGATAAAATAGTCATGTTTTTCTAATTTAAAGAATTAAATAAATTAAAGATAGTAGTAATTCAATTTTTATAGCGAACCTTCTTTTCTGTCTCTGCTTAAAAAGAAATAAAACTTTCCCACGTTTACCTAGTCATACTTGTATCAGGTCGCCTTGCTTTAACTATATTAACTTGACCTATCTCAACTTGTTGTTCATCTAACTTCTTGGCCTCTTCATTTCTTCTTTCTTGTGTAATTAGACTCAAAGGATACACACTAGATCTTATCACTGGAAACTGTTTTGCTTCTGACACAATAAACTCATATGACTTGTCCTTTATCTACAGTATCAATTAATTGGGTCTTTCCATATCATCACAAACAACACTTCTTCCTCCTGCCATATGTTTTGCTAAAGAACTCTGGTTTACTCCGATTTCAATTAATATATTTATTACCTGGATCCTCACTGGGAAAGCTACCACTGTTATATCCTGTTAGCTATTTACTTTTATGTTGCCTTCTTATTCCTCATTTTGGGCACCTTATAGCTCTTTTTTCCTATGGAAAATAAACACTACGTAGGAGCCATTTTCCAGTTGTGTTCTCTTGAAAAGGAGTCAATTTACAATCTTCTGTCTAAGATACTAACCCCTGGCCCCATACTTTTAAATTTAAGCAGAAAGTTGGATTCTCTCACTTTCAAATCTTTAGTCTCTTTTGTGCTGACATTTCTGTCACTACACAGTGTCATTGTTTTTTATTTTTTTCCATTTTAATGTATAGGTTCAGATTCTCTTTATATAGATGATCTTTTAAGATCTTACAATAACATGGATGGAAATTAGATATTGGATTTCCCAGAATACATGGAAAATGGTCTTAGCAGGTTTTCTTAGTGAGTTCTTTCCCCCGCCTTCTTGCAGATTAAAAACTCCACAGTTTACGCTGACAGAGCTCCAGGTCCCTCTTGAGCAGATGGCATCCTGCCCTGTGCCACGTGTCAGATTTAGGATGTGAAGGTTAAGACAGGCTTGGGAAGATGCAATTCTTGTTAACAGTCAGTGCTAGCAAAGTCTGATGATTCTGAGTTGTTCTGTATAATCACCTATACATCTTCCCTAGAAGCTATGCAAATAAGCAATTAGTGAATGGGTTTTAGCCTAATAGCTTACAATTATCCAAACAAAGTATCCAACCCAACCTGAAGGTGGTAGAGAGATAACTTTTTTCAGACTTCAGAGAATTAGGACATTTATTTGTATCAAACATAGCCTGTCTTAGGACATAATTAAGATGAGTGTGAATCAGCAACATATATCTATGTGACAAGACGAGCAGATCAAGGCCAGGCAGTTGAGAGTCTAGATGGCTAAAGAATCTGTTCTTTGTCCTGTATTGTTGCAGGGTGTCCTGGAACAGGTGGAGGCCTACCAAGCTGAAGCCTAGCAGGACCTAGCTTCTCTGTCTCCTAGTCTATGGCTCTTGCACTCCTTGTTGGAGAAGGGGCAGCAACGGGGTGCGAATGATGCCCGTCACCTCCAGCAGCAGACTGTACAGGCATGATGGCTAGATGAAGTGATGCAAGCACTGGCTCCTTGAGCCCAAAGGGGTTTTCTGGTCATCATGCAGGGGCTGTTGGTTACAGGCACCAAGGTAGCCTCCAGCCTTTCTGTGGACAAGGCCCGGGCTGAGCTTCAGGAGCTGCTGACCATTGCAGAACGCTGGGAGGAAAAGGTGCATTTCTGCTTGAAGGACAGGTGGGGCCCAGCCTTTTCACATACATACCCTGACTCTAGTCCTCAGAGTTTGAGGGTGATCTGTGTACAGCATCAGTGACTTACCTTGGTACCAGACTCCAAATTAGGCATCTGCTGACCTATAAAGATTGGTATGACATTCAGTCTGATACCTATTCTTACTATGAAAAATCAGTAAGTGAGTAACTTCCTGGACTTAGTTCTTAGATTATAGATATCAGATATGATGTATAAGACACGTGTATTTGTATTTATATAGAGAGATCCGCAGAATCGGTGGATGATGGCTCACTTGATGTCTGTTGAGTTATTTCTTGTGCCTGCTTTTCTCAGGGAAATGTAGGACCCAAAATCCGCACATATTCAGGTAATATTTAAGAATGAATTTCTCTTTCCACCAAAATGTTTAGGCAGACACATTCACCAGCAACTTTGGAAGCCATTATCCATGAAGTAGAAAACATCTCTGTCTAGCTGCCTACCATTCAGGCACTCAAAGATGCTCTGATGAAGGCACTGGCATGGATTCCTGATGAGGATGTGATCCAAGTGAGGACCTTGTTTTCTTAGTTTTGTAAGGTAGGCATGCACCTAGGAGAAAGAGTCTGTCTGAGACCTTTTAAATCAGTTGGTTTCTGTTAGACTCGGAGGAACCAGGTGGAGCAACCTAAAGAAGATGAGACTATCAAGGTAAGAATGATGGAAAGAGAACCATATGTATGGGCCTGTAGCTGAACAGGCATCATCAAAGGGAGAGGGCAGTATAAAGCAAAGTATAGCAATAAGTGGCCTGTTAATTGAATATTTTTTTTTCCTAATTTAGGGAAACTAGGAGTTCTGGATACAAGGTGTCTTATTTTATTACTTTAGAATAGTCTAGATGTTCTCTCTTTTTTTTAATGACAGCATAGCATGATGCTCAGCACAGTTGAGAAATAATGATATTTGACATATTTTAACTGAGGTTTTCTCTTGCCCCATCCCAGAATGGTGACTACTGCCCCTGCTTAGATGACTTGAAGGGCCTGTAGCTGTGGGCTGAGAACTACCTGTGGGTCTCAAAGAGCTGAGACTGCTAGAGCTGTAAGTACTGACAGCACACTCCTGGAGGGAGAAGGCATCCAAGACCTTCCTACAGAAGAATTCATTTTACACACTAGTGAAGGTGAGGCCTGAGCCTTTTAAGTATTTGAGATGATATATGAGAAAATAAGTGTTGGTTTGTGCTAGGGATGCGGCAGGGAGAGACGTTGGAGATGCATGGCCATTCCTTCCCCTCCTGTGTGCCTCAGATGCTCTGCCCATGTGTCGATGCTAGATCAGATGGCAATAGTTGGAGTCGGTGAATGGAGAAGAAGGTGGGTTTATGCCTATCTGACACAGAGGTGCTAGGAGTAACTGCACAGGACCTCAGCGACCCAGGCTCTGTGGTAGGAGTTTGGGCTCAAATGAAAAGAGCCTGCCGATGACAGTCTGAAGGGATGACCATGGCAGAATGTTAATAGCACCAGAGAAGGGATGGGGTGCTTACCTCCTCTCCCCTGTCCCGGCCATGGCAGATTGTGGCCTTCAAGGAGGGGGAAGAAAGAAAAGGAGGGTATCCTGCAGCTGCGTCGCACCAACTCTGCCAAGCCCAGTCCACTGGCATCATCGACCACGGCTGCCTCTGCCACTTTCATCTGTGTGTGTGGGCAGGTGCCAGCTGTGGTGGGAGCGCTGCATTGTGACCTTTGTCAGGAGTGATTCCACGTGGGATGTGTGTCGGTACCCCGCCTTCTCAGCTCCCAAGGGCCCAGGCTCACCTCATCCCCATAGCTGGCCTGGTGCGAGTTGGACACCAAGTTCTTCTGTCCTTTGTGCATGCGCTCATGGCACCCACGTCTAGAGACCATCCTGGCATTACTGTAGCCATGCAGAGGCTGCCTGTTCAGCTGCCTGAGGAATGAGGTACTTCAGTACCTCGCAGACAGAGCCATTGGCGGGCAAGGCTGTGCTAGGCAGGTTCTGGCTTCTGAGGGTGTGACAGCTCTTTTGGGACAGCTGGCTGATGTTCCTCAACAGCTCCAAGATGATCCCAGGCTAGACGAGCTTCCTAACCATCTTTCAGCCTCTGCCTTTGACCCTGTAGGAGGAAGTAACAAGAATATGCCTCAGGTGAACTTGGTAGCCCAGCTCTTATCAGTTTCTTTTTATCTCCTAGCCATATCCCTGTTTATGCTCCAGTCTTGTCCTTGGTCTCTATTTTGCATTGTTTTGTGCAGCATCCCTGGCCTATTCTGCATTCTGTCCAGATGTCTGCCTTCCTTCTTCAGGAGATGGGGGTACGGGTTTCAAACTTAGGGTTATGGGAGGAAGAATAGGCCTATTTTTTTTTCCTATTCATTCTTCCTTGCCTCAGGAGGTCCAGGGGTTGCTGGAAAATAGAGACAGAATGACGTGTACTGAGGAGATAGCCCTTGCACAGGACCCAAGTAAGACAGGTAGATCTGGGTGTGGGTAGACTATTCATTAGATAATACCAAAGTAACCTGCTTGGTCTTTGCTCTGTTGGAGTGGTAGGGTCCTAGCAGAGGCAATTGTCTAACAAAACTTGCTCATCCCCCCATCGCACCCCCCTCCCCAGTCCTGGAGCTGCAATCCCTCATTATTGCCACAGTTGTCTGCTCCTGTATTGGAACTGTCTGAAGAAACCCGGGCCCCACTGGAGGCACTCATGTTGGAGGGCGATGTGCTTGAGGTTACCTTGGATGAAAACTACAGCATCCGGCAGCTGTTGCCGCCTGGGCTGCCTCCAGACCTCCAACGAATTTGTACACTTCTGGAGGTGAAAAATTAGGTCATGGCAAGGTCAGAGGTCATGCAAATCAGGCAAGGAGTCCAACTCTGACCACTGACCCACTACCCTTTTCTGCTCGTCTTTGTGTGATTATAGCGAGAGAAGCCTGAGCATCAAGGAGTTGGACAAGCGTCTTGGTTTTGGAAAAGCAACAGTGGCAACAGTGGAAAGCAGATCTGGGTAGAAAGATCAAGGATCTTCTACAAGAAGAGTTAGAGGCAAAAAAGGCCCGGAGCTCAGGAGTTAAGTCTGAGGAACAAGAGTTTGTGGAGCAAGCAGAACATGAAAATATATATGTGACAGCTACAGTCCATAGTCCCATTTTGAATGGAAACCAGAAGAGCTTACAACAGAAAGATTCAGGTCCCATGACCTCTTTTCCTTCTTTAACCCCTTTATTACACTTGTCTCACCCTCAGCACCAAGTGTTGTGACAGGCAGCATAACCATTGTTTTATTTTAAATTTCACTGATCCTGGACCTTCTTTCCTATTGAGAATTTGTCACTTTAGTGTTTCAAGGTCATTTCCGAAGAATAGTGCTCTGTACGCCTCTTCCCAGAATTCCCTTGGCAGCACCGTTACTGGCATTAGCATATAGTGATTTTCTAAGCCCAATTCATTCTAGACTGTGCCAACTAAAACTTGAGAAAGGCCAATGTGTCTAACTTTTTTTCGAGTATTTTTTATTGCTTCTTTTATCGTTCAACTATTTGGGGGATTTAAGTCTTCTTGCACCTTTGTTTTATCACCCTTTTTTCACTGTGTTTAAAAATGAGGCAGGGGAAACCCACATAGCATGATGTAATTACTTGTTAGTAGAGCAAAACAAGAAGTTCTTAGTTCCAGCAGCTTGCAGTTTTTGATTTCATTCCTTCTCTTAAAAGTTAAACAAACAGTGGGTGATTTAAAAACTGATATGCACTTCTTGGAATACAGGACTGAAGGACTAACGTCAGCAAATCTAAAAAGTTTTAAAGCTAAGGAAGAACTAATTTCCTGTAACTTCAAGTTTAATTCTCTCACTTCGTTTTTCTAGCATAATTCATTGAAATGTGTTTTTCCCTCTCTAACAGCTTTATTATATCTTTATTGAAAACTCTGTTAGCTGCAGTCATGGGTTCTGTTGCATTGTTTCAGTGTACCCATCATTCTATTGCTGAACTATGTTTATCTTTTTAGGAATGACACTCAGTTGTCTTGTTTACTAAACTTTTCATAAGTTGAGTAATCAATACGGTAAAATGATTCCTCCCACTTGATTCCTGCTGACTCTAGCAAGTCGAGGCCTACTTCACTGTATCAAATAGGTCTACACATGACCTGTTAAGAACCAGGTCATACAGCAGAGTTGAGTGACAGGAAAGTGAGCAATGCTCCATCTGTACTTGAAGCAGCCACTCATCACAACAGCATCACCGCCTCAGCTCCAACTCATCATCAGGCATTAGATTCTCAGGCCGTGGTACTGAAAAAGTCAGAGACCATGCCTTAAGGAACATCTAGGAAGCACCTTCACAATCTACATCTGAGCCCGGTCCTAGCATAACCATCATTAATGGGGAGTTGCTCCCTTCACTTTTATTCCTTCATGTCTAGAGAATTGAAGACCAGGGTTTGGTGAGAAAGGTGGCTTTCACAATCTTCCCACTGTTTCTCCCAGTGTCCTCCTGAAGTGTGGGAGATCCCTAGTCTGCAGGAAAGGTCTCCCTAGCCCTCATCATATTCCTGCATACCAGACTTGGGGGATTTACAACAGTGCTTAGAATCAGGGTCTGCCAACACCAACTTCCTCAATGTAGTCTGTCTATATGACTTTATGTCCTGATAGAATGGCATTGCTTTCACACCACAGACAACCATTCCTTTCTACCTGCACACCATTATACAAACTCTGTATTCAAATCTCAAGGAAAGCAGAAGCACTGTCTCCATGTAGCCACTGTTCTCATGCAATGGTGGTGATTTCATCAAGTCACGTACTTGATGGATAAAAGAGAAGAAAAACCATGTCCCAGGGAACAATTAGTTCAATACGGACACCAGTATGGATGTTAAAACAAAACAGCTAAAGACACCATCTCGATTCCTGTGTTTCCTCATTCTGACCATCCTTGTGTAAAACAGCTAGTGTTTTCACCTTAATGATTTATCAGGATCTCTCTTCCCTTTCTATCTGGTGACAGGGGATTGGTACTGCTGGTTGTCAGGGGACGGTTCTCAGCAAAGACTGCAGGGACCCTTTGGACGGTTGGTGGCTCTGTGTGAGTGAAAGAAAGCCTGGCATTAACATCAGGAAAAAAATGCAAGTGTTATGAAACAGAGAGTTGACAGGTAGTTTAAGGATAAACTATCCTTTAGTAAAATCTGGAGCTTGTCTTTCAAATTATCGAAAGAAGTCACGAACAAAAATGCAAAGATATTGACTTCTATTTGCCAAGGTAAGTAACTTTCCCATTGTTACTGCATCATAAGGCTTCAAATTTGTCTTTCGTTCTTTGTATCTGAAGGCCTCCCGTTAGTATTTCTTGGAGGGCAGTATACTAACAGCCCTCAGTTTTGAAACACATGAAATTTTGTTTGGCTATTCCCTCTTACTAAATATGTCATTTCACTATATTCATGCCACTGTGGTTTATGATGATAAATTGGTCCTTAATTTTGTTTCATTTTTACAGGAGAGTCACTTCTCTTTTGCGCATTGTAAGACTGTGTCTTTGTTTTTTAACTATTTTATTGCATTGCGCCATTATGTGTCTCCCGCCACCCCGCCTTATCTGGAGGTTTTTTTTTTTTTTTTTTTTTTTATTTAGTCTATAAATTGATATATTTTATCAAACTTGACACATTATCAGCCTTTAATTTTTCAAATATCCCTTTTGTTCCTTTTGCTATAATTTCTTAAACTCTCAAAGTATATTTGTATACTTCACGTTTTTTCTCACAGGTCTCTCAGCATCTATTAATTTTCTCAGTATGATTTTCTTTCTACTTTCGACTGAATAAATTTCTTTGATTTATCTTCAAGTTTGCTGATACTTTCATCTGCCTACTCAGATGTGTTGTGGAAATGCTCTAGTTTGTTTTAAGATCCAGAATGTGTTTCCTTCAAAGTTTTAGTTTTATTGAAAGTCTGTATATGTCATTTTCATTTTCTATAGCTTTTTGAGCATATTCTTAAAAATTGACTTTGTCTAGTCACTGTTCAGTTGAGTTCAATGTCTGTGCTTCCTTGGAGATATTTTTTTTTTAAACAAATGGCCCACAATATTTTTTCATGATTATGATTTTAGAACTGAAAATCAGCATCTCCACTGCTTAGTATTTTTTGTTTTTGTTTTTGTTTTTTTTATTGGTATGGTACCTTCCTCAAGGAGTTTCTATACTATTTTCTAAAACTACATGTTGTGTGGTTCCTTAAGTATCTCTTACTTTAGCTCGACTCTTAATTAGTAGTCTAACACAGAGGTCAAATCTAACTTGGGGAAAAAAATAAAACGTATGGCTGACAATGGAACAATATGAAGTCAGGAGTGTTGACTTCCACAAAACTTAACTAATAATAGGCTCTATTGACCTGGAAGTGTTACCAATAACAGTTAACAGGTGTGAAGTGTATAATATATTATATTCTTATAATAAAGCAAGCTCAAAAAACTGTTAAAACAATATGAAAAAATTACAGTATTGAAAAAAGGTTTGTGTATAAGCGGGCCTCTGTCAAGGTTCTTTGGTTCTGAAAGAGTCTGGAATTAGGCAAGATAAAGACTAGGTCCTGGTGTTGGTCCTTCAGAGAGATTTCAATGTTTAACAAAAAAAAAAAAAAAAACACACATTTCTTTCAGAAGAAGTCCACTCTGCTCCCTCCTGAACCAGGAATATGGGCTACAATGACAGGGAAGTGGGATGTGGGTAATTAAAAATGACACAAACCTCACCTATTGAGTTTCAGTGGCTCTTCTAATTCACTATGTGAAGAGTATGTTCCAGAGTTTTGATAACAGTTGATGTGGTCAACATGCTAGTTTTTATGGTGTTTGGGGGGACAGACAGTGTTGGAAATTCCATGCTCCTCCAATTTTGCTGATGTGTTTCTGAACTTCTCTTCTTCTGAGGTGTTCTGCCTATAAATGCTGATTTAATGGTCCTGTATATGGAAATGAGTGTCATAGATGTAAAAGCTACCCTTCTTTACATCAAATTTTCTGACTGCACCAGACTAACAGGGTTGTCCTTTTATATGGTATAGGTCATCTCAGTTCAGAAACCGAGGCCCTTTTTTATCTAGTGTGGCTGGTAACTTCTCTTATGTGTAATTTATAACCTACATCTTTCTAGAATGTAGACAGAGGATAACGACTTTTTAAATCCTGGCAAATACTCAGAACATTAGGAGCATGGCAAAGTGAGGAAATGTCCCGAGATCTCTTCTGTTGAAATAACAAAAAGCTGAACATCTAAAACTCAACAGATAATAGCCAACCTGCACACATGCATGTCTGAATTAGTTAATCTGCACATCAGAGCTTTTAGAGGTTAGAACTGCAGTGAGTCTGGTGGGTAGACCGGGAGGAACAAAGAAGCTGGCTGTTCTCACAGCCAGAATTTCCTGTATGACGAGGGGTAGGGGAGAATTTGCAGCCAGTTCCCCTAAAAGCTCTGCCTGAAGGATCTGTGAACTCCACAGAGTGAAAGCCAGGGATTGAGCAGAGAGTGGAGCAGGGGCAAGAGCTGTGTCTTAGCAGTGGTGGTTGTGGAATGGAAGGCTGAGAGACAGACACTACCAGCCACCCCGACCCAATGACCCGGAGCAAGGACTTCCTCCATTTTATGTCTTCCCACACTTACCACTGTGGAGCCGCAGTTTAACTGACGCAAGCAGCAATGAGTGGAAAACCACTCTTGGTACCACAGACAGGCTGGGGCCAAGGATCGCTGGCTTGAGTATTTACTCTTCCAGAGAGAAAAAAGACATTATTTGCTGCAGAGATCTAAGAGGCTTGTATGCTGCCTACTATAGAAACAGAGACCTCTATTTAGAGTCTTCTTTATAAAGGAAAAAAGCAGACTACGTTTGCATTAATGCCCAGGCGAAGAAAGAGTCCACCAAACACCATGGACAAGCAGACTGACAAGGCAGTTTAAAAATAAAAGTGTAAAGCTCCAAAACTAATTTTAAAAACTGAGAAATATACACGTTAAATGACAGAATTCAGTGTGGCACTTCTGAATAAACAAGGAGATGCAAATACATCAGATCAACAATTCTAGGAAAAAAAGATCAAAAGAGACCAAAATGTTGTTAATAAGAAACGGAAACTAATAAAACTAAGCAGAACTACCAGAGATAAGAAACACTAAAAGAGATGAAGAGGGAAATACCAAGCTTAGGAAATACAGCTGACTAGATCATGCGAAGCGTCAGTAATATCGAGGACGGAAATTTGGAAGTGATTCAGAAGAAAGAAGAGAGAATGAAAAATACCGAGAGAACTGGCTGATGCCATCAGGAAAGGCAACATACGAATGGAAATACAAGAAGTGGAAGATAAAGAGAACAGAGCGTATTCAATAATTGACAAGAATTTCCCAAATCTAAAGAATCAACTGGAGATTCGAATCCAAGAAGCTAAAAGAACGTGCACATATCTCAAAGCAAAAAGGTCTTCTCCAAGACACAGCATATTAAAATTATCAAAATTAATAATAAAGAAGAAAATATCAAAACGGCCAGGCAACAGATGACCTGTAACAGGAAACCCATTCGACTGTCATCGGACTTCTCAGTACAAACCTTACAAACCAGAAAGGATTGGAATCAAATATTCAATGAAAAGAACCATCAGCCAAGAATAGTGTATCCAGCTAAGCTCTTCTTTACATCTGAAGGGGAAATAAAGACCTTTCCAGACATACTAAAGGTGAGGGAATTCTCCACTACGAGGCTTGCAGTACAGGAAGTACTGAAAGGGATCAGCCCATCTGAAGCAAACCAACAACAACAACAACAAAAAAAAAAAAAAAACAACAAAAACAACAAAATGTATGTGTGTGTCTATGTATATTATATATATATATATATATAATTAAATATATAGATATATACGTACATATATGTACAATATATATACATATATGTAAACACACACACACACATATATATATATATACACATATATACATATACATACGTATATGTATATATATAACATGAGTATATATATCAAGAGTGAGATGGCTGGAAGGTGAAAAGAACAGCACAGGGCAGCCCTTAGTAGAAACATTAAGATAAATGCTATTGCAACTTAGAAATGAATGTCCAGCATACATCGGGACAAAGTAACAATAACATAAAAAAGGAGAATTCAACAGTTGAAATTCACAAGCGGAAGGGAGATAATGCTCATGTAGAAGGAAATGAACTAATGTGTATACATCCATTATGTTAGCTTAACAGTTACCCACACACTAAAGATCCTGAACTTGGGTAAAACAAGAAGGACTAGGAGAAATATTCACTAAACCCCACCAAATTATAATAACAATGCAAGGACAAAGAAACAATGGAATTTCTGAGCTACCAAAAAAAAAAAAAAGATAAAATAGCTATAGAAAAACATATTTCAATGATCACCCTAAATGTAAATACCCTGAACTCAAGAACAAGAAACCATGGAGTTGCAGATTGCATCTAAATACAAAGTCCCATCACAACCTGACTTGAGGAGACATATCTCAGTTCCAAAGACAGATACAGACTCAAAGTGAAAGGGTGGAAAATTATATCTCAAGCAAATGTCATTCAGAGAAAAGCGAGAGAAGTGGTACTGATATAGGATGAAACTGACTTCAAAATAATAATAATGAAAAAAAGGTAAAGAAAGATATCTATGCTCCCAATTAGGGAGCCCTGAAATATGTAAAATAAATACTAACAGAACTAAAGGGAGCAACAAGACAAAAACACTGTTGTAGTAGGGAACCTAAGACCCCACTGTCGGAAATGGACAGATCATACAAATGGAAAATCAATAAGAAAGTAACATCCTCTAATGGCACATCAGACCAACTGGATACAAGTGACATTTCCAAAGGCTTTTATTTCCAAATTGCTGCTTATACATTTTTCTCTAATGCGCATGGAACATTCTCATGGATTGAACACCTACTGGGACACAGAGAGAGCTTGAACAAATGTTAAGAGGGATGAAATCATACCAACCATATTCTCTGACCATAATGCTTTGAAACTGGAGAGCAACTGTGAAAGTAAGGTGGGAACAGACACAAATACATGGAGATTAAAAACATACTTCTGAAGAACAACTAGGTCAGAGAAGAAACAAAAGGAGAGATCAAGAGATACGTAGAAATTAATGACAATTATAGTACAACAGATCATTCTTTGGGAACGTGGCATAAAATGGTCATAAGAGGAAAGTTCATATCCTTACAGGCCTATCTCCAAAAGCAAGAATGAACCCAAATAAACAAATGCTTCATCTTAAAAAACTAAAACTCAACAAATGAAGCCCAAAGTCAGCAGAAGGAAAGAAATCATCAAAATTAGAGCCTAATAAATGCAATAAATAAAACAAAAACAATCAAAAAATTAACACAACAAAGAGCTGGTTTTTTGAAAAGGGTAATAAAATTGACAAACCCATGGCTAGAATCACTAAAGAAGAAAGAGAAAGGAAACCAACAAAATCAGAGGTGCAAGAGGGGAAATTACGACAGACACCACAGAACATAAAAGATCATACAAGAATACTATGAAAAGCATATGACACCAAATACCCTAGAAGAAATGGACTAGTACTTAGGTTGGAATCAAGAAAAGCTGGGAAATTTAAATAGATCATTCAACAGTATGAAAATTAAAACAATCATGAAAATTACCCAGAACTGGAAGTCCAGGACCACGTGACTTTACCAGTGAATTCTACCAAACACCCAAAAAAGATTGAATACCTATTCTCCTCAAACCCTTTCCAAAAATCTAGGTGGAGGCGAGACTTCCCAACACACCTCATAAGGCCAATATTTCCCTGATACCGTAACTTGCGAATGATAACACACAAAAAAGGAAAGCGCAGTCCAATCTCTCTCATGAACATAGACACACAAATTCAAAATAAGGTACTAGCAAACTGAATACAACAACAGAGTAAAACGATTATACACCACATCAAGTGGGCTTCATCCCAGGAACACAGGCATGTTTCAATAGATGCAAATCCATAAGTGTGATACATCATAAATTAAAAAATAAGAATCATAGAATCATACTCATAGAGGCAGGAAAAGCCTTTGACAAGATACAGCATCCATTTATGATCAGAACAAAATCAGTATAGAAGGAAGCATGTTAACATAATTAAGGCCATATGTAACAAACTCTCAGACAACTTTGTATTCTTAACAGTGAAAATGACAAACCTTTCCTCTGAGATCAGGAACAAGGCAAGGCGGTCCACTTTTGCCCCTGTTACTCAACATAACACTGGAGGTCCTCGCGAGAGCAATTAGACAAGAGAAGGATAATAAACATAAGGCATCCAAATAGAAAATCAAGTCGAAATGATACTATTTGTGGACGACATAAATCTCTGTACAGAAAACCCTAAAGACTCCACCAGAACACTACTAGAAACAATAAGCAAATACAAAAGAGTTTCTGGGTACAAAATCAACATTCAAAAATCCACCACATTCCTATACTCTAAAAATAAAGTCAAGAAAAAAGTGGAAAGACACATTTACTTTTGCAACTTCAAAGAGAAGAATACAATATCCCGGAATTAATTTAGCAAAACATGTGAAGGATCTCTATATTGAAAACTATAAGAACTTATTGAAAGCAGTTGAAGATACAAAGAAAAGGAATAGATACTCCATGTTCATAGATTAGAAGACTCAACATAGTTAAAATGACCTCATTACAACTTAAAGCATTATATAGATTTAATGCAATCTCCATCAAAATCCTATTGGCACTTTTTAACAAATTAGAACAAAAAATGATCAGATTTGTATGGAAACACAAAAGAACTGATATTGCCAAAGCAATCCTGAGAAAAAAATGAGCCATCACTCTGCCTAACTTCGAATTATACTACAAAGCAAAAGTAATCAAAATGGCATGGCATTGGCAGCAAAACAGACACACGAACCAGTGGAACAGAATCAAGACTCCAGAAGCAAACCCATCTATGTGGGCAAATAATTTTCACCCAAAGACCCAAAACATACAGTGGAGAAAGGAAAGCCTTTTCAATAAATGGTTCTGGAAAACTGGAAAGGCAGCAGGAAAAGAATGAAACTAGACTGTTCTCTGTCACAACATGCCAAAATTACCTCAAAATTGATTGAGGACCTGAATATAAGCCCTGGGGAAATAAAAGGGGCAGAAGAAAACACAGAACCAAACCCTAGGATCATGGACCTAAAGAGAATTTTATGAATTTGACCTCATAGGCAAGGGAAGGAAAAGCAAAAATAAATGAACGAGATTACATCAGACTCAAAAGCTTCTGCTCAGCAAAAGAAACCATCAACAAGCTAAAGAGACAACCACTGGAATGGGAAGATATATTTGAAAGCAACACCTCCCATAAGGACCTAATATCCTAAATATGTACAAAGAAAGCAATACTTGCAATAAGGCCTAATATCCCAAATATACAAGCAACTCGTACATCTCAGTAACAATATAAAAGCAAATGATCTAGTCAAAGAATTGGGCAGTGAACCTGAACCGACACTTATCCCTAGAGTACCTATAAATGGCCAACGGATACTGGAAAAAGATGCTCAATATCGCTATTAGGGAAATGGAAAATCAAAACCAAAAGAAGATACCATCTCACACCTCTTAGAATGGCTATAATCAACAGGACAAGTAATGACAAATGTTGCAGTGGACGTGGAGAAATAGGAACCCTCATCCACTGCTGGTGGGACCGCAATTTGGTATGGCCGCTATGGAAAACAGTATGGAGGTTCCTCAGAAAACTAAGAATCGCTCTATCATATGATCCAGTGATCTCTCTACTGGGTATTTACCCAAAGTCTTGACAACCCACATCCGAAAAGGTATGTGCACACCACTGTTCACAGCAGCATTAGTCCCAGTGGCCAGGACATGGAAGCAACTGAAGTGTCCTGTGATAGATGATTGGATAAAGAAGCCATGGCACCTATATACACTGGAATATAACTCGGCCATGAGAAGAGATGAAATACTGCCATTTGTGACAACATGCTAAGTGAAATAAGTTAGAAAATTTAAAAACTAAGATTTCACCCCTATGTGGTGATAAAAGTCTAAAAGCAAACATGACAGACAGAGAAACGTGGAACAATTCAGTAGACTAGCGTTACCAGAGGCAGACGTGGGGAAGTTGGGGGAGGTAGGTGGCGGTTATAAGGGTTAAATTTGGTGATGGAAGGAATTCTAACTCTGGGTGGTGAACACATATTGCGACATACTGCTGAAGTACATACTTGGAAAAATGAAATTTTGTTGTTCACTTTCACCTCAAAAATGTTTTAGACTAAAAAAATAATCAGTGTCTTTTCATATGGAGCTATGTGTGTGTGTATCCTGCCGATAAATTCTTAGGGCTTCCTCTTTCATCGTGGTTGTGAGGATTTGTATGTGATCACTGTGCTAGTCCTCCTTGGACAACAGCTTTCTTACTGTACGAAAGTGGCCACGTTTTCTTTGAAAAGAATGAACTGCATAACACGACAAAACTGATATCCGACCTCCTTGTACATATCACTTTCTGAATTTATCAACCCATTTGGGAGGGGGCCATTACTGTAATCTTGCCTTATGCATATTCCATGCTGTATTGCTTTCTAGAATATGAGTTTACTTATGGTGTATATATAAGCCCTGGATTCTCCTGTTTGCATAGAGATAAAACTTCACGCTTATATAAATCAGGGCCTCCTCTCCTCATGTTTGAACACTCTGTATATAAGCAACCTCCTCTGGATGTGTACTGAACATACTGACTGTGAAGGACTCATAAAATCAGAAAGGAAGTCGGCACATAAATTCAAAGGACCATGAACAAATTATACGCCAACGACGTGGACAACTTAGAAATTAATAAATTGTTAAAAACATAAAACATACAAAAACAAGCTTGAAGAAATGTTAAATATGAGCACATTAATATCAAGCAAAGAGACTGAATCAGTAATCTTCAACATCCCAACAGAATAGCCCAGGACCAACTGGCTTCATTGCTGAATTCTACCAAAATTAAAGAATTCACACAGAGCCTTCTCAAACTCTTTCAAAAACTTGAAAATGAGGAAAAACTCCCAGTCTCATCAGATGAGGCCAATATTATACTGATCTAAAGCCAGATAAAAAAAGCTACAGGTCAATTTCCATGATGACTATAGATGCAAAAACTCTCAAAAGTATACTATTAGCAAATCCAATTCAACATCAAAATAATCATGCACTACGATTAAGTGGGCTTCCTTCCAGAGATGCAAGGGTAGTTCAACATATGCAAACCAACAAATGTGATAGTCCACAATAAAATGAAACATAGCAATCATATGGTCATCTCTATAGGTGCAGAAAAAGCATCTGACTTCCTTTCACGAAGAACTGCTCAACAAATTACGTAAAAACAAACATACCTATTACACTAAATGCCACATCACTGACTCACCGTCAACACAGTGGTGAAGGATTACAAACTTTTCTTCTAAGATTAAGGACAAATAAGAGTGCACATGCTCCCCACTAAGGTAGTAGAGGAGAGACCCTCGACAGGGCAGTTAGACAAGAAAAAGAAATCTAGGCATTCAAATTGAAAAAGTAGAAAACAATGTCAGTTGCAGATGATAAGATCTTACATATAAAAAAGCTTAAGATGCCAACAACATTTATTAAAATAATGCTGAAAAGTTTCAGAATTAAAAGAAATCCAAAAATAATTTACATTACCATCGACTGACAATAATCTAAAAAGAAATGTAAAAATACACTCCTACCATTTATAGTAGCATCCAAAACAATAGAGCACCTATGTACAACTTAACCAAAGAGGTGAAAGATACGTACAAGGTATTGATGTAAGAAATTTATTCCTGGAGATAAAGATGGTTAAATATTTGAAAGTCAGTGTATTATATCACATTAACAGATTGAAGAAAAAGCTATATGGTCATTCTCTATCAAAGCCATATGATCATTCTTTTAACATAGCATTTAACAAAACACAACACACTTTAATAAAAATATAAATAAAACAAGAAAATAAGGAACCTATCTCAGTAAAATAAAAGCCATATATGAAAAACCCACAGCATCACACCCAAAGGTGGAAGTTCCAAGTTTTCCTAATACTGCTAATGAGTCAAGAATGCCCACCCTTGCCTCTTTTTTTTTTCCTAAAGATACATTTAATTTTTAAAGTTTTCTTTTTCAATTTGCATTGACATTCAGTATTATATTAGTTTCAGGTCTGCAGCATTTATATAACCTTACGAAGTGATTTCCCCTGGTTAGTCTACTGCCCACCTGACACTGTACATAATTATTACATTAATATTGACTGTATTTCCTATGCTGGACTTCACATCCCAGTGACTATTTTCTAACTAGCAATTTCTACCTTTCAATCTCACTGTTTTCATCCAACCCTCCAAACTCCTTCCTCTCTGGCAACCATTATTTCTATGAGTTTCTGAGATTATTTTTGCACTTTTGATTCCACGTATAAGTGAAGTCATATGGCATTTGTATTTGTCTTTCTCTTTCTGACTTATCCTAATTAGCATGATCCATTCCAGGTCCATCTAATTGGTTGCAAATGATGAGATTTCATTCTTTTTCACGCCGAGTAATTTTCCATCTTCTATGTGTTTCATATCTTTATCCATTTGTCTTCTGATGGGCACCCAGGCTGATTCCATATTTTGGCTACGATAAACAGAGCTGCAATAAAGATAGTGGTGCATGTGTCTGTTCAAATGAGGGTTTTCTTTGGATTTCTTTGGATCAATACCCAGAAGTATAGTTTGCTGGGTCTATGTTAATTTTTGAGTATCTTACGTACTTTTTTCTATAGTGTCTGCACCAATTTGCAATTTCACCAACAGCACATGATGGTTCCCTTTTCTCCACAGTTTTGCCAGCACTTGTTGCGTTATTGATGATGGACAGTCCAACAGGTGAGAGGTGATAACCCAGTGTGACCTTAATTTTCATTTCTCCGATTAGTGACATGGAACACCTTTGCATATGTTCATTAGCCATATGTATGTCCTCCTTGGAGAAATTTCTCTTCTGGTCATCTTCCCATTTCTTTAAGTAGATTGTTTGTTTGTTTGTTTGTTTTAGTTGAGTTCCATGAGTTCTTTATAAGTTTTACATATTAACTCCAAACCAGATGTTTCATTAGCAAATACCTTCTCCCATTCAATATTGTCTTTTCATTTTGTTGTTGGTGTCCTTTGCTGTGCAAAACGTTTTTAGTTTGGTTTAGTTCCATCTGTTCTTGTCACTTTTATTCAATATAGTACTGGGAGTTTTAGCCAGAGCAATTAGGCAAAAAAAAAAATAATATCTAACTGGAAAGGAATGAACTTATCTGTGCTTGCAGATGATATGTAGAAACCCAAGGGTTTCTAGAAAAAGACAAAAACAAAAACAAAACAAAACAAAACAAAACAAAACAGAAAGCAAAACAACTTGTAACTAATAGGTGAATTGAGTAAGTAGAAAAATACATATAAAATAACCAACAAATATCAGTTACGTTTTCTATAACTAAAAATAACCCAAAAATAAAATTCAGAAAATATTCCATTTGTGACATTAACTAAAAGATTTAAGAATTAATTTAACCAAGGAGGTGAAAGGACTGTACAATAAAAATTATAAAACACTCCTGAAATGAATTAAAAACATAAATAATGAAAACACATTCCATGTTCATGGACTGACTTAATATTGTTAAAATCGCCATACACCCAAAGTGATCTACACATTTAATACAATGCCTATCAAATTTTCAATGACATCTTTTTGCACTAATTGAAAAACATCCCCTAGAATTCACATGGAATCTCAAAGGACTGTGAGTATTCAAAGCAACCCTGAAAACAAACAAAACTGAAGGACTCACACTTTCTGATTTCAAATGTTACTACAAAGCTACAGAAATCTAAACTGGTATTGTAATAAAGACGAAGACCAAAGGGACAAAATAAAAGCCCGCAAATAAACCCTTGCACAGTGGTGTCAAGTGATTTTTAACAAGGCCACAAAGACTATTCGATGGAGAAAGGACAGTATTCAACAAAAGGCACTGAAAAACCTGAAGATCCTCGTACAGAAGAATGAAGCTGTATGCTTCTCTGACACCATACAACAAAAGTGAGCTCAGAATAGATCAAAACTTACGTCTAAGAACTAAAGAAAAATTCATTCTTGTCTATGACACCACAAGCACAGACAACAATAGAAAATAATACACAAACTTGACTCACACAAAGTTTTAAAATTTTATGTAATAAGTGTTGGTGAGGATGAAGAATGGCACCTTTGTTCACTGTTGGTGGAAATGTAAAACAGTACAACTGCTATTGGAAAACAGAACAGCAGTTCTTGAAAATAAAAATAGCATTACCAGTTTATCAATAATTTCACTTCTCGTTATGTACCTAAGAAATGGAAAATAAGTTTTAAGTAATTATTTGTACACATATGTTCATAGCAGCACTGTGGATGACAACTAAACAAAAGCAACCCAAGCGCCATCAGCTGGCATGAATGGATAAACAAAATGTGGTAATCATCCTATGGAATATTATTCAGCCAAAAAAGTAATTCTGGTACATGCTAGTACATGGATTAACCTGAAGACACAATGCTGAGTGAATTAAGCTGGTTATTTAAAAAAAAAAAAGCTAAAGCTAATACTGTATGATTTTATCAGTTACTGAGAACTGTCAAACTCACAGGCAAGGAATTCAACAGACAGTGTCATGAAACAGGGTAAGGGAATGGGCAACTACTGTACAACGTAATTTACGTTTTAATTTTACAAAATAAAAAAATCTAGGTCACATTCAAAGTATATTTCTTTTTAAGTCCCCAGTTTGCTTTGGTTTATAGAGCACAAACTGATATAATGATAGAAACTGGATCACTAACATTAAAAAATATCAATAAAACATATATTTTAGAAACACAGAAAACAGAAGATATTGCATCATTGACACTTTTATTGCCTTTTCATAACACATTTGTAAAATTGTTAAACAGTGTATTTGGTTATAAAGTTAAAATACAAATTCAATAAAATTCCAATTAGTTGTCCATGGATGTTGCTTTAATTCATACTACATACAACAGCAAATAGCCTAGTAGACAGCATAGAATCTGTAAACAACACAAAGTTACACACTAAGTACCTTTACCAAATTTATATTCAGAAATGCCTTCTCGATTCTGATGGCCTCACTTAGGAAAGTTAACAGTCCCTGTCATCAGGGCTTTGTATGAAAATAAAGTCAATAAACAAATAACAACTTTAATTCCAGTAAAAACATTTTTGGACCAAAGAATTCTCTGTATATATGAAACACTAGAACAATTAAAAAAAAAACCCTAATTTAAATTTTAAACAAAGACATCTTTTTAGTTTTTCTAATTGGAGTCTCACATTAAGTCAACATATTTTCTTATCCATTAATGTACTATATATATATATATATATATATATATATATATATATATATATATATACACACACACACATACATATATATATATATATATATATATTTGTCAACCATATTTGTGTGTGTGTGTGTGTGTGTGTATATACACATATATATATATGTGTGTGTGTATATATATATATGTGTGTGTGTGTGTGTGTGTGTGTGTGTGTGTGTGTGTGTATATATATATATATATATATATATATATATATATATATATATATATATATATAATTTGTCAACCATATTTGTCAATTGTATCTTGACACATATCCACAGGATTGATCAGAACAAAAACTCAGTATACACAGTGTAGTGCTTAGCAGTAGTCCTTCTCTAAGGTCACATCACTTGGATTTAAGCATTCCAAGGAAGAGCCAAGTATAGTCTGAAGTTCATTTGTAAATTCAACCAAGTCTAATAATTCCTTGCTATTGGGGTTGAAGGCTTCTAGGTCTTTGGAACAAGAGAACAAGAGACGTGCTGAAACTTGCCTATAAAACTCTTCTTCTGCAATTGTGACCATTTCCACATTTGGAAAACTGCAACGTAATATGTGGGATGACATTTCTAATTTTTTAAGTACATCTGAAAGCAGTAACCTGTTTCATGGCCTACAAAACAAAAAGGAATGTGGTTAAAAGCTCTGATGAATTAAAGGTGCCCCCAATAATTATAGTTGTTAATAAACCATTCAAAAGCATAACAGAGTGTTTTCTTCCACCACCCTGTCATTTTTCACCATATGCATTCACTTATCAACATTCTCCTTTCAAGGTAAGCAAAAGTATCTAATGCTACTGAGAGTAAATCTGGACTCATCCAGTTTTGAGAGAACATGTAGGGAAGACCAAGTAGTTTATAGAAAGAAAGATGAAAACCTTAAAGAAACTCACCTCCTTTGCTTTAAACACATCTCCACACTCAAACTCCTCTCATCTATCTAAAGCAAATTATTACACACCTTGCATATAACCTGCAACAGAACTTTATGATTTAGATCCTAATAAAATTTCACTATTTATAATGGCATACTTACTTCAGAGCCTGATGATGATGTAGCCTACTAAGCACCTTTGTTAACCAACAATAGAGCACAAGTCTCTTGATAATGTATACCTTAAGCTTGGGTATATATTGGGTGGCTCAGATTGAAGGGCAAAACAATACCTTACCAAATCTGGTGACATAAAATAACCCCCAAACTATGCATAGTAATTTTCTAAGCCTTAATGAAAAGGAAAATTATTAATATTGGTGAGGACAATTATCAATATAGGTGCAGTTTGTTGATGTGCCTTGGAAAGCCCCTTTAATGGTATGCTGGAAAGCTTCTAAAACTCTTTCTCCAAGATTTAATATCTTAGGTATACAGGCAAAAACTCTTCTGTGGCATTCCAATAAATGCCAATGTGAATACTTTGGGTTTTAGGTTCTTATTTGCCTTGGTAGTGTTCTCGTAGGAATATTATATATAGTGCCATGAATCTGATCCCCGTTGCATATAATGAATACACCATAAAAGCACATTAAGTGAAGTGCAGAGACACTTAAAATTCACTCACCTACCCACCATCTATTTAAAAGTGTTTTAAATAGTCCTACTACTCTAAGAAAACTCAGGTATTTTTCAACCATATGCTTCCCCTAGAGAAACGGAAACTTGGAGGTTGTGACATGGTAATTGAAGGCTATCTGAAAATGCAAATTCAAACACATCCCTGTATGCCTCATCTGTATCATCTTGTACTAGAGGGTTTGCCAAAACATTAAATCCAGTTTCATGATCTGGTGCTAATGAAGGGGAAACGAGAGAAAGGAGTTAGCAGGCTCCATTAAAATTTCAGCTCTCCCCAATTAAAAGATTCTAAATAAAAAGAGATTATTTCCTAATAATCTCTGTTTAGAGTCCCACCAGCCATCCTCCACTCTCTCCCACCACAGAGAAATGTTCCGTAAATCATTCACTTCCCACTGAACTAAAAAGAACAATGTTCCTCAACACAAACAGAGCTTACATAAAACTCCCTAGGGCTATGAAATTCATCCCTGTGACTCTGTAGGTCATGTAAGTAATCTGGAGAGAGGGGGGGAAAGTCTTTAAGAAACTGTTGAAATAATAAAGGTTTCAGCAAAGTTGCAGGATACTCAACATAAAAAATTGGTTGCATTTCTAACAAAATCCAGGAAAGAAATAAAATAATCACAGCATAACTTCAAAGAAATACTTAGGAATAAACCTAAGTAAGGGCAAAGGTTTGTACACTGAAAACGAAAATGTTGATAACTCTGAGGCAATGCAGGTAAATAAAAATATTTCATATTGATAGCTTAGATGACTTAATACTGTGAAAATGGACATACTACCCAAAGCAATCTACAGATTTATCATCACTTATCAAAGTCTCAATGACATTTTTCAAAAACAGAAAAGTTGTCCTAAAATTAAAATAAAATCTTGAGAGATGCCATATAGCCAAAACTATCTTAAAAAAAAAAACTGGTGGCTGCATACTTCTTAATTTCAAAATATACTGCAAAGCAATCCTAATTAAGAGAGTATACAATTGGCATAAATACAGACAAACATATAGACAAAAGGGACATAAAAGAACCAAACATAAAAATCTTTATATATTGTAAATCTTGATAAAGATACTGAACTCTATACAATATACAAAATTTCACTCAAAAATGAATTAAAGACCCAAACGTAAGACCTAAAACATCGAAGATAAAAGAACGTATTCAGAAAATGCACTTGGCTGCAATTTCTTGAACATGACACCAAAAGCACAGCCAACAAATGTGACTACATGAATCTCAAAATCTACATAGTGAAGAAAATACAAGTAAGAAAGGGCAACCAAAAGAAAGAAAATATTTACAAATCTGATAAAGGGATAATAGCCAGAAAATATTAGAAAAGAAAAAAAAAAAACTTCTACAACTCAATAAATAGCCAATAACCAAATTCAAAATGAACAAAGGACTTGAAAAACAATTCTCTAATAAAGCATTATGAATGTCCAGTAAGAAAAGATAATCAACATCACTAATCTTTAAACAAATGCATATGTGACTATAATAAGATATTCATTCTCTGCTCATAGACTGCTGGTGGGAATGTAAAATGATATAACCACTGAGAAAAAACAATATGGAGGTTTCTCAGAAAATTTAAAATTGAACTATTGTATAGCCTAGCAATTTCACTTTTGAGTTCATACCCTAAATAAATGAAAGGAGGACCTCAGATATGTTCACATATATATTTATAAATATTCTCGCATTATTCACAAGATTTAAAAGGTGCAAACAACCCAAATGTCCATCCACATATATGTATAAAGAAAATATGGCATATATAGGCAATGGGATGTTATTCAGTCTTAAAGAAGGAATTCTTTCTCATACCACTATGTGAAGGAACCTTGAAAACATAGTCAGTGAAATAAACCAGTCACAAATGATCACATAATGTAAGATTTCACTTATACGAGGTATCTAAAGTAGGTAGAATAATAAACACAAAAAGAATAATAATACTGCTTGCCAGAGATTGGGTGGAGAAGTGGTGACTATTAGTATTTAATGGCATAAATTTTTATTTAAGCAAGATAGAAGAGTTCTAGAGGGCTTTTGCACCACAATCTCAATAGACTTGACACTCCTGCACAGTACAGATAAAAATGTTTGAGAGGAATTTTAATGCTATAAACTAAGATTTTTTAATAAGTAAATCTAAGTTAAGATAAACAAATAGTTACTACCACATGGGTTAGTGGCATTCTTTGACACTAAGAATATAACAAAGGATTTAAGTGTACATTCTTCACACTTACAAAAAGCTGTTCTTCTTCTTCAAGGATCCTGTAATGACTGAGGCTTACACAATGACACATCTGCTGACTAAACATCACATACACACACAGATAATTTCTTGAATGAAATGTCTGAGTTTTTAATTTCATATAGATTCAGAATGTGAAAAGAAAAGATACCTAAGTTAAAAATGTATTTGTAAAGGTAAATAACTTTAAGAAATTGTAAATGATAGTGAATGTTGGTCAATTGAAATGCACAATCACTGGCTAAGCACACCAAAATATTTAGCGTAATTAGAATGTTGTATCATACAGAAGGCAATATTATAGCTGTTTTAAAATCTAAAGGTGTTTCATGTCTGTCTAATAAAACATAAAATTTTTTTGGTCAGTACCTAAATTGTAAGAAAGGACATTTTTTTCCATTCTATTTTTTAAAATTAAGTTTATTCAGGTGACCTGGTTAATAAAATCGTCTAGGTTTCAAGTGTACTATGCTTGAACTTTATCTTTCTTGTTTCTTGAAGTGATCTACCTGCCAGAAACCTTTCCATAACATTGCTGCGAGTCATTTTCATAATGGTTCTAGAACTGAGTATGTAGCCAAAGTAGGGTCCGCACCATAGGACAGAAGCAGGTGGACAGTTTCCAAGTGATCATTCTCAACTGCATCATGGAGAGGCCTATGAAGAGAGATACAGTAGTATTAAACTTGAGCACATACACATACATATGCTTCTGTCTGAAGGTGTTTAATAAAAGGCAAAACTCACTTTGGTTGTACTAGGTGTGACAAGTCTCAAATATACAATATTTCACCAATGCACTCTGAACTGTCAAATTGGACTACACAGAGAAAGCTAAGGTGTGATAAAAATGATACAAGACTTCTTCAAAACAAAATAGCTAAAAATACAAATAAGACAACTGCAATAACTACATATGTACAAAATTTTCTTTAATGTAAATATTTAAGGCTGAATAACATCACATATTATGTATATACCTCATTTTGTTTATCCATTCATGCCAGCTGATGGCGCTTGGGTTGCTTTTGTTTAGTTGTCATCCATAGTGCTGCTATGAACGTATGTGTACAAATAACTACTTAAAACTTATTTTCCATTTTAGGTACATAAACAGAAGTGCAATTATTGATAAAATGGTTATGCTATTTTTATTTTCAAGAACTGCTGTTCTGTTTTCCAATAGCACTTGTACTGTTTTACATTTCCACCAACAGTGAACAAAGGTGCCATTCTTCGTCCTCACCAACACTTATTACACAAAATTTTAAAACTTTGTGTGAGTCTAGTTTGTGTACTATTTTCTTTTGTTGTGTGTGCTTTTGATGTCATAGCCAAGAAGGAGTTCTGCTTTAGTTCTTAGACATAAGTTTTGATCCATTCTGAGTCCACTTTTGTTTTATGGTGTCAGATAAGCATACAGGTTCATTCTTCTGCACGTAGATCTCCAGGTTTTCCAGTGCCTTTTGTTGAATACCGTCCCTTCTCCATCGAATATTCTTTGTGGTCTTGTTAAAAATCATTTGACACCATATGTGCAAGGGTTTATTCCTGGGCTTTTATTTTGTCCCTTTGGTCTTTGTCTTTATTATAATACCAGTTTTGATTTCTGTAGCTTTGTAGTAATATTTGAAATCAGAAAGTGTGAGTCCTTCAGTTTTGTTTGTTTTCAGGGTTGCCTTGAATACTCACAGTCCTTTGAGATTCCATGTGAATTCTAGGGTCTGTTTTTCTATTAGTGCAGTAACATGTCATTGGAAATTTGATAGGCATTGTATTAAATGTGTAAATCACTTTGGGTAGTATGGCCATTTTAACAACATTAAGTCAGTCCATGAACATGGAATGTGTTTTCATTAATTATGTTTTTAATTCATTTCAGCAGTGTTTTATAATTTTTATTTCTCCTCCTTGGTTAAATTAATTCTTAAGTCTTTTATTTAATGTCATAAATGGAATATTTTCTGAATTTTATTTTTGGGTTAATTTTAGTTATAGAAAACGTTACCGATATTTGTTGGTTGTTTTTGATGTATGTTTTACTTACTCAATTCACCTATTAGTTACAAGCTGTTTTGTTTTCTGTTTTGTTTTGTTTTGTTTGTTTGTTTGTTTTATCAAAGTGTGTTGTGTTTTTGTCTTTTGGTAGAAACCCTTGGGTATCTACATATTATCTGTAAGCACAGATAATTTCATTCCTTTCTGGTTAGATATTATTTTTTTCTTGCCTAATTGCTCTGGCTAAAACTCTCAGTACTATGTTGAATAAAAGTGGCAAGAACAGATGGAACTAAACCAAACTAAAAACGTTTTGCACAGCAAAGGAAACCAACAACAAAACAAAAAGACAATATTGAATGGGAGAGGGTATTTGCTAATGAAAACTCTCTTTTGGAGTTATTATGTAAAATTTATAAAGAGCTCATGGAACTCTATAAAAACAAACAAACAAGCAAACAATCCAATGACAAAAAAGGAGCAGATGACCAGAAGAGAAATTTCTCCAAAGAGGACATACATATGGCTAATGAACATATGCAAAGGTGTTCCATGTCACTAATCGGAGAAATGAAAATTACGACCACAATGGGTTATCACCTCTCAACTGTTGGACTGTCCATCATTAATAACTCAAAAAGTGCTGGTAAAACTGTGGAGAAAAGGGGACCCTCATGTGCTGTTGGTGGAATTGCAAATTGGTGCAACCACTATAGAAACCAATATGTAAGATACTCAAAAATTAACATAGACCCAGAAAATTATACTTCTGGGTATTGATCCAAAGAAATCCAAAGAAAACCCTCATTTGAAAAGACACATGCACCCCTATGTTTATTGCAGCTCTGTTTATCATAGCCAAAATATGGAATCAGCCTGGGTGCCCATCAAAAGACAAATGGATAAAGGTGTGATACACATATAAGATGGAACATTACTCAGTGTGAAGAGAATGAAATCTCATCATTTGTAGCAAATTAGATGGAACTGGAAGGTATCATTGTAAGTGGGATAAGTCAGACAGAGAGAGTCAAAAAAAAATGCCATATGATTTCACTTATACATGGAATCAAAAGTGCCAGAAAAAGAAAAATCTCACAAAATCATAGAAATAATGGTTGCCAGATGGGAAGGAGTTTGGAGGGTTGGATGAAAACAGTGAGATTGGGAGGTAGAAACTGCTAGTTAGAAAATAGTCACCGGGATGTGAAGTCCAGCATAGGTAATACAGTCAATAATAATGTAATAATTATGTATGGTGTCAGGTGGGCAGTAGACTAATCAGGGGGATCACTTCGTAAGGTCATATAAATGCTGCACACTTGAAACTAATATAATACTGAATGTCAACCCTATTTGAAAAAAAAAACAACAAACGTTTAAAATTAAATGTTTTTTCAGGGAAAAAAGTGGCAAGGGTGGGCGTTCTTGACTCATTAGCAGGATTAGGAATACTTGGAACTTCCACTTTGAGTGTGATGCTGTGAATTTTTTATATATGGCTTTTATTTTAATGAGGTAGTTTCCTTCTTTTCTTGTTTTATTGATATTTTTATTAAAGTGTGTTGTGTTTTGTTAAATGCTATGATGAAGAATGATCATGTGGCTTTGCTAAAGAATGACCACATAGCTTTTTCTTCAATCTGTTAATGTGATATAATACACTGACTTTCAAATATTTAACCATCTTTGTCTCCAGGAATAAATTTCTTACATCAATACCTTGTACATATCTTTCACCTCTTTGCTTAAGTTTATACCTAGGTGTTCTATTGTTTTGGATGCTACTATGAATGCTGGAGTGTATTTTTACATTTCTTTTTAGATTATTGTCAGTAGATGGTAATGTAACTAATTTTTGGATTTCTTTTAATTCTGAAACTTTTCAGCATTATTTTAATAAATGGTGTTGGCATCTTAAGCTTTTCTATATGTAAGATCATATCATCTGCAAATGAGAATTTTTTTCTTCTTTTCCAATTTGAATGCCTTTATTTCTTTTTCTTGTCCTATTGCCCTGTCCAGGGTATCTCCTCTACTACGGTAGTGGGGAGAATGTGCACCCTTATTTGTTCTTAATCTTAGAAGAAAAGTTTGTAATCCTTCACCATTGTGTTGATGGTGAGTCTGTAAAGTGGCATTTAGTGTAATAGGTATGTTTCTTTGTACCTGATTTGTTGAGCAGTTTATCGTGAAAGGAAGTCAAATGCTTTTTCTGCTTCTATGGAGATGACCATATGACTTTTATGTTTCATTTTATTGTGGAGTATTACATTTGTTGGTTTGCATATGTTGAACTACCTTGCATCCCTGGAAGGAATCCCACTTAATCATAGTGCATGATTCTTTTGATGTTGAATTGGATTTGCAAGTAGTATACTTTTGAGAGTTTTTGCATCTATACACATCATGGAAATTGACCTGTAGCTTTTTTATGTGGCTTTAGATCAGGATAATATTGGCCTCATCTAATGAGTTCCTCATTTTCAAGTTTTTGAAAGAGTTTGAGAAGGGTCTGCATGAATTCTTTAATTTTGGTAGAATTCAGCAATGAAGCCAGTTGGTCCTGGGTGTTTCTGTTGGGATGTTGAAGATTACTGATTCAGTCTCTTTGCTTGATATTAATGTGCTCATATTTTACATTTCTTCATGCCTGTTTTTCTATGTTTTTTGTTTTTAACAATTTATTAATTTCTAAGTTGTCCACGTCATTGGCGTATAATTGTTCACACTGCTACATATGGTCATTTGAATTTATGTGCTGACTTCCTTTCCGATTTTATGAGTTTCACAGTCAGAAAGTTCAGTACACATCCAGAAGGAGGTTGCTTATATACAGAGAATCCAGGAGAATCCGGGGTTTATATATACACCATAAGGAAACTCATGTTCTAGAAAGCAAAACACCATGGAATATGCATAAGGCAAGTATACAGTGATAGCCCCCTCTTAAAGGGGTTGATAAATTCAGAAACATATGTAGGATATCAGTTGTGTCGTGTTATGCAGTTCATTTTTTTTCAAAGAGAACGTGTCCAATTTCGTACAGTCAGGAAGCTGCTGTCCAAGGAGGACTAGGACAATGATCACATACAAAAACTCACAACCACGATAAAAGAGGAAGCCCTAAGAATTTATCGGCAGGATACACACACCCATAGCTCCCTTTGAAAAAACACTGATTTTTTTTTAATCTTATACATTTTTGAGATGAAAGTGAACAACAAAATTTCATGTTTCCAAGTATGTACTTCACCAGTATGTTGCATTATGTGTTCACCACCCAGAGTTAGAATTTCTTCCATCACCAAATTTAACCCTTTTTTACCGCTGCCCACCTCCCCCAACTTCCCCACATCTGCCTCTGGTTCTACGTGTCTCTGTCATGTTTGCTTTTAGGCTTTGCTCAGCACATAGGAGTGAAGACATGGTTTTTTACTTTGTATAACTTATTTCACTTGGCATGTTGTCACAAATGGCAGTATTTCATCTCTTCTCATGGCTGAGTTATATTCCAATGTATGTAGGTGCCACAGCTTCTTTATCCAATCATCTCTAACAGGACACTTCAGTTGCTTCCTTGTCCTGGCCACTGGGACAAATGCTGCTGTGAACAGCGGTGTGCAAATATCTTTTCAGATGTGTGTTGTCAAGGCTTTGGGGTAAATACCCAGTAGAAGGATCACTGGATCATATGATAGAGCGAATTTTCATTATCTGAGCAACCTCCATACTGTTTACCATAGTGGCCATACCAAATTGTGGTTTCATCAGCAGTGTATGACGGTTCCTATTTCTCCACGTCCTCTCCAACATTTGTCATTACTTGTCCTGTTGATTATAGCCATTCTAAGAGGTGTGAGATGGTATCTCATTGTGGTTTTGATTTTTCATTTTCCTAATAGCGATATTGAGCAACTTTTCCATTATCCGTTGGCCATTTATGGTCCTCCTGGGATAAGTGTCGGTTCAGGTCCACTGCCCAATTCTCTGACTAGATGATTTGCATTTGTATTGTTACTGAGTTGTATGAGTTGCTTGTATATTTGGGATATTATGCCCTTACCGCAAGTGTTGATTTCTTTGTATAAATTTGTCTATTAGGTCCTTATGAGAGGTGTTGCATTCAAATATATCTTCCCATTCCAGTGGTTGTCTCTTTACCTTGTTGATAGTTTCCTTTGCGGAGCAGAAGCTTTTGAGTCTGATGTAATCTCATTCATTTATTTTTTTCTTTTCCTTCCCTTGCCTTTGAGGTCAAATTCATAAAATTCTCTTTAGGTCCATGATCCTTTGGGTTTAGTTATTGTCACTTGGTTTTCCTCTGCAGCTTTTTTTTTTTCTAGGGCTTATATTCAGGTCCTTAATCAATTTTGAGGTAATTTTGGTGTGTTGTGACAGACGGCAGTCTAGTTTCATTTTTTTCCTGCTGCCTTTCCAGCTTTCCCATAAACCATTTATTGAAGAGGCTTTCCTTTCTCCACTGTATGTTTTTGGGACTTTTGGGTAAAAATTATTCGCCGCTATATATGTGTATGCTTCTGGATTCTTGATTTTGTTCCACTGGTTCATGTGTCTGTTTTGCTGCCAATACCATGCCATTTTGATTACTGTTGCTTTGTATTATAATTCGAAGTTAGGCAGAGTGATGGCTCATTTTTTTTTTTCCTCAGGATCGCTTTGGCAATTTTGGTTCTTTTGTGTTTCCATACAAATCTAGTAATTTTTTGTTATAATTTGTTACAAAGTGCCAATAGAATTTTGATGGAGATTGTATTAAATCTATATAATGTTTTAAGTTGTAATAAGGTCATTTTAACTATGTTGAGTCTTCTAATCTATGAACATGGAGTATCTATTCCTTTTCTTTGTGTCTTCAACTCCTTTCAATAAGTTCTTATCGTTTTCAATACAGAGATCCTTCAAGTGTTTTGGTAAGTTTATTCCAGGATATTGTTTTCTTTTCATTGAATTTGCAAAAGTAATTGTGTCTTTCCACTTTTTTCTTGACTTCATTTTTAGAGTATAGGAATGCGGTGGATTTTTGAATGTGGATTTTGTACCCAGAAACTTTTTTGTATTTGCTTATTGTTTCTAGTAGTGTTCTGGTGGAGTCCTTAGGGTTTTCTGTACAGAGATTCATGTCATCCACAAAAAGTATCAGTTCGACTTGATTTTCTATTTGGATGCCTTATCTTTATTATCCTTCTCTTGTCTAATTGCTCTCGCTAGGACCTTCAGTGTTATGTTGAATAACAGGGGCAAAAGTGGACAGCCTTGCCTTCTTCCTGATCTCAGAGGAAAGGTTTTTCGTTTCCACTGTTAAGAATACAAAGTTTTCTGAGAGTTTGTTACATATGGCCTAATGATGTTAAGATGCTTCCTTCTATACTGATTTTGTTTTGATTCTAAGCGGATGCTGTATCTTGTCAAAGGCTTTTCCTGCCTCTATGAATATGATTCTATGATTCTTATTTTTTAATTTGTGATGTATCACATGTATGTATTTGCATCTATTGAACCATCCCTGTGTCCCTGGGATGAAGCCCACTTGATGTGGTGCATAATCTTTTTACTCTGTTGCTGTATTCAGTTTGCTAGTACCTTATTTTGAATTTTTGTGTCTACGTTCATGAGAGAGATTGGTCTGCACTTTTTTTTTTTTTTTTTCTGTGTGTTACCTTTAGCACGTTTCGGTATCAGGGAAACTTGGCCTTATGAGGTGAGTTGAGAAGGATTGCCTCCACTTAGATTTTTGGAAAGATTTTGAGGAGAATAGGTATTCAGTCTTCTTTGGAAGTTTGGTAGAATTCACTGGTAAAGTCATGTGTTCCTAGACTTTCAGCTTTGGGTAAGTTTGATGATTGTTTGAATTTTCATACTGTTGAATGATCTATTTAAATTTTCTAGCTTTTCTTGATTCCAACCTAAGTACTATTCCATTTCTTCTAGGGTAATTGGTGTTATATCCTTTTCATAGTATTCTTGTATGAGCCTTTCTGTTCTGTGGTGTCTGTCGTAATTTCCCCTCTTGCATCCCTGATTTGTTGGTTTCCTTTCTCTTTCTTCTTTAGTGATTCTAGCCAGGGGTTTGTCAATTTTATTACCCTTTTCAAAAACCCAGCTCTTTGTTGCGTTAATTTTTTTATTGTTTTTGTTTTATTTGTTGCATTTATTTGGCTCTAATTTTGATGATCCCTTTCCTTCTGCTGACTTTGGGCTTCATTTGTTCATTTTTAGTTTTTTAAGATGAAGCATTTGTTTATTTGGGTTCATTCTTGCTTTTGGAGATAGGCCTGTAAGGATATGAACTTTCCTCTTATGACCATTTTATGCCACTTTCCCAAAGCATGATATGTTGTGCTGTAATTGTCATTAATTTCTGCGTATCTCTTGATCTCTCCTTTATTTCTTCTCTGACCTAGTTGTTTTTCAGAAGTATGTTTTTAATCTCCATGTGTTTGTGTCTGTTCCCACTTTACTTTCACAGTTGCTCTCCAGCCTCAAAGCATTATGGTCAGAGAATATGGTTGGTATGATTTCAACCCCCTTAACATTTGTTTAAGCTCTCTCTGTGTTCTAGTATGTGTTCAATCCATGAGAATGTTCCATGTGCATTAGAGAAAAATGTATAAGCAGCAGTTTGGAGATAAAAGCCTCTGGAAATGTCACTTGTGTCCAGTTGGTCTGATGGGCCATTTAAGGATGTTACTTCCTTGATTTTCTGTTTGTATGATCTGTCCATTTCCGAAAGTGCGGGCTTTAGGTTCTGTACTACAGTGGTGTTTTTATCTGTTTGCTCCCCTTAGTTCTGACAGTATTTATTTTACAAATTTCAAATCTCCCTGATTGGGACCATAGATATCTTTCTTTAACTTTTTGTTATTATTATTATTATTTTGAAGTCAGTTTCATTCTATATCAGTACCACTTTTCTTGCATTTCTCTGAATGACATTTGCTTGAAATATAATTTTCCGCCCTTTCACTTTGAGTCTGTATCTGTCTTTGGAACTGAGATGTGTCTCCTCAAGTCAGGGTGTGATGGGACTTTGTGTTTCGATGCAATCTGCAACTCCATGGCTTCTTGTTTTTGGGATCAGGGTATTTACATTCAGGGTGATTATTGAAATATGTTTTCCTATAGCTATTTTTTTTTCCTTTGGTAGCTCAGAAATTTCACTGTTTCTTTGTCCTTGCATTGCTATTATAATTTGGTGGGGTTTAGTGAATATTTCTCCTAGTCCTTCTTGTTTTATGTTGTATAACCAAGTTCAGGATCTTTAGTGAGTGTGTTACTGTTGAGTTAACGTAACGGATGTATGCACATTAGTTCATCTCCTCCTATGTGTGCATTATCTCTTTTCAGCTTTGTGAATTTCAACTGCTGAATCCTCCTTTTTTATGTTATTGTCACTTTGTCCAATGTATGCTGAACATTTATTTTTAAGTTGCAATAGCATTTATCTTAATTTTTCTAATAAGGGTTGCCCTGTGCTGCTCTTTCACCTGCCAGCCTTCTCACTTTTTATATATATACTCATTATATATATACTCATTATATATATACTCATATATATACTCATATATGTGTGTGTGTGTGTGTGTGCATGCATATATGTATGTGTATATATATATATATATATATATATATATATATATATATATATATATATATATATATATAGTTGTTTTTGGTGTTGTTGTTGTTTTTGGTGTTGTTGTTGTTGTTTTGCTTAACATGTGCTGACCCTTTTCAGTACTTCCTGTAATGCAGGCCTCGTAGTGGAGAATTCCCTCCACTTTAGTATGTATGGAAAAGTCTTTATTTCTCCTTCAGATATAAAGAAGAGCTTAGCTGGATACATTATTCTTGGCTGATGGTTCTTTTCATTGAATATTTGATTCCAGGCCTTTCTGGTTTCTAAGGTTTGTACTGAGAAGTCCGATGACAGTCGAATAGGTTTTCTGTTACAGCTCATCTTTTGCCTGGCCGTTTTGATAATCCCTTCTTTATTATTAAGTTTTGATAATTTTAATATGCTGTGTCTTGGAGAAGACCTTTTAGCTTTGAGATATTTGCACGTTCTGTTAGCTTCTTGGATTCAAACTTCAGTTGATTATTTAGATGTGGGAAATTCTTGTCAATTATTGAATAGGCTCTTTTCTCTTTATCTTCTCCTTCTCATATTTCCATTCATATGTTGCTTTTCCTGACGGCATCAGCCAGTTGTCTCAGTAGTTTTCATTCTCTCTTCTTTCTTCTGAATCACTTCCAAATTTCCATCCTGAATATGACTGATGCTTCGCATCATCCAGTCAATCTATTTCCTAAGCTCATTATTTCCCTCTTCATCTCTTTTAGTGTTTCTTATCTCTGGTAGTTCTGCTTAGTTTTTTAGTTTCAGTTTCCTTATTAACAACCTTTTGGTCTTTCGTGATCCTTTTTCCTAGAATTGTTGATCTGATGTTTTTGTATCTCCTTGTTTATTCAGAACTGCCACACTGAATTCTGTCATTTAGCTTGTATATTTCTCAGTTTTTAAAATTACTTTTTGGAGCTTTACTCTTTTATTTTGGAACTGCCTTGTCACTCTGCTTGTCCATGGTGTTTGGTGGACTCTTTCTTCACCTGGGCATTAATGCGAATGTAGTCTGCTTTTTTTTTTTTTTTTTTTTTTTTTTAGAAAGAGGACTCTAAATAGAGGTCTCTTTTTCTATAGTAGGTGGGATACAAGCCTCTTAGATCTCTGCAGCGAATAATGTCATTTTTCTCTCTTGAACAGTAAATACTCAAGCCAGTGATCCTTGGCTCCGGCCTGTCTGTGGTTCAGAAAGTGGTTTTCCACTTGGTACTGCTTGTGTCAGTTCCACTGGGACTCCACAGTGCTAAGTGGGGGAGGACATAAAATGGAGGAAGGCCTTGTTCTATTTTGTTGGTTTAAGGTTGCTGGTAGTGTCTGTCTCTCAGCCTTCGATTCCACAACCACCACTGCTAAGACACAGCTCTTGCCCCTGCTCCACTCTCTGCTCAATCCCTGGGCTTGACTGTGTGGTGTTCTCAGATCCCTCAGACAGAGCTTTTAGGGGAACTGGCTGGAAATTCTCCCCTACCTCTCGTCATTCACGAAATTCTGGCTGTGAGAGCAGCCAGCTTCTTTGTTCCTCCCGGTCTACTCAACGGACTCACTGCAGTTCTAAGCTCTAGAAGCTCTGATGCGCAGATAGCTCACTCAAATATGCATGTGTGCAGGTTGGCTATTATCTGCCTAGTTTTAGATGTTCAGCTTTTTGTTATTTCAACAGAAGTGATCTCGGGACATTTCCTCACTTTGTCATGCTCTTCATGTTCTCAGTATTCGCCAGGATTTAAAAAGTCTTTATCCTCTGTCTACATTCTAGAAAGATGCAGGTTATCAATTACATGTAAGAGAGGTTACCAGACATACTAGATAAAAAGGGCCTCGGTTTCTAAACTGAGATGACCTATACCATATAAAAAGACAGCCTTGTTAGTCTGCTGCAGTGAGGAAAATTTGATGTGAAGAGGGGTAGCTTTTTCATTGATGATGCTCATTTCCATATACAGGACCATTAAATCTGCATTTATAGACAGAACACCACAGAAGATCAGAAGTTTAAAAACACATCAGCAAAATTAGAGGTGCATGGAATTTTCTGGACTCTCTGTCCCCATAGACACCATAAAAATTAGCATGTTGACCACATCAACTTTTATCAAAACTCTGGAAGATTCTCTTCTGACACTGAATGAGAAGAGCCACTGAAACTCAATAGGTGAGGTTTGCGTCATTTTTAATTACCCACATCCCACTTCCTTGTCATTGTAGCCCATATTCCTGGTTCAAGAGGCAGAATAGTGGACCTCTTCTGAAAGAAATGTGTTTTTCTGTTAAACATTGTAATCTCCTTGAAGGACCAACACCAAGATCTAGTCTTTATCTTGTCTAATTCCAGACTCATTCAGAACCAAAGAACCTTGACAGGGCCCACTTATACACAAATCTTTTTCAATACTGTAACTTTTTTATATTGTTTTAACAGTTTTTTTGAGCTTGCTTTATTATAAGAACATAATATATTATACACTTCACACCACCTGTTAGTTAACTGCTATTGGTAACACTTCCAGGTCAATAGAGCCTATTACTAGTTTTGTGGAAGGCAACACTCCTGACTTCATATTGATCCATTGTCAGCCACACGTTTTATTATTTTCCCCAAGTTAACTTTGACCTCTGTGTTAGACTACTAATTAACAGTCGAGCTAAAGTAAGAGATACTTAAGAAATCACACAATATGTTTTTTTAGAAAATAGTATATAAACTCCTTGAGGAAAGTACCATACCAATATAAAAAAAAAAAAAAAAAAAAAAAAAAAAAAAAAAAAAACTAAGTAGTGGAGATGCTGATTTTCAGTTCTTAAATCATAATCATGAAAAAAAAAGTATGGGCAATTTATTTTAAAAAAGTGTCTCTGAGGAAGCACAGACATTGAACTCAATTGAAAAATGACTAGACAAAGTCAACTTTTAACAATATGCTCAAAAAGCTATGGAAAATGAAACTGACATATACGGACTATCAATAACACTAAAACTTTGAAGAAAACAGATTGTGGATCTTAAAACACACTAGAGCATTTCCACAACATATCTGACTACGCATATAAAAGAATCAGCAAACTTGAAGATAGGTCAAAGAAATTTATTCTGTCAAAAGAAGAAAGAAAATCATACTGAGATAATTAATAGATCCTAAGAGACCTGTGAACAAAAACGTGAAGTATACAAATGTACTTCGAGAGATTAAGAAATTATAGCAAAAGGAACAAAAGGAATATTTGAAGAATTAAAGGCTGACACTGTGTCAAGTTTGAGAAAAGATATCAATTTACAGACTAAATAAAAAAAAAAAAATCCATATAAGGCGGTTAGGGGGGAGACACATAATGGTGCAATGCAATAAAATAGTTAAAAATCAAAGACACAGTCTTAAAAGGAGCAAAAGAGAAGTGACTCTCCTGTAAAAATGAAACAAATTTAAGGACCAACTTATCATCATAAACCACAGTGGCAAGGGGATAGTAAAATGGCATATTTAGTAAGAAAGAAAAGCCAAAGAAAATTTCATGTGTAGCAAAACTGAGGGCTGTTATTGTACTGCCCTCCAAGAAAAACTAATTGGAGGCCTTCAGATATAGGAACGAAAGATAAATTTGAAGCCGTATGATGTAGTAACAACGGGAAAGTTAATTAACTTGGCAAATAGAAGTCTATTTCTTTACATTTTTGTTTGTGGTTTCTTTCGATAATTTGTAAGACAAGCTCCAGATTTTACTAAAGGATAGTTTCTCCTTAAACTACCAGCCAACTTTCTGTTTCATAACACTTGCATTTTTTCCGGATCTTAAAACTAGGCTTTCTTTCACTCACACAGAGCCACCAACCCTTCAAAGAGTACCTGCAGGCTTTGCTGAGAACCTTCCCCTGACAAGCAGCAGTACCACACCCCTGTCACCAGATGGAAAAGGAAGAGAGCTCCTGATAAATCCTTAAGGTGAAAACACTAGCTGTTTTGCATAAGTATGGTCAGAACGAGGAAACACAAGAATCGAGATGGAGTTGTTTGTTTTAACATCCATACTGGTGTCCATATCGAACTTATCATTTTCCGGGACATGTTTTTTCTTCCCTTTTATCCATCAAGTATGTGACTTGATGAAATCACCACCCTTACGTGAGAACAGTAGCTACATGCCAACAGTGATTATGTTTTCCTTGAGATATGAAAACAGAGTTTGTATAATGGTGTGCAGGTAGAAAGAAATGGTTGTCTGTGGTGTTAAAGCAATGCCATTCTATCAGGACATGAAGTCATATAGACAGACTACAATGAGGAAGTTGGTGTTGGCAGACCCTGATTATAAGCACTGTTGTAAATCCCCCAAGTCTGGTATGCAGGAATATGACGAGGGCTAGGGAAACCTTTCATGCAGACTAGGAATCTCCCACACTTCAGGAGGACACTGGGAGAAACAGGGGAAAGATTGTGAAAGCCACCTTTCTCACCAAACCCTGGTCTTCGATTCTCTAGACATGAAGGAATAAAAGTGAAGGAAGCAACTTCCCATTAATGACGGTTATGCTAGGACCGGGCTCACATGTAGATTGTGAAGGTGCTTCTTAGATTCTATATAGGCATGGTCTCTGACCTTTTCAGTACCATGGCCTGAGAATCTAATGCCTGATGATGAGGTGGAGCTGAGGCAGTGATGCTATTGTGATGAGTGGCTGCTTCAAGTATAGATGAAGCTTTGCTCACTTTCATGTCTCTCAACCCCTACTGTGTGTCCTGGTTCTTAACAGGTCATGTGTAGGACTATTTTATACAGTGTAGTTGGCCTAAACTTCCTAGATTCAGCAGGAATCGAGTGGAAGGAATCATTTTACTGTATTGATTACTCAACTTATGAAAAGTTCAGTAAACAAGGCAACTGAGTGTCATTCCTAAAAGGATAAATATAGTTCAAGAATAGAATGATGGGTACACTGAAACAATGCAAGAGAACATATGACTGCATCTGACAGATTTTTCAATAAAGAGATAATAGAACTGTTAGAGAAGGAAAAAACATTTCAATGAATTATGCTAGAAAAACGAAGTGAGAGAATTCAAGTTGAAGTTACAGGAAATTAGTACTTCCTTAGCCTTAACGTAAAAAGGATCATGCGTTTTAAAACTTTTTAGATTTGCTGACGTTAGTCCTTCAGTCCTGTATTCCAAGAAGGGCATATCAGTTTTAAAATCACCCACTGTTTAACTTTTAAGTGAAGGAATGAAGTTCAAAACTGCCAGCTGCTGGAAATAGGAACTTCTTGTTTTGCTCTAATAACAAGTAATTACATCATGCTATGTGGGTCCCCCCCACCCATTTTTAAACACAGTGAGAAAAGGGTGATAAAACAAATGTGCAAGAAGACTTAAATCTCCAAAATAGTTGAAAGATAAAAGAAGCAATAAAAAATACTAGAAAAAAAAGTTAGACACATTGGCCTTTCTCAAGTTTTATTGGACACATTCTAGAAAGAATCAGGCTTAGAAAAATCACTATATGCACATGCCAGTAATGCTGCTGCCAAGGAAATTCTGGGAAGAGGCATAAAGTGTACCTTCTTCGGAAATGACCTTGAAACAGTACCTTTAGGGCATCAAACACTAAGGCGACAAATTTTCAATAGGAAAGAAGGTCCAAGATCAGTGAAATTTACAATAAAACAATGATTATGCTGCCTGTCACAACACTTGGTGCTGAGGGTGAGACAAATGTAATAAAGGGGTTAAAGAAGGAAAAGAGATCACGGGACCGGAATCTTTCTGTTGTAAGCTATTCTGGTTTCCATTCAAAATGGGACTACGATATGCAGGATTCAGATATGTATTTTCATGTTCTGCTTGCTCCACAAACTCTTGTTCCTCAGACTTAACTCCTGAGCTCCGGGCCTTTTTGCCTCTGACTCTTCTTGTAGAAGATCCTTGTTATTTCTACCCAGATCTATTTGCCACTGTCTTCGCTGTTGATTTTCCAAAAGCAAGACGCTTGTCCAACTCCTTGATGCTCAGGCTTCTCTAGCTATAATCACAAAAAGACGAGCAGAAAAGAATAGTAGGTCAGTGGTCAGACTTGAACTCCTTGCCTGATTTGCATGACCTCTGACCCTGCCATGACCAGATTTTTCGCCACCAGAAGTGTACGAATCCGCTTCAGGTCTGGAAGCAGCCCAGGCGGCAACAGCTGCCGGATGCTGTAGTTTTCATCCAAGGTAACCTCAAGCACATCGCCCTCCAACATGGGCTCCTCCAGTGGGACTCGGGTTTCTTCAGACAGTTACAATACAGGACCAGACAACTGTGGCGATAATGAGGACAGCAGCTCCAGGACTGGCAGCGGGGGAGTGGGGTGGCTGCGAAAGTTTTGTTAGACAATTGCCTCTTCAGGATCCTACCACTACAACAGAGCAAAGATCAAGCAGGTTACTCTGGTATTATCTAATGTATAGCCTACCCACACTCAGATCAACCTGTCTTACTTGGGTCCTGTGCAAGAGCTATCTCCTCAGTACATGGCATTCTGTCTCTATTTTCCAGCAACCCCTGGACCTGCCGAGGCAAGGAAGAATAAATAGAAAAAGGAAAATAGGCCTATGCTTCCTCCCATAACCCTATGTTTGGGACCCCTAACGCATCTGCTAAAGAAGGAAGGCAGACATCTGGACAGAATGCAGAATAGGCCAGGAATGCTGGACTAAAACAATGCAAAATAGAGAGCAAGGACAAGACTGGAGCATAAACAGTGATATGCCTCAGAAATAAAAAGAAACTGATAAGAGGTGGGCTACCTAGTTTACCTGAGGCATATCCTTGTTACTTCCTCCTCAATGGTCAAATGCAAAAGCTGAAGGATCATTAGGAAGTTCCTCTAGCCTGGGATCAGCTTGGAGCTGTTGAAGAACATTAGCCAGCTGTCCCAAAAGAGCTGTCACATCCTCACAAGCCAGAACCTGCCTACCATGGCCTTGCCAGCCAATGGCTCCCTCTGCAAGGTACTGTAGTGCCTCACCCTCAGGGAGCTGAACAGGCAGTCTATGCAGAGCTACAGTAATGCAAGGATGGTTTCTGGATGTGTGCCATGAGCACATGCACAAAGGTGTCCCACTCACACCAGGCCAGCATTGGGGATGAGGCGAGACTGGGCCCTTGGGAGCTGAGAAGGCGAGGTACCAACACACATTTCACATGGAACCACTCCTGACAAAGGTCACAGTGCAGCGTTCCCACCACAGCTGGCACCTGCCCACACACACAGATGAAAGTGGCAGAGGCAGTAGTGATCAAAGATGCCAGTGGACTGGTCTTGGCAGAGTTGGTGCGACGCAGATGCAGGATACCCTCTTTTTCTTTCTTCCCCCTCTTTGAAGGCCACAATCTGCCATGGCCATGACAGGGGAGAGGAGGTCAGCACCATATCCCTTCTCTGGTGCTATTAACATTCTGCCATGGTCACCCCTTCATACTGTCATCAGCAGGCACTTCTCATCTTGCCCCAAACTCCTTACCACAGAGCCTGGGTGGCTGAGGTCCTATGCAGTTACTCCTAGAAGCTCTGTGTCAGATAGGCATAATCCCAGCTCCTTCTCCATCCACTGACTCCATTTATTGCCATCTGATCTAGCATCTACATATGGGCAGAGCATCTGAGGCACACAGGAGGGGAAGGAATGGCCATGATTCTCCTACATCTCTCCTTGCCACACCCCTAGCACAAACCAACTCTTATTTTCTCATATATCATCTCAAATACTTAAAAGGCTCAGGCCTCACCTCTAGTAGTGTGTAAAATGAATTATTTGGTAGGAAGGTCTTGGATGCCTTCTCTCTCCAGAAATGTGCTGTCAGTACCTGCAGCTATAGCTGTCTCAGCTCTTCGAGACCAACAGGTAGGTCTCGGCCCACAGTTACAGGCCCTTCAAGTCATCCAAGCATGGGCAGTAGTCACCATTCTGGGATGGGGCAAGAGAAAACCTCAGTTAAAGTATTTCAAAAATCATTATTTCTCGACTGTGCTGAGCATCATGCTATGCTGTCTTTAAAAAAAAAAGATAATATCTAGACTATTCTAATGTAAAAAAATGGGATACTTTGTATCCAGAACTCCTAGTGTCCCTGGACCAGGAAAAAAGATTCAATTAACAGGCCACTTATTGCTATACTTTGCTTTATATTGCCCTCTCCCTTTGATGATGCCTGTTCAGCTACAGACCCATACATATGGTTCTCTTTCCATCATTTTTATCTTGATAGTCTCATCTTCTTTAGGTTGCTCCACCTGGTTCCTCCACTGTCCAACACAAACCAACTGATTTAAAAGGTCTAAGGCAGAATCTTTGTTCTAGCTGCTAGCCTACAGTACAAACTAAGAAAACAAGGTCCTCACTTGGATCTCATCCACAACAGCAATCCATGCCTGTGCCTTCATCAGAGCATCTTTGAGTGCCTGAATGGTAGGCAGCTAGACAGGGATGTTTTCTACTTCATGGATAATGGCTTCCAATGTTGCTGGTGAATGTGTCCGCCTAAACATTTTGGAGAAAATATAAATTCATCCTTAAATATTACCTGCATATGTGCATATTTTGGGTCCTACATTTCCCTGAGAAAAGCAGGCACAAGAAATAATTTAACAGACATCAAGTGAGCTATCATCCACTGATTCTGAGGATGTCTCTTTACAAATACTAATCAATGTGTCTTATACATCATATCTGATATCCGTAATCTAAGAACTAAGTCCAGGAAGTTACTCACTTACTGATTTTACATAGTGAGAAGAGGTATCAGACTGAATGTCATACCAATCTTTATGGATCACCAGATGCCTAATTTGGAGTCTGGTACCAAGGTAAGTCACTGATGCTGTACACAGATCACCCTCAAACTCTGAGGACTAGAGTCAGGGTATGTATGTGAAAAGGCTGGGCCCCACTTGTCCTTCAAGCAGAAATGCACCTTTTCCTCCCAGCGTTCTGCAATTGTCAGCAGATCCTGAAGCTCAGCCTGGGCCTTGTCCACAGAAAGGCTGGAGGCTACCTTGGTGCCTGTAACCAGAAGCCCCTGCATGATGAACAGAAAACCCCTTTGGGGTCAAGGAGCCAGTGCTTGCGTCACTTCATCTAGCTATCATGTCTGCACCATCTGCTGCTAAAAGTGACGGGCGTCAGGCACTTTTACACCCAGTTGCTGTCCCTTCTCTAACAAGGACCACAAGAGCCCTAGATTAGAAGACAGGAAAGCTAGGGCCTTCCAGGTTTCAGCTTGGTAGGCTTCCACCTGTTCCAGGACGGCCGGGAACAATACAGGATAAAGAACAGATTCTTTAGCCCTCTAGAATCTCAACTGCCTGGCCTTGATCTGCTCATTTTGTCACATAGGCATATGTTGCTGATTCACACTAATCTTAATTATGTTTTAAGACAGGATATCTTTGATACAAATAAATGTTCTAATTCTCTAAAGTCTGAAAAAAGTATTTCTTCTTACCACCTTCAGGTTTGGTTGGATACTTTGTTTGGATAATTGTAAGCAATTAGGAAAAAACCCTTTTGGTAATTGCTAATTTGCATAGGTTCTAGGGAAGATGTGAAGGTGATTATACAGAACAACTCAGAATCATCAGACTTTGTTAGCACTGACTGTTAACAAGAATTGCATCTTCCTAAGCCTGTCTTAACCTTGACATCCCAAATCTGACACATGGCACAGGGCAGGCTCAAGAAGGACCTGGTGCTGTGTCAGCGTAAATTGTGGAGTTTCAACTCTGCAAGAGTGAGGGAGAAAGAACTCACTAAGAGAAACTGCTAAGACCATTTTTCATGTATTCTGAGAAATCCAATATCTAATTTCCATCCAAGTTATAGTAAGGTCTTTAAAGATCATGTATATAAAGAGATTCTGAACCTATACATTAAAATTAAAAAAAAAAAACAACAATGATACTGTGTAGTGACAGAAATGTCAGCACAAAAGAGACTAAAGATTTCAAAGTGAGAGAATTCAAGTTTCTGCATAAATTTGACAGTATGCAGCCAGGGGTTACTATCTTAGACAGAAGATTGTAAATTGACTCCTTTTCAACAGAACACAACTGGAAAATGGCTCCTACATAATGTATACTTTCCATAGTAAAGAAGAGCTATAAGGTGGTCAAAATGGGGAATTAGAAGGCAACATAAAAGTAAATAGCTGACAGGATATAACAGTGGTAGCTTTCCCAGTGAGGCTCCAGGTAATAAATATATTAATTGTAATTGGAGTAAACCAGAGTTTTTTAGCAAAACATATGGCAGGAGGAAGAAGTGTTGTTTGTGATGACATGTAAAGGCCCAATTAATTAATACTGTAGATAAAGGACAAGTCATACGAGTTTATTGTGTCTGAAGCAAAACAGTTCCAAGTGATAAGTTCTAGTGTGTATCTTTTGAGTCTAATTAGAAAGAAGAAATGAAGAGGCCAAGATATTAGATGATGGACAAGTTGAGATAGGTCAAGTTAATATTATTAAAGCAAAGCGACCTGATACAAGTATGACTAGGTCAACGTGGGAAAGTTTTTATTTCTTTTTAAGTAGAGACAGAAAAGAAGGTTCTCTATAAAAATTGGATTGCTACTATCTTCAATTTATTTAGTTCTTTAAATGAGAAAAACATGAGTATTTTATCTAAAGATTATTAAACACATGTATGTAATTACTCACTGGATATTTCAGCCAACAACAACAAAAAAATAGATGTCTACTATCACATGCATTTGACAACCAACAAGTAAATAACATTTAAGAATTCCATTTAGCCAAGAATAAATTTTGTGGAAAATCTGATGCCCGACACCTCTACAAAGTTTGCTTACCAAGTATGGCTGGATTATAATTATTTTCATCTCATTTTAATTGCTATTGTTATTCACAGTAAAAGAATGAGCTAGTAGCATTCCTTAGAAGTATTATAGGTTCAGTTGTGACCCATCACAACAAAGTTGAACATCACAATAAACCAAGTCATAACATTTTTGCGGGTAGAGAGTCTTGCTTCCATTTGTAAAAAGCATCTGTGAAGAGTACTAAAGCAAAGTAGAATGAAGCAACATATGCCTGTATATCATGTGTTTGAAATTGTGTATTTACAATGATTTCTAGTTAATTTTACATTGTTTTCATGTCTCCTCTCAGCATTTTCACTATAGTTGACTCAGAGCTGAAACTGTGGTTCATCAAAGAGTTCATCTACATAAGTATTGGTCACCAATATCGTCATATAAAACATGCTAACTTTTTCTGTGTACATTTTCCATATAGCCTATCCATTTCTATTATCCATTATTACAAAACACCATTCTTTCCTGCCCTTTCTCCAACATACCGAGCTTTTTGGCCACTGACCAGTCTCATGACTAGTGAGACACAAGCTTCTGCTTCATTCAGGTACTTCTTCAATTGCTGAAGCAGTTCATTGTTAGGAAGTCTTCTCTCATGGGCATCAGAATCAAGTGCCCTGAGCTCCTCAAAGCATAAATTTGCAATGGTAGGCAGTGCTATGAAAACGTAGAGAAGCAAGGCTAAAAATGCAGATAGAAAAAAAAAAAAACCAAAACACCTAGCTCATGGGTTCCTCTCTTATTCTCACTTTCTATAGCTTTGGCCATCTTCCACCTCCAGAATAGCTCAAACTGTGTTGGCCCAGGAGTCAAAAGACTCAGCCCGATTCTTCAGCTTATGCAGCATTGTGGGGAGTTCATCCAAGATGTATCGATACCTGGGAAAAATTAGCAAGGATAAGCATATCTGGCCCTTTTCTGTAATTTGCTCTGCATCCTCCAAATAGGCACCATGGTCACTGAAGGTCCTGCCGGCTACTTGAGCACTTGCAGAGGGCGTTGATGTGTGAAAGACAGACAAGGCCATCTGAGTAGTCATGGCAGGTCAAGGTGGATAGGAAACATGTCATCATGTACTTCATGCAGTGGCATTCATTATCTGGGAGCAGCTCGAAAGCCTCTCATTCAGGCTTTGTGATGCCCTGGAAATGTACAACTCATTATACTGTAAAGACCAGGAGCAGGGTTGTGGAAACCCCACCTCAGCCATCACTGAGGCCTGTTGTGGCCATCACTTTGTAAAGATCACTGTAGAGAAATTGGAAGAATAACATATAAACAAATATTCTTTGCATTTTCACTTCAAAATGTATGAGTTAAGACATGAGGAGCACAATAATCAATTTTTGTCTCCTTGTCTCTTTTGCATATTCTATTTCACTGAATCCCTACGCCCTGCTGCCCACCACCCACCTTCTCCAACGGGGCCTGTACAAGTATGAACAAACATTTCCTTGTGCACAGCCACAGCCATTTGCAACTTCACCTTCTCAGGAAAGGCAGCCATCTTGCAGATGAGCTCTTCATGGGGAAGACACAGTAACGCCGCAGCTGGTGTCCTGCTGGTAGCTGCAAGTAATTCAATACTGTGTGTGGCCCTCTGGGTACCAGCTGCTTAGGTGCTCTGTAATGAATTCTACCTTTATCATATATGACCTAATAAACGTCTGCATGATCACCACATGCCAGACTCACCTAGTCCGCCTTGCAAAAGGTGACAGTCTCCACAAAGTTGTAGTCTTGGTTAAAAACACTGGGGTAAGCACGAGGAAAAGAGATGACAAATTCTCCTACACACTCGTTTGTGCGAACCATCTAAAAAAGTGAGAAGGGAGTGTGGGTCGAGAATAATGATGGAATGTGGATGAAGTAGCCTCTGAATCTTGTTATAGATATGAAGAAACAATAGAAAGAGACATAGGCTCAACTTTATTTTTGATCCTCAAAGAAGAAAATAAAAATGCGAGGCTAATATTCAGAGAAAATACAAACAATGCTCAATACAAGAAGGAAATATGAACGGTCCATGTACATGAGAGGAGTGTTATTTATTCAGCTAATAAGTATATGTAAATTTTGAAAGCAAGAAATATTTCCACCATGAATAATAAGAGGGGAAATCCAAAATTTCATTCCCCTACTGAAACAATAAGCTCACAGAAAGCATCAAAACATTTTCAAAACTGTGTAATAAAATCATAAGCTACAAAACCAGGAGAACATTTAATGGAAAAAATGAAAAAAAATCAACTCTGGTAATACAGTATTGTGTTTTAAATACCCTGCCTATAACCCTTCTAACTCAATCTTAGCAGGTACCTTGGTGACAGTAGTCAAAGATCCTGGCACAGCTTGCTGGTGCCACATAATACAATGTGAAGCTGTTTGTTCTGACCTGTCTGATTGCTCCCTGAAAGATGAGTTCAAGGATCTACACCGTTATTTCCCGGAGAGTGTCCCAGAACACAACTGGCTTCCCAGCTGTGATTGCTGAAACTAAGTATTGGAAAACACCTAGCCACAGGATAGCCACTTATGGTAAAACACATTGTGGGTTAAGGGCTCTGAGCTTCTCTCATGCATTCCTGGGAATTGAGAAAACCACATACATGTGAGGGAAAATAAAAAAAGAAAAACCTGAGTAGACCCTAACAAATTCCCACCTCTGGCTGACTTTCAACTTAATGATATCACTACTCTGAATTATAAAAAAGCAGCAACCAGAAAAACTGCCATACTCTAATGCTAAAAATGTCAGGTTTTCAAGAAAAAAAATAGGAGGTATATGAAGAGACAAGAATGTCTGGCTATTCAGTACAACTAATCCTGAGATAATCCAGGCACTGAACTTAGTCAACAAAGACTGGAAATAAACTGTCTTAAATAGACTCAAGTTAACATGTCTCTTCCAAAGAGGCAATCTCAATAAAGAGACAAAATTAGAAAAAAGAAACAGAAAAGTTTTGTGAAAACAAGAAAAGTACCACATTTAAAGTGAAAAGTGCACTGGATATTTCAACAGTAGTTGTGGGCAGGCAGAATGAAGAATCAGTGAGTTTTAAAATAGGTCAACTGAAAGCTGCGAGGATTTCAACACCAAATACTGCCATTACAGAGGACTGGTTCTCTACCCTCATTCCTCCCCCTAACAATGGACAAAAAAGAGTGCTGCAGGAGATGCCTGGGCCTACTCTTCTGGTGTCTGCTCAGCAGTCCTTGGGATCTCATGGCAATCAGAGCTTCGAAAGGTTTCTGTTCCCACTCCTCTCCCATCATTTCTTCCCCTAGGACTTTCCTCTCGCAAGCTCAACAACCAACAACTAATCATTTAGCTGGAATGGAGAGACTGACAGTGGAAGAGGGTTTGGAGCATGACCAGGGAGACCCACCTAGGCCTAGTTTGTTTTTGTTACTTTGAAGATGACTGGATATAGATTTCCTATGAGTTAAAAAATAAAATTCAAATAAAACAGGTCAATTCAGATTACCTGGTTTAGGAAGCAAAGGGAACAGAAAATTCAAAAAAAGAAAAACAGCCTAAAAGACATGTAGGACATCATACAGAAAATTAATATATGCGTACTGGGAGTCCCAGAAGAGGAATGAGATAAAGAGACAGAATATCTGAAGAAAGAATGTGTGAACAATTCAAAAACTTTAAGAAAGAATGATATACACATTCAAGAAACTTAATGCCTTCCAAGTAGGATAAACTCAGAAGCAATATAATCAAACTGTCAAAAGCAAGAGCAAAGAATACCTAGAGAAGCGAGAGAGAAGCAATTCATCATATGTAATAGGTCTTGAATAAGATTATTTGCAGATTTCTTATCAAAAACCAGGGATGCCAGAAGTATGAGATAATGCATTTCAAGTGATGAAGGAAAAAAAAATAGAGAAATGAAGATCTTCCCAGAGTACTAAAAGCTACGTAAGGAAAATAAGAACAATAATAAATGTACCTAAGTAGGCAAATATAAAAGCTGGTATTATATTTTTTATGACTCCTCTTATTTTATTTGTAATTGAATAGAAAATGCATGAAACGATAATCATAACTATGATAACAGGTAAACGATGAATAAAAATGTAATCTGTGGCAATAATATAAAGGAAGAGAGAGCTACAAATGAGCTACATAGAAATACTTTTTTTTTCATGGAACTTCCTATTGAAGGTACTTGGTATCAACGCAAACTAAAATGTTAAAATTAAAAGAGTAGTTGTAATACCAAGGTAACTAAAATGCAACAAAATGGTAGAAGTAAATTGCTTCTTTTGGTAATTATTAGCTCAAAAAAACTCTCACAAAGCAACTACTGGCAAAGTAAAAATTTAAAAAACCACAATCCAACTGTATCTCACTTAGACATAATGACACAAATACGATGAAAGTGAAAGAATGGAAAGGTATATATCAGGCAAATCGTGATGAAAAGAGAGCTGAGGGCTACACAAACATCACAGGACACATACTTTAAGTAAACCATTGTTACGGGATATAGGATATTGATAAGTGAATTGATTCATCAAGTAATTTGTGAAATACAACAAAACCTAAAGTAAGTTTCTTAAGTTAAGAAAATTCACAAACGTTTAAACTATGACAAAGAGAGATGGCAAATTATTAAAATCAGAAATAAAAACTGGAATAATACTACCTTTAAAATATAAAGAATAAAAGAATACTATGAATACATCAATAAAATTACACATGTTAGGTGAAAAACACAATTCCTACCCTTGAATACGTGTGGAAGTATGTGTTGAGTATACACAGGAAAAAAAATAAAACGATTTATGAGGCCAGACAAATGGTATAACTAAATGCGTGTTATGATTAACATCAAGACTGAGGATGATTTTTTCATGAGACAAAGTGATTTCGGCAAGGAGTTAAAAGTGCAAGTAAAAACTGACAAAAATATCAGAACTGAAAGGGGGAGTTTTGAAAATATCAAGTCCCTATTATGAAGACAGAAACTGATATAAAAGCTGTGTAGAGATTAACTCCGACCTTAGAAATTCATAAGAGAAAATGTGTAGTGTGCTGCAGAAACCGAATGCACTAATTTTCTCCTGCAAAATCTGGCTTAATCAGTCTTTTGAAAACTGGCTAATGTAAATCAATTCTGGAAACTCTCAAGTCTGAAATCCCATCCTGAGCCCAATTTACATTTTATAAAATTAGAATTTATATCAGTAATGTAAGAAAAGTAATCCTTTAAGACATGGAGGTAGATGAAAGGAGAAAATCAAGCTTTAAAATTTTATGTTGTTAAACAATTATCCGATCTCTCCTTTCCTTCCACCTGAAGATACATTTGTGATCTATGCAGAAGGGTAGCTTGACAGAAGCACAGCAAGGGAAATAGAGATGATGGTACTATACAAGCCTGCACACAAAAATTCCCATATTTTCTCCAAAACTAAGTTCTCCTCATTTCCTCCTCACTGTCCAGCATGAATTAAATCCACGTTCTCACTGGCACACCATGGGACATGGTGTTTGGATTCATCAGGGTGACATGCTGGTGTAGAAGGTTAGGTTGGCTATCAAACCACTCAGGTGTTAGCCTTTTCATCACCTCCACCAAATGCTCTGCTGCCAGTAAGGGCGCCCCATACCAGGTCTGTGGCTCACCACCCCTGGTCAGGTAAAGAGGAGACATTTAAAGCCTGGACACATCCTTGCATATAAAAATGTCTGGACATCCACCCCCAGCTATGTGCCCCGCTCCCCAGTACAACAAAATGCTGAGAATACCATGCCCACATAGAGCCAGGGAACCTTCATGCCACACAAGTCTGTATTGATGTGGCAGAGAACAGACCGATCTAGAACCGGCATCACATTCTAATTCCAACCACTGGTTGCATACTCCTCTCAGGTCAGACATTTGCCACAGTGGAGAGGAAGCAGGACTAGGTAAAGAAAAGCAAACTAAGCAAGGCATATACAGTAGCACAATTGTGCTGTCAGGGACATGCTGTTTGCTGCAGTTGAGAAATAAAATCTTAGTGCTAACAATCTCTCAGGAGGCCATTTGTAATATCTGAATGTAAACCAAAACTATTTCTTCTACGGAGAGAATACTGACTCAGAACATTAAGTATCCATAATTAATATTAAGATTCATCCTCCCTTGAACTACCAAATACCAGTCATAAATGTTCTTTAAAATTACTTAGGTCACTTATCAGCTACCTGCTAAGCTCTAAACATTCTGTTAGGCCTTTCATCAAAATGTATAGTATCTTATTTTATTCCTGACATCTTCTACATATCAAAACCACATCTTTTTGTATATGCTTCTGGAATAATGCATCAAAAATAATAAAACAAAAAGACATGTTATCCTCTAAAATTTGCTCAAACTTTGGTACTCAACTGTGTATTTTCCACTGACTCTTTGAGATGCTCCTTAACTCTGAAACTGGTCAATTATTAAGTACGTTATTTATCCTATCTTATCATTTATTCTCACTTGTATTTTAAAGCAACATATTAATGCACTTTGGGGCAGTATTAAAAAACTGTTTGCTAGTTCAGAAGGACAGTAGTGAAATCTCAAATAGGAGGCGATTAATAGCTCATCTCTCCACAAAAGCCAAGGAAACTGGCAAACTATATCCGATTCAACTTTATTGGTACTCTGGATAACACTCAAGGGTTTATTGAAACCAGGTTTTGTTGGGAGCCAAAAGGCCTTCATCCTGACCGCCCAGCCCCCCAGCGTGAGAACCTGCCTTTTGGCCCTGCTTGTTCTGAGAACTAGCTGATCATAAATTGTTACAGAGGGCTGCCCTCCTGCTGATAGGTTATCACCATCTGCAGCTGCCCCCCGCCTCCTCCCTAGTTCCCCTTTCCCTTACAACCCCCCTTCTCACTCTCCACTTCCTCTAAATTTTATAGCTCCTCACCCCATCAACCAAGGACCAATGAAATTGTAACAAGTATCCCCCTGCCTAGATAGTCCTGCCCCCCTTTGTTCTTTTGTATAAATATACCTGCTCTAAAATAAAAAAAAAAATTGAGGCTTGATCAGAATACTGTCTTGCCTCCGCTCCTTTTTCTCACCCGTTTCTTTTTCAGGCTGGACCCTCTTCGAGCCCACGAATAACTAGGTCCCGTGGGTTGGGGCAAGTGGTGCCCAACGTGGGGCTCGAAGCACGGGTCTCTTGCTGGACGGGAGGTCCTGCGGCCTCAACACGGGACAACGTAATTGAAGAAGGCCTGGCCAGGCACCAAAGAAGTGAGGACTGCTTTCACCGCTGATGGAAGTCGAACGTCCTCGGTGAGTTTCGCCCGTTTAAGAAATGGGAACATATTTTGGTCTTTGGAGAGACCCCCCTGAATGGGTAGGTTCAGTGAAAAAGGAGTTGAGTAATGTAAAGGAAATTTTCTTTCTTTGTAGAGACTTACGTCTGCAGGACCCCCAAAATTGGGGAAGGCATTTTTCGGTCTTTGGAGAGACCTATGCCTGCAGGCCCCCAAAATTGGGGAAGGTGGTTTTCAGTCTTTGGAGAGACCTACGCCTTCGGGCCCCCCAAATTAGTTAAGGTTGTTTCTCTAGATAGTTTAGTTTCTCCTTAAAAGATAAAAATGGGGAGTGGACTCTCTAAGGAGGCACTCTTTATTAAGGATCTCAAGGTATCCCTCAGGGAAAGAGGGGTTAGAGACAAAAAGAAAGTCCTGATAAAATTCTTTATGTTTGTTGATAATGTTTGTCCTTGGTTCATTATAAATAAGCCAAAAATTGTCTAAAGAATCGGCTTTTATTAAGGAACTAAAAGCCTCCCTCAGGGAAAGAGGAGTTAGAGTTAAAAAGAAGGATCTTATAAAGTTTTTCCTATTTGTTGATGAAGTCTGCCCTTGGTTTCAATAACTCACTGTTATTGAGAAATTTGTTTTTCACTTGTAATTTCACATAAGATAATTGCTGTAAAATGTTGTTTACTAGTGTACCATATAGTTAAAAGCCAATTATAAATAGGTAATTGTACTTATTATACTTAGAAAAGCAGTATATTGAATAGTTGAGAACGTCATTTCAAATGTAAATATTTAGATAAAGTTTTTGTTTGTTTCAATATTCATTTACTGCATCAACCATAGTCTCAAATTTTATCTTTTAAACAGCTTAGTTTCAAAATCTGTAAAATGAACTAAGAATCTTGAGTATTAATTCATGCATATAAGACTAATGTGTTTATAAAGCATAGATCTTACTTTGATTGTATAATTTTAAGTAAAGACTGCTGTTTTTATACCAACCACTCTGGCATAATTTGAGATAGTCTAGCCTTAGTAAAACAAAGACCTTTAATATTAGCTTTTCTAGGACTGCTATTTAGGCCATATATAGTAAATTGCCTTATAAAGTACATTAACAGAGAGTCCAGGCTGTTAAATTAATAGTATTTTCTACTCAAGTAACAGGGGTATCTCAGTTTCCCCAATTTATAGGACATCAAAGATTTGATATGTGCCTAAAAACCAATAAAAAATGTGACAGCCTACTAAAATATAATGAAGGTAAAAGTTAATTAAAAGTCCCAAAACTAAACAAAAGAAGTCTATACCTTAGCAATTTTTAATTGAGACTAAAATACCTAATTCCTAGAACTTTTGACTGCTTAGTGTCTGCTATAAAACTTGAGACAAAGAACTCTCTCATATGCTAAGAGCGCAACATTCCAGGGCACAGATAACAAGAACATCTGCAAGGCCATGTTTAAAACTAGCAAATTCCCTGGCTACATTTATCTTTGTAATGACCAGTTTCTGCTAGCTTTGTAAAAGATTAACTTCTGTTCTCTTTTTAACTTCTGTTCTGAATCTCCTAAACCCTGAAACCCCCAGCCACCTTGAGTAAGGACTTCTTCGTCCAGAGGGCGGCCGCTGAGAGATGTTTCTCAGCCCCGGACACCAAGCAGCCTTTCTCAGGAGGGCAGGAGGAAAAGAAGTTTCACTTTAACTGTAATTGAGCTCGAGCCACTTAGAGCAGCTTCACCGGTGAGTAATGCCGCAGTAGCATCTATCTAGGTGCATCAGTTCTGTTCTTGCCTGATTGGGCCCTTGGATAACTAGTGGAAGGCTGGACGCAGCAATAATTCCCTAGTTCGGTCGGTCTGAGACGTCAGACTCTGACCCTGTACCTGTTCTGGTTCCGGTTTCTGGTGCGCTAGCGTTTTGTGTTATCTGTAGTTTGTCTTGTCTGTCTTCTGTTTGTCTGGGCTGACCGTATGTACTGCTACCCTCCTATACTTATTTTGATTCTTTCCTTAGGTCTGACCTCCGTGGCCCCACCCGACTGGATGCTAAGTGAAAGGCTGATCCTACGTTGGCTCTTGTGGGGACTTTCTCTTTTCTTACCTGTTTTCACTAACATGGGTCAGGCTTCCTTCTGAAATCATCCTATGTTCTCCCCCTTTTCAATACTTCTTTAACCATTTTAAGGATTTCAGGAAACAAGCCCAAGCCTACGGAGCTAGAGCGTCAATTCCTTCAACCTTCAAAGGTTCTGCCAGCTAAATTAGCCCATGTTTGGAGCAGAGTAACCATCAGAGGGGCCACTCGACCTGTAAACAGCCTTTGAGCTATGAGATATCATCTGTGGTAATCAGAGGTTTCTTTTAAAACAATGCAAAGAATGTGCATTTGTGTTAGAGATTTAGGTCTGAAGAATGACTAAACATAAAATTGATTAAATGTTTACAGATTCTGTGAGCGGAGTCCTGAATAGTGAAGTCTCCCTTCTGGTTGGTTCTTCAGTTTAGGTTGAAATATATTTTTATTAGAAAATAAATTAATAAAAGAGCTCTGCTTTAATTGGTTTAGAAAAAATAATAGGAACCATATAGATAAATTACATCTTCCTAAAATTGTCAGAAAAATAGAAACTAATTCAAATGTTTTGTTTTTGTTTTATCAAATCTACATGATCTGAGATAATCTTTAGTATTAAGAATATTTTAATATTATAAGTTAAGGAAAAGTAGTTACGTCTTCAAGTTATCAGAAACACAATTTTATTCTACCTGTATTCGTCAGGTCATACGTATGCTAATTCTACTAGTTGTTCAAGATTACAAAATTATAAGATTGGTATATTCATAAATTTGCTAATCTATTAAATGCTGATATTTAAAAACAGTCTTAACATTAAGAATGCTAAGGTTTTTTATAGTCCTATTTACCTTTGTAATCTTTTATTATTGCATTGGTTAAATAGATAACTACGTATTGTTTCATAATGACCTGTAATCCTATTTAACCAGGTGATCAAACCTTATAACATAGTGACAAATTTTCCAACAAAATCTAAGTAGGATTTTTGTTTTAAATGCACCAATGGTAATAAGACATATTACACCACTAAATTAACAAGATGGACACCTTATGCTCCTAACACTGGCATCTAGTCCAATACCCTGTCAGCTATAGGCCCTGGAAGCTTCTCAATAGCCCCTTGTGGTGCATCTAAGGATGTTAGAAAAACAATTTGCTGGCCAACCGATCCTCCGCCTTATGTGTCAGATGGTGATGGTCCTGCTGATGCTCTTCATTATATAAAATTACAACAAAAATTTGAGGAATTCCAAAAGGCTTTATACCCCCCTTCTTATCATCCCCTAGCTATTCCTAGATCCTGAGGAATTATTGACGTTGACACCCAAACCAATAGTATCCTGGAAACTACTCTATGGGCCTTAAATAATTCTAATCCCCAACTTGCTCAAGATTGCTGGCTATGCATGACTATAGGCACCCCTATGCCCACTGCTATCCCAGTCTTAAATTTGTCTATTGACCATAACCTTAATTACAGTCTCAGCCCTCCTTTGGAGTCCAGCCTGTAGGTTTCAACTCCTCTACTTGCTACCAGAGTCCATTTCAAAATACCTCCTTCGATATTGATATAGGATTTGTCACCTTCACTAATTGCTCCAATATTGTTAATTATAATGAGCCCCTATGTCCAGCCCCTGGACAGATATTTTTATGTGGAAATAATCTCGCTTATACTGCCCTGCCACAAAATTGGACTGGACTCTGTATATCAGCTAATATTTTTCCAGACATCTCCATCATACCGGGAGATGAACCGGTCCCCCTCCCTAGCCTAAATTACATAGCGGGACGACACAAAAGAGCCATCCAAGCCATCCCCCTAGTTGTTAGTTTAGGAATCACTGGAGGGCTCACTCTGGTTCAGCTGGAGTTGATGTTGCAGTCCACTCCTACAACAAATTGCCCCACCAATCAATTGATGACGTTCAAGCCCTCTCAGGAACCATAAGCAACATACAAGATCAAATTAATTCCCTTGCTAAAGTAGTGTTACAAAACCACAGAGGCTTAGACCTTCTTACAACAGAACAAGGAGGTATTTGTTTGGCTTTACAGGAACACTGCTGCTTCTACGCCAACAGATCTGAGATCTTCAAGAAGACCTCGTCAAAAGACACAGGGAGCTCCAAGAGAACCCCTTTCTAACTGGGTTAAATGGGCTCCTTCCTCACCTTCTCCCTATCCTCAGCCCCCTGTCTTGTGTTCTTTTACTTATAACCTTTGGGCCTTGGGCTTTCTGGCACATAACTGACCTTATTAAACAACACGTAGATTCGATGTTACATAGACCACCTGCAGTCCATTACCTCCAGCTTAGTATACAGGAACCCAACGAAGACCCCCCATCTCAATTTCTCCACTCTTGCCATAGAAGTAGACCATCCGTGGTATCTCAGGCTGTGGCAACGCCTATAAAATAGGAGTGTACACTGATACTAGCTCCCTCCCTATGGGGACGACATATAGAACAGAGGTATGTCTACCCTCGCCCAAAGAAAACTCGAGGGGGGGTATGGGCACCGAGATGGGTGCAAGAGCAAAGCATCTGCAAGGGAAGGTCACAATAAAGAGATTCCCTCTGTATTTCCCTGAAAAAACACCTGGTTTGCATAGAGGTTGGTAACCAAAAACTACTATTTCAAAATGGCTCTGTCCCTCCTCCCCAAAATATACCAAGAGCCAAATACTAGGCGGGCCCACATAGCCCGCGGGAGGAACCAGGTCAATGTTCCCCCACTCGGTTAAGGCCCACCTTTTCTAAAACAGAAAAGGAGAAGATGTTGGGAGCCAAAAGGCCTTCATCCTGACCGCCCAGCCCCCCAGCGTGAGAACCTGCCTTTTGGCCCTGCTTGTTCCGAGAACTAGCTGATCATAAATTGTTACAGAGGGCTGCCCTCCTGCTGATAGGTTATCACCATCTGCAGCTGCCCCCCGCCTCCTCCCAAGTTCCACTTTCCCTTACAACCCCCCTTCTCACACTCCACTTCCTCTAACTTTTATAGCTCCTCACCCCATCAACCAAGGACCAATGAAATTGTAACAAGTATCCCCCTGCCTAGATAGTCCTGCCCCCCTTTGTTCTTTTGTATAAATATACCTGCTCTAAAATAAAAAAAAAAAAATGAGGCTTGATCAGAATACCGTCTTCCCTCCACTCCTTTTTCTCGCCCGTTTCTTTTTCAGGCTGGATCCTCTTCGAGCCCACAAATAACTAGGTCCCGCGGGTCGGGGCAAGGTTTAACTTATTTGCCTATTCCCCACCACATGTGGTAATCTTAAAAACAGCGGTCTGCATTGCCCATATTATCCTTGGTTCCAGAAGGAACAAAGAGACCTTGTTCTCAAAGAACAATATGTGTTGACCTGTTTGGAAGTACACTGAAACTTATGGAAAAGGCTTATCCTTACTTTACTGACTCAGAACTATTTCTTAGAGTTGAAAAGCAGCTGTGGAGAATATTTCTTGAAAATACTTAAAGGCAAATAAACAAACCAATTCTTCCTAGAGCAAAGGATAACAACTGAGTAACACAAACAGATAAAAAGACCTAACCTGATAACCCAAGAATGAGATGTTTTGGGAATAAAGAAACCTGAAAAGCTTCCATATATTCCAAGGAATCTGGAAAGACCTCTGGTACCCAGGCTAGGGAACAGGCTGACAAAAAAGTCTGCACATGTTCACTTTTGGCTGACCTACAAGTCCTATGCCAGAGTGAAGAGTTGGAGAAGAGTTGTACATGGCCTGTGTATGCACTGAAAGGTCATATGAAGGGCCCATTTGCAAAGAATGAAAGAGTCTTCTGAGATACAATGTTTAAAAAAACCAACACAGAATCATAGCAAAAATAGTTCAGGAAAGCAATTAATACAGATGAATGGGACCCCAAATAAGCAGCAACAATAGTCCTAAAGGAATGGCGAATCTGATTTCCAGTTACATTAAAATATATAAAAATGTTTGAATTTCAAAAAAATATTGAAGTATGCAAAACAAACACATAAACAAGTCAATCCTTGTTTTCATCAAAAAAAAAAAAAAACATGTCTAACCAAATACAGGTACACAGAACTCATGGTTCAGATCATACAGGACTGTGAGCTGTGGAAAAATTAAAATTTGAGATTTGCAGTTCTTCTGTGCATAAAAAAGGATCAGTCTGGAACCATGGCTAAAGTTCTCACTACAAAGGCCAACTCCCATTGGAACCAGGAGGGCACTTTTGCTTTCCACCAAAGGCTGCGTTTCTCTGCTTGTAAATTTCTCACTTCAATTAAGGCTCTCCGTTTCCAAACCTCTGACTGGGAATTGCTGTTGACCATATAAAAAAGATAAATGTGTTAATAATATACCTGGATGTCTGGATGATAATACAATCAAACAAACAAAACTAGCAGTTTTATTTCTTCTTAGAACTGACAAGAGGAAGAGTAGAAGAGAGAAGAAAAAAAAGAGTCAAAAAGATGTAATAAAGTTACTTACTCTTTTGTATGGTGTATGGTAAAGCCTTAAATCACATTTATTTTACCTATAATATTTTATCATACATGTTTTATTCCCCATTCTTTGAGATCTTCTTAGATAGATCTGTTTTCTTTTAAAATTGTTTTGCTTTGTAGATGTAGGTATTTAAAGAGACACGAAATAAAATAGCACTTATTACAGTCATTTATAACTGTAAAATGTATGAAATATGTGAATATTACAGAGCTATTCATGTAAAATACATATAAGTAATTATTTTGGTTTTCAAATTCAAATATGTTGTTCTTATAATGACAAATGATTGCAAGTCCTTCTTCCTCCCCACAGGTTTTATACAGATGTGAGTTTCAAATTCCAAAAGTTAAAAAAAGTTGTTAGTTTTGTTTACTTTGTGCATTGTTCATTTTCCAGGCCTTATACTTTAGTCATCAATCAGAGGATGAGTGTTTGTGTAAAAGATAGGAAATTTTTTTAACTCATTAGACCTCCAAAATGCATTTACTTAGAAAGTTCTGTTCAATACAGTTTTGCTGATTACACTACAGAAGTAACTAGCCTATGTGTTATCTTGACTGATTAAAATGTAGAGAGGCAGAAGGATCACTGGATTCATTGGACTTTTAGTTGCTAACAGACATCATATTGTGATGTCACAGCTACTCAGGTTGAGAAACACTGGTGACCTTAGGAGTTTATCAGTATAGGTCTACCAAGGCAGCATTGGGGGCTTTGGTGTTCAAACTAGGTAGGTGAGGAAAGCAGCTGAAGCAAGATTTATGTGAGATGGCACATGTTTCTTCAGAAGTTAGGGATGATTCTCCTAAAGATGAATATACTGGTTCAGTATCCTCCATTGGATCACTTTAGTGTGATTACACATTGACCAGGGACTCAGAATTGAGGTCTATGATAGAAGTAAATGCTTTCCAGCTTTTATCTGTGCGGTCCTTTACAAGAAGGCCACATGACACATTTTGTGTCTCTGAACCAGATGGAGATAATGAGTTTCGATCTTTGACCTTTCCCAGGAAACTCTGAAAATAGTTGAAAACACTCAATTTAAGTCTATTTGGTGGGATGAGAATGGAACTTCGGTAGTGATTTATGAAGAACTCTTCAAGAAAGAAGTTTTGGAAAGAAAGGCCCCTTTCAGAATATTTGAAACTGCAAGTATGAAAAGTTTAGTTCAACAGCTTAGCCTTTATGGCTTTAGTAAAGTGCAACAGACTTCTCAAAGGTCTGCTTCACTAGCTGACTTTCTGGAAGAAGAAAAAGAAAACTCTATTTTAAGCAAGGTAATACAAAATTTAGTGACAACTTAAAATAAGGTACTATATAAGTTTATGTATATGTGTATTGCGTGTGTATGTGTGTGTGAGTGTGTGTCTGTTGTGTCTGTGTGTGTACAATAAAATACATATTTCATAAATGTATATGATCCTAGTAAGGTTAAATTTTATCTTTTTTCACAAAATTGAGAACAGCTTGGGCATGCTGGATTCTAAAATGTTTGTGCTTAAGTGAACTCTTAAATAAAGGTATTGAAACCCCTTTAAAAATTGCATTCAGTGTTACTTGAAATGCAGCCACCATTTTTACCTGAGGCCATGCTATTTAATTTTTTATTCCCAATAAGTAATTTTTGACAATAGTTAACAATGTGCATGTGTTGATAACATTAACTTTGCATAAGAAACTTGATATATGATGCAGAGGTTAGGATTCTTATCGTCTTGCATCAACCAATTACTTTCTCCTCTGGTTTTAGTTACACTTCTATCAAAATCCAAATTTTCAACGAGGCTGTCCCCAACTTTTACTCAGAATGAAAAGAATAGTTGGGATCAAACATGCTTCTCCAGCAGCTTCAAAAGCTCAAATTTTCAAGAAGAAGCAATCTGAAAGAGGGAATCATACAGGCCATCATAATTCTTTATTCCTTACTAACACACATGCAGAAAGCATACTTTCCACTTCCACAGATTTAAATACACCAGCAATCAACAACCCTGCTACCAGCCAGACAATCACTGATAGAACACCTCCCATTAGAAGTAAACTGGCTCCTCCATCATCAACTCTAGGTAGCCCATCAGAACAAAGTGTGATGAACCAACCTGCTCTCTTGAATCAGTTGACCACTTTCCATATGAGCACAAATGGCAGCTGCAATCGAGCAAATGGCTACATTGTGAATTTTATTTCAAACACAACTTCTGCTTCTCAGTATATTACATCTGCCTTACAGAGAAGTTATTTTGTAATGATGGAGCCTTCTAATTTTCCAACTAGATATCCTGATTTACCAGTCAATGACAGTCCTTTTTTCAACTTCCAACCGGCAGGAAACCCATGGCTCCCCATGGCAATGACAGCTGATACATCTGCTGCCACTCTTTTCAGGTCAGATCGTCAACCACCTTCATTAGGCAAACATCGCCCTAATTGCAAATGATTACCAGTGGACTAGAGGACTGTGCAAAAATAACAAAGCTTAAGGTATTTTTGCAAAAACATCAGCAAAATGCATGCAATCTGTTATTTGAACAAAAAACTCACACATTCACTCGATGGGTTGATTTTCCTTGTTTTTTTTTTTAAAGATTTAAGAGTAAATTGATGCATTTTTCATGTTAGGCTATTGACTGATGTTTAACATTTGGACATTTTGGTACTTAGGAATATTTACCAAACTGTGTAGGGAAATTATATTTAATGTACTCATTAAAAGGAATCGAAATCAAGGCAGTATAGGCAAATGAAGAAACAAGTTCAGAGTTATCTGAAGCAATCCTGGATGATTCAAATGAAGGTCTCATTTTTATGATATGAGAGGGATAGATAGAAATCCTGTCCAGAATAGGCACACATGCAATCTTCAGTTCAGCATTCTCTCGATTAAATTTTTTCTGTGATTTTAAATTATAAGCCATTGGATTTCAGTTGTCAGAAGCTGTCTTCATGAAAAATACATTTATACTTAAAAGTATAGCCTGCTCTTACTAGGTTAGTGTTCATGAAAATCACAATGCCCTCACTGAAACAATGCTGTTAGCACATGGTGGAATTTTACAAATATTTCAGATTTCTCTTTTTATTCTCCTGTCTTCAAAGTAGTCAAACTTTGTTGTGTCTTTTATTTCCTCCCCATGAGAGTGGACTTTACTTTTTCTAATGCATGTTTTCATCTTGCTTTCTGTTGCATCCAAAGAAAGACTAGAATTCTTATTCTGGAATTGAATGCTTTTTCGATTCTGAGCTCAGAACTTCAGTGTCACTAACAACTGCCCAGAAGAACTGACCTCTTTATCTTTTCAGTTCCTTATGTTTCTGTTTCACTATCTGTTTAGAGCTACACTCAATCTCTTTTTAGTCATGTAAACTTCCACCGCACAACTTTGCCCTCTGTCCCAGCATTGAGAGGCATGCCCTCTCTTTGCTTTATTTGTATCACTGCTTAACTAAAAGATATAATTTATTTCAGATAGTTCCGGCCTCCTTTTCCTTGTCTACCTTGGACATCAGCACAGATTTAGCACAGTGCCTAACAGATAATGTATTTTAGTATTTAGTAAATGAGCCATAAATGAGTATTGACTTACATTAATTCAATCTTTCTCTTTCAAAAACAATCAACATTCCACAGTCTTCAATTTATTATTGGTTGTCAGTCTTCTACACAAATCTTCAGTTCTCAGGCTATGGGATGGTTAGACAGCTGTGTTGGCCTCTTGAGTCGGTTATTGATGCTAGGGCTAGGAGACAGAGCATGTTAATTATTCTTTCTTAAATCATATTTAGAGGTCAACATCATTTTCTTCCCTCACGCTGGTGTAGTGTGTCTTCATGTCCCCTCTGTTTCCCCTCCACCATTAATGATTCTCATCCCTATACCTATAATTTAATTGTTTCAATTAATTCAATATTTAGATTGAGCCTTTAACAAGAAAGTTCAAAATGGATGATAATTTTTTTTCAAATTTGGTCTCTAAGTCACATGACTAGTTCTCTCTCCAATCTAAACCCAGAAACAGCCAAAAAGCTATAGCCCCTCAATTCTACTTTGTAGTCAGATTATCATACCAAAATGTGTGGACTGAGGACAGGTGAGGGTGGGAGAGTTAGGAATACACCCAATGTGCAACAATATCACTTCTCTGCAGATGTTAGAGAATATAGAACATCTATGGAATACGTTGACTCTCTCACATTGCTTTATCATAAAGGGTGCAACGTTATCAGAATGGAAAAATCTGGAAAGCTAAATGCAGAGAGATATGGAGGTGACATCTACCACTGCGTAACTAGAATCAACTTAATCAGCTGGGAAGAGCAATGTTGTTTCATGTAAAAAAGGTCTCATTAGATTGTTTTGAGTAGAAGAAAATGGGTAATGGTAACCTGTGGCAGCATCTCATATAATATATGTTTTTACAACCAAGGGTCGAATGAAGCAACATGACATTGAGAGTCACAAGTCTGCCATTCAATGATAACTCCTATTGAACCACATAGAGTGTTTAAGATTGTGCGCCTGAACTCTGATGATGAGTGTAATGTCCAAAAAGTGACAATCTGGGGTTCAGGTAGGCTGCATCAGCAGCTACATGCTAGCTGTTCCAACAAAAGTCTGGACTTATGGCAGGCATCTTCAATATTATCAGGACAGGTCAGTCTTCTGCTGTTGTTTGTTTTCACAAGTCATGCCCCAAAGAGGAATTTCTGAATTGTCAGATATATTTTTTCATGATGAAACAGCTACATTACTGACAACAGCTTAAGATGGTGGTCTAGGAATATAAAAAAATAAATAGCCTGGAAACTGAATTCTGCCCCTTTGTATTCCCATTGAGTCAAGCATACATGTCTGCTTTGCATGTATGTAACAGCCAGTGATGATTACGAGCCATACAGAACTGTAGACACCATCGATCTCTGACTTAGCATAGTCATCAAGTGAATTACACCTATGCAGCTAGAAAAATTTGTATAGCTCAAGCGTTTTGTTGCACTGCTAGCATTGCTTTGGGGCAGGGAGTAAAAGATAAAGTATATATTGTAGATTAGTGGTTACCCCTTCAGCAAAACTGAGTTGATGCTGGGGCCTTAAATTTAACCACCGAGGTACATATATTCTCAGGCTTCTAGAGTACAGGAAGTTACCAGGGTCTTCTTAGTTAAGTGTGAACTTCTGTATCTTCATATTTTTAATGTCGATACCACTTATTTTAGCTCTGTGCTCTCCTCAACTAATTAGTCAAAGTCATATTCTCTATCAGTTGGAGTTGTCATATCATCTTCTTTCCTGCAATATGGAGAGCATTTCATAACAACTAACACATCATTTGGTAAAGAATGTATTCAGTTTTAATAATGCACGATCCTTACTCTCTCTTGTCTAACACTTGGTAGAAAAATTGTTACAAGGTTCCAGAAAGTGTTCCTCTATTTTCTACCACTTTATGTGGACGATGTCCTTTCTATTACATGAACTATGTCTTTGTCCAGCATGAGAAGCTACCATGCTTGAAAGTGAGGAAATTTCAAGTTACTCTTTCACAACTATTGCCAAAAGACATGAGTTTCTGGGTGAGAAGACAAGTTTTATCACTGATAGCAAAAGCAAGAGCTATGGTTCGTCTTCTCTAAGAATACTTTGTTAAGAAAGGGAAGTAATTTTCTCAGTCCAAAAAAGCACATAGACCAGGAATAAAACAATTTATATCCATGAAACAGGGTTAAGGTGTGGAGAATTCTTTATGAAAGCTCCTCACCAAACATCAAATGGTCCAAGAGGTGAACAATAATGTGCAAAAGCAGTGCCAATATGGTTCCAGGATTATTCTTGGGACAAGATGCAAAAGCGAGGCAGGCACTTTTGAAGCCTTGTCTATCATCTCATCCCACCAATAGAGGTTCATAGATGCTTCCATTTTTTCAGCGGCCAAAAAGTTGAATGAATCTACAGTGTAAGGAGCACGGATCTCAGAATTTCTCCTAGGACCAGTTTGCTGTTTGATTCAAATTACAATGACTTACTTTTATTGAAGCCAACAGTTACTACATTTTTATATTGGTTTTCCTTTTCTAGGGTCAATTGTAGGGCATTTCAGATTAAGTGGAATCAGCGAGCCTCCCTCCCCCCAAAATGGGGGGAAGGCTAGCACAGTTCCAATTAAATTTCCTGATTTCAAATGAGTCAGAAGTACCAACCAAATACTATCGGGCCAAACGGGCCTTTAGTCATAAAAGGAGGAAGTCTTAAAGTAATTTCTCCATAGACTCTTGAGAGCTTCAAACACAAAGAGAGCGGAAGCTCTGAATCATGAGAGGAACCAGTTCTCAAACTCCAGGGTCAGCCATGGAACAGCCAGCTCAAAAGACTCTGTGGGTATTGTATCTGCTTACTCAAGCACTTCAGAAATTTCCAGGGTCTCCTGTAAATTCTCGTGCATGCCGTCATACAATGTCGATCTCACAAATTAAAGTGCTGTGACAAGGCCAAGCAATCTACTTCCTTTCACGCTTCATATTTCGGAGGACTGAGCCCTCACGTGGGTTCAACATGAATTTTCACAAGTGTGATTTTTTGTTCAGGGCCCATGTACCCCAGGCACGGAAGATGATCAGATTCTGTGAACTCAAGTGCATCAATTCTGAACACCAAAGCTCAATTTCTTCAAGTTCAGGTGGACTAAACTAGTCAGTAAAGATTCTGATGAAGAACTTACAATGGATAATTCATTTGTATTTGAAAAACAGCAATGAACTTGTCAACTAACAGTAATAGTTGTGAGGCTTAGGGGGATATTGGATGCAATGAAGAGAATCAAAATGATCAAACAGGCACCAAGTGTGTTTATAATGAACAGCTTGAAAAAAATTGAAGAACTACCCCGTGGAAACAACTTTCTTCTGCAGAAAGAAAGTCGAGAACATCCAAGAGGTGAAGCAAAATGTCCCTGTCATCTGGGCCCACTGTCCATGCAATGGAAAACTACTGGGAACAAAATGCTACAGAAAATACAACTGGATGTGGACACTGAAGCTGTTCCTGGACATCCTACTGTCTGTAACCATTTCCACAAGTTCATTTGAAAATCTCATTTAGAGACTTAACAGTGTCTAAATCACTGATTTTTTTATAACGTGACTCAAATTAAAAAGTGATTAGAAACACATGTCTTCTACATTGCTATCAGCAGAGCATCAGGTACTATGCAAGACTGCATCTGAGTATCAAGCCTTCACTGATAGATGTACATATGTAAATCATGAGAATGCTATAAACACAGAAGACATAAAGGGTCACATTAGCAATAATGACACGAAGCAGCTTTTAAGTGATAAGTAATGATAAAAGGTCATAGTTAGTGATATGTTAAATAAATTTTCTTTGCAGAAAAATGTAAAACACTTATTTTACCAGCAAAACATGGCTTTAATCACGAACTGCAAACAATTGCAACTTGTAATGAGTAGGGTAGAGCAAAAGTCATAGGCAAGACCCAAAGACGAAGAAGAGGAACATCACTTTGGAGAGAGAAAGGATCCTTTTGAACGCAAGTGCATTGGAGAAATGAATGAGTTCAGCGTGGTTCAGAGTGAGTTCAGGTTTGTTGTTGGCTGTGTTGCAAGGCATCAGTTTCTTGCGGGAAACACAGTGTCGGTTTTTCATGTTGGGGCCTAACATTGACCTTTCTTTCCCACAGAGGAGTGTTCTGTGGGGTGTGAAATTGGTGTCGGGTGGTACCGTGGATAGCACCCTCCCCAGGCTTCCCCATCTCCCCTGTTATGAGTTCTCTCCTCATTCAGTTTCACAGTCATTATAAAGCATCTGCAGTTAGCCGCATCTTTCCAACACGTGAAAATCGAGTCATATTCCTGTGACCAAAACTAGATGTACGCCAGAGGCCGTGTGAGGTCGCGGAAGGTGTCGTGAAGCACAGTCACAGGACCCGGAGCCGCTGATCCCGCCGGGTGGGGCGGGGCTTTCCGCGGGACTTTGGGGACCCGCCCGCCGGCCACGCCCCAGCCCTGAACTGGGGACTGCCCTGACCTAAAGGCCGGCTCCGCCTCGCGGCCCTCCCCCTAGTGTCTTCACCCCTGCAACTGCCTTTGTCATCGCAGCACTGATCTGTGCTGTTGAGGAACTGAGTATACTGGCGGGTGCATGGTTTCTGACTCCTGAGCCCCGCAAGGGCTCAGGAGCTTAGACGCCATGTCTGCCCCACGCAATGTGGTTCGGTTCCTAGATCCGTTAGGAGACTGATAGGAAAACTGCAGTCTGAGGAGCTTTGCCGTGAGAAACCCTCGTAAACGCTGAGTCCGAGGTCTTCAAATTCAATTCTAATAGTGCCTGAGCCTCTCACCCTGAAAGGCTCCGCATCCCATGAGCCTCAGACAACAAATCCCTTCACCCTGAGCGAGCCCATATCCTCTAACCTGGAGGGAACTCAAATCTCATCATCCGGACAAACCCCAAATCCTTTCATGTTTAGACCCCAGCAAACAAAGTGAAAACCACGATTCCTCTCAGCCTGAGGCACTCCCTAAACCTTCATCTTGGGACACCTTAAATAGGGCAATCACAGAAAGAACGAATTCCGTAATATCAGATGCCTAAATAGCCCCTTCCTGAGTATCTGAGTCTCTTGTGTGTCAAAGGCCCCAGCTTAACTCTGTGTCTGGGAAACTAGATTTCTTAATGAAAGCCTTTCTCAGCCTGGAAGAGCCCAAATTCTGTCAACCTGAGCATTCTCAATGGCTTCCTCCTCTGGACCCCAAATCTAGCCCTGAATGACTACAAACACCATCATCCTGATGGACCGCAATTCGTCTCAGTCTGAGAGACCCTTGCCCCGTGAAGAGTAAGTCTGCTTTTTGTGCTTTATGCTAGGTTTTCCCAGGATCCACAGGTGGAATCCCCACAACCCTTCTGTGAGCAATAGGCATTTCCGGTCTCTCCAAGAGCATGCTGATGGTCATTCTGTCCCATTACTTGAAGCTGGTGCCTCCAAGTTTCCTTTGGGCTTTTGTGGCCACTAACCTCAGGGCTACCCTCAACCACTCAGGGCCAGGTCCATTCACCTGTCTTTGCCTCCTTTCCTGAGATGGGCAGAGCTACAGGAGAGCTAATGAAACACATCCAAGCTATCATTCAGCTGGTGTGTTATAAATGTTGGAGACCTCCCTTGCACAAATTTCTCCCTCATGCACAGATGCTTTTAGGGTTCCTACATCTCCTGCTCTGGACACTTGCCCTAATGGAGAAGACAGGCCTCGCTGTGGGAAGTGGTCTTTACTGTCAGACCATCTCAGCATATTTTTAAACAGGCACCTTTGCCTGGGGGCTGGAAGACTTATAGGGCCTATGCAGTCCTGGCAGCATGAGGCCTAGGGGTCCTCAGATAAGAGCCCTGTGTGAGACACCAGAGAACAGGGCATAAGCCCAAAGTGAGTGTCGGGGGAGACAAAGCCAACCTCTAAGCAGGGTCTGATCGTGTGAGGGGCTTGGTGACAAGGAGCTCATCACCAGAGTAAAAGAGACTCTCTTTATATTACACAGAATAGGGATTTTGGTCCTATCTGGTGCATGAGGTGAGAACAGGACACAAATAACAGCAACTTCTCTGTGTCACAAGAGAGCTCGGAAAATGCTCAGTGTTTGCTCAGGTATCAGGACAGGATTGTGAAGGAGAGAAAATCCTTTTTTCACAGAGACTACCCAGAGGTCTCGTTAACACACTGCACAGAGGTGGAGGAGAAGGCCCAGCTCAAAGTTTTGACTTGTATTATGAATTTTTTGATGCAATCTTTGATTTTGTCTAGGTCAAAGATGCTGTCAAACACATTTCTAAATAATTCTCCAAGAAGTATGGACAGGCATGGCAGACTCGGAGAAAACTGTTACAGAAATGTGAAAAGGAACTAAGATGCCCTGAAGGCTACAGGTAGCAGAAAACGCTAGGTGCACATAAGCCTGGGAAACATATTTGTTTGTCTCTCAGGCAGTTTTCTGCCACATGGAGAATAATCTGCCAGGAAATTTCGTCTCTTTGATCAGCCTAGGGTTGACATGAACAATTGCAGAGCTCAGAATGCCTTGTTCGAGGCTCTGTCAGCCAATCAGAGTGTGAGCTGTCCTGGCTTTCTGTTGCTTTATTTCTCCTTCAAGCTGTTTCCTTTCCAGACTATGATTTAGTTTTGTTCCAGGTCTCATATCCCTTTGACCAGCCTTCCTGTGTCACCGCAGGCAGGTCATCATGCCATACGTGGATTACACTGAGAATTCTGATGAAGAATGTATTCTAAGGCAGCAAGGAGAGGGGGCTGGAGTAGTTAGAAGTACTGTCCTGAAACTTTCCTGGGCTGAGTTTTGAGCTGCATCTCAGCAGGTTACAAGGAGTCTGTTTGATGGTTTAGCAATCAAGCAAGATGTAAAAGGGTAGATTATAGACAAAACTGCTATTTATATAATGTTTTTCAATGTGTGAAATAATTATATATGTTACATACACATATACTGCCATACATTAATAAGTAGTAAATGTATAAAAATCTTGAGAGTGAATAAAAACAGATTCAGAATTGTTATCAGAAGAAAAGAAGGAAAATCTGTCCGATAACTTCTCTGTAGCTTGGTTAGTTTCTTCTTTTTTTGTTTTGAATGTTGAAATAGAAATAAAAGATCTAAAGCCATCGTGGCAGATGTTGAATTTAGACTGCATAGTGTTAGATGTATAGGTTTTCTAGTAACACTCTCCATTGTTTCTCTTTGTGTAAAATTAAGAATTTTTTAAAGGAAGTTTAGTTTTACTAAACATGGTCAATTAAAGAAACTTCAGTTAAACTGTAATTCACCAAAGAGCTTTCTAACACTAATCTCACAGTAGTTCAGTTACTGCATTGAACGTCTTAGGAAAAGAAATGATGAAGATATTACGTGAAGATACATAATTCACATATGTATATTTTATCACACCACATGATCCTCTTACTCCCAAATAAATAGGATCCTTTATGCTAATTCCGGGAGAAGATTTATGAGAGCTATTGAGTCTCTCTGATGCCTCCAACATGTGACAGAAAGGAGATTATACTGCATATATAAAATGAGTTCATTCATAAAATAGAAATGAGAAGCTCACTTGCTCCTCTGCTCTAAGGAGAGTTTAGAAGAAAGTCAACCAGCCTAAACTGGAGAGAGTAACTTGGAACATGTCTGCGGTTTCCTCATATGTATTTCTGATTTTCAGGCTTATAAAATAAAAGTATAAGAACTCTGGATAGAGCACATGGTTGTCCACAAATATTTCAACATCAAAATAGAGATTACTGTGCATGTACACCTCTTACCTATACGCAGTGAAAATATATAAAACAATATAAATAAATAGGTAGATGATAGATAGATAAACAGATAGATGGATAGATGATAGATGACAGATAAATAGATAGATAGGTAGATGATAGTTGATAGATAGATAGATGATTAGATGATAGATAGATAGATAGATAGATAGATAGATAGATAGATAGATGATAGATAGATGATAGATAGATGATAGATAGATGATAGATGATAGATAGATAGATAGATAGATAGATGATAGATGATAGATTAAGAGATAAATGATAGATGATAGATAGATAGAAAGATAAATAGATTACATAGAAGTAAGAGAGAGAGATAGAAATAAACTGAGACAGAGAATGAGACAGTCAAAGAGAGAGAGAGATAGATACAGGCAGAGACAGAGATAGAGATAGAGATTGGGATAGATAGTGATAGAGATAGAAATAGAGATAGATAGATATAAATATAGATATAGTTAGATATAGATGATATAGAGATATAGATACAGATATAGATATACATATACATATACAGATATAAATACATGTATAGTTATAGATGAGATAAGTATACATGATATAGATGATTAGATATAGATATAGTTTAGATATAGATATAGATTAGATATATAGATATAGGTACAGATAGAGAGATGGTAGAGATAGATAGAGCTGATATAGATATTAGATAGATATAGATTAAATATAGATTGATATAAATAGATATAGATACAGATATAGAAAGAGAGATAGGAATAGATAGAAAGGTACAGATAGAGATGATATAAATGATTACATATAGATATAGATTAGATAGGTATAATAGAGATTAGACATAGATAGAGACAGAGAGATAGACAGAGATAGAGATAGGGATAGATAGATATACAGATATAGATAGAGGTATATTTACATATACATCTTATACATATATGAAGTTATAGATATAAATAGATATTCATAGATATAGATAGATATAGATGATATATATGATTATATATAGGTAGATATGAAAGTACATATACATATCAGTAGACGATATAGATGTTGATTAGATATACATATAGATATACACATACATACATATGTGTACTGTATGTATGTACATATAGGTATATAGGTATATACATATATATGTGTATGTATATATTGTATCCCTGTGTTTAAAAACACATGCCATAAATTCCTCCTCTTGTAATTTTAAGTGTACTGTATAGTATTTTGTACTATATACGTATTGAGTTAAACTGGATGTCTAGAACTTTGTCATCTTGCACAACTGAAACTCTAATCATTGAAGAACAACTCTCTATTTTCTCTTTCTTGCAGCGCCTGGCAACTGCCATTCTATTCTGTTTCTTTACATTTCACTTCTTATATAGTTTCCATAGTGAAGTCTTGCAGTATTCGTCTTTTGGTGACTGGTTCATTTTACTTTGCATACTGTCATCAATATTCATCCATGCTCTAGCATATATATGACAGGATTTCTCTCTGTGCTTAGGCTGAATAATAGTTTATTGTGTGTATACACCATATTTTATTTTGTCATTTATTCATCAATGGGCATTTAGGTTGCTTTTACATCTTGGCTGTTTTGAAGAATGCTGAAGTGACCATGGGTGTGCAAATATTTATTTAAGAATATGGTTGCAATTGTATTTGTATATCTACCCCAAATATGTCTTACTATATTATGTGGCAGTCAGTTTATTATTTTGAGCCATCTTTATACTGTTTTTCATAGTAGATAAACAATTTCACGTTTCCACAGACAGTGTATAACGGTTTCCATTTCTCCACATTCTAGTCAAAGATGCTTATTGTCTTTCTTCTGTCTGTCTGTCTGTCAATCTGTTTGTCTATCTGTTTTTGTGGCCATTCTAATGTGTAACAGATGATATCTCACTGTGGCTCCACTTTGCATTTTCCCGATGAATAGTGGTAATAGTCATCTTTTCATATGCTTCCTGGCCATTGCTATATGTCGTTAAAGCAATTTCTATTCAGAATTATTTCCCTTTGTATTACCTCAGGCTGCCAAACAGAATACCACAGACAGAGTGACTTAAGCCAGAGAAATTTGTAATCTCGCAGTTCTGGAGCTCGGAAGTCTAAGATCAGGAGATTATTCGTGTTACATTCTTTTTCTGGCTTATGGGCAGTCTCCATTTCACTGTGAGCTCACAAAGCCTATTTGTCTTTGTATGTTTCTGAGGAGATATAGAGACACCACTCTCTTGTAATAAGGGCACTAATGCCATCCTGAAAGCTCCATTTTTACGAACTCCTCTAACCCTAATATCCTGCCAAAGGTCCGAATTCCATATACGTTACATCCAAGGTTAGTTTAAGTATTTTAATTGGGGGGGTGTGGCATAATTTAGTCAATAGCACTGAGCTTTTAATCTGGTAATTTATCTTTTTTGATTTAATTGCCAAATTCTTTATGTATTAAGGATATCAATCTCTTCACAAATATCTGTTTTCCAAATATTTTCTCAAATCTGTAGGGTGCCTTTCACTCTTGATGTCTTCATTGCTGCACAGATTTGAAAATTTAATGTAATTCCATTAGTGTACTTTTGCTTGTGATTTTTGTGCTTTTTGTGCTTTTGATTTTTGTGCTTTTGGTGTCATATCCAAGAAAGCATTTTCTGTTCAAAGCTTTTCCCTCTGTTTCATAATTTCTGGACTTAAATTTAGGTTTTTGGCCCATTTTAAGTTAACTTTTGTATATTTCATCAGATAAGTGTACTTTTTCATTCTTTCACATACGGATATTCCATTTCCCCACCACCATTTGTTGAAGAGATTATACTTTTCTTATTGTGTAGTCTTTGCACCTATGGTGCTGATCGTTGGACTTTGTGCTTTACAGGTTTTTATCTATTCCATTTGTGTATGAGTATGTCTTTACACTAGTAGTACTATGCTCTTTTGATTACTAAAGCTTCATAGTATGTTTTTAAATTAGAAAGTGCGAGGTCTTCAGCTTTGTTCTCTTTCAATATTGCTTTTATTTTTGGAGGTACTTTAGGTATTTGTGCTGTTTATTCTATTTCTGATAAAAAATAAAAAAAAAAAGAAAAAAAGAAAATAGCCTTTGGAATTTTCTTAGAGCTTACACTGGTGGCTTAAAAGGGGGTTCAATTGAAAGTAATCTTACAGGGAGATAAGACTACACATTCCTAACTGGGCAAGTATGGTGAGTAGGCATGCCCGGACCCGATAACTCCCTTAGTAAAATTTTTCTCTATGCCATAAGAAAACCCTGTTCATTGATTCTGTGTGTCTGGATCAACACAGATTAAAATGCCTTTTTAGAAACTCATATGCAAAACCACCTGCAAGAAAGAACATCATTCTCCTAATTCTTCTTTTCACCTTACTGTAAATTTTTCTAAATTCCCAACTTTTAATGCTTAAAAATGGCTACAGCTGTCACTCTGAGAAGCATTGTCATCAGCCAGTTCATTACTTGCCTCCTTGTGTATCCTCTGTTTGGCTCAAATGAATTTTTGTGAAAGTTCTTTAGAGTTTGACAGTCTCATATCAACACATTGAATCTTTAGTATGGGCATTTTAAGAATATTAAGTGTACCAATCCTTATTTGTGTTTGCTTTAAATTGTTTTCATCAATATTTTGTTATTTTCAGTGTGCAAGTCTTTCTAGTTAATTTTAATCACTTCATTTCTTTTTGATGCTGTGATAAATGAGATGATTTTCTGAATTTCTATTTTAGATTGTTCATTGTTACTGCATAGATGTGCAAATGATTTCTGAGTGTTGATTTTGTACCCTAAAAGTTGGGTGAATTCATTAATTAGTTCTAATAGAATATTGGTTTGTTTGTTGGGAATTTTAGCATTTTCTATGCATAAGGATTTGTTAACTCATAAATGACATAATTTTACTTCTGACTTTCCATTTGACTGCTGTTTTATTTTCTATTTTTGTCTAATGCTTTCAATATGTACTTGCTGTATCCATTTACTTGATGCTGAGGCCCAAAAGAAAGAAGCCGATTACTTCTTCATTACATTGAGAGATTATTAAGTGAACTGATTTGGGTGGTGTGTCTTACGTGTAGAGGGGACAAGACAGATACCCTCCAACTCATGTGGCAGATGCTACGAAGTTATATAGTATGTAGAAACATAGAATGGTGTATGAGGTGTGACTTGCCAAAGAAAAGAGGGAAATGTCTCACATCCTTGCCTGGGTAAGGGAAGGAGTCTGTTTCAGAATCCATCATACAGTGGGGCTGGGTGAGACTTTCTCTGGGGATGTACATGAAGCAATCTCTGTTCTGGCCTGGATCCAACCCGATCTACCTCGAGGGTCATACAGTGGTCACATAATGGAAGAGTTGTTCCTCCACAGTAATGAACGAAAGTGCCTAGAGTGGGCCTCTTTGTCTTGTTCTTTATCTTACAGGAAACAATTTCAGAGTCTCACACGAAGCATGATGTGCTAAGAAGAATTCTTGGATGTGACCTTCATATTGAAGTAGTTTCCTTCTCTTTCTTTGTCGAGTATTTTCAATCATTAAAAGCCAATTTATTTTTTAATTAAAGTAGTAGATAATTTCTCAGCATTGGATGAAGAAATGTTTAATTTCATTAACATTGAATGAAAATTAGTTGATGCTCCAAATAGTCGACTAGGCCTTAAAGATTCTTCAGAAAGCATTTTCCAACTCAGCTTGGGTTGTACTTATATTTCTCACTCTCTGATGCAGAATTTTGTATTCCAGATATGATTATGAAAACATTTACCAACCGAAACACTGATCTTTCATCATCTTTTTGTTACAGCTTCTCAGGTGGCCTGGAGTGGAATACCGTGGTCCTCAGAATGTGTTTCCCACATCCTGTTATTAGTAAAATCTTCCACATAGTTGCAAATTCAGGGAAGAGTAGGAAATGCAGAATATCCTAGGTACTGCTGCCTTTAATTCTTGATCTCTCCAACACAGTGGCTGATGTAACGCTCATTTTATTAGTAAATACAGAAGCAACAATAGGAGCTACAACTTGCTTTACTTTCAAATATTTCAGACTCTTTTAAAAACTCCTGTGTGTATAAACTCATACCCCTGTGAACTGGGTACTATAGCCATCACCATGTATAAATGAGGGAACTGAGGTTTCAGAGGCACATGTAAATTAGATTCTTTATTTGAGATTACAGTATCAGTTGTAGTGCAGTTGAGTCCACGATTTCTTCAGTAAGCCATGTGCAAACTCATGGAAACTCTGATAGGTTTATAAAGTCAAACCGGTCTTACTCACACAGGTTACAATCTCTATATGACAGATGATCTCGACCTAAGATATTTTCTAATATGCTAAAGTGAGAAGTGCACAAGACACTCTGACTAGGTAAAGCTCCCTGATGTACAGGCATTTTAGACAATGGTTTGACCCAGATGAAGAAGCATGTGGAAATTTAGCCATAGAGCCAGGCCTCGAGGAATACAAAGCCTCTCTCATCCCTGGAGGGCTGTAGGGTTGATGATTGAGGCACCACAGATGAAAAAAAGACTCAAGGACTTCAGATTAGTCATGTGTTAAGAACTCCCATCTCTGGAACTGATTTCAAATGCTCATACCTGTAGGTGGAAGTTGAGCTTCGTTCACTCAGCTCCTGTTGGTCAACTCTCATGTGGTTTAGAATCACTTGTGAAGCCAGTCTACCCTGCACTTCATCATCGACAGCTCTGCTGCTCATGGATGCCCCACTCACATTTATAAAGGACATGAGCCATTGCAAACACTTAGACCTCACTCTGATTTCTGGCATGAGAATTGGACCATCAGGTATCCCAAGGCTTGGCTTGATGTGGAATGAGGCATCTGATATCCTGTTGATCTTGCTTTTTGGACCCTGTGATGGACAGGTCTCACAGGATGAACATATAGCATACAGCAGATACTCCTCGCTTGTGAGAAGGAGTAACATCTTCTACTGCCTTTGGGTTACTCAATTCCCCTCTGTAAACTATCAGGCCCTCATTTCTTGAAGAGTCGGACATGGTTGGGTATAACATGGTATCTCTGTACTTAGAGTGGATTAAGCATGGACATGGTACTCCAACTTAAAATTCAGAGGTTGAGACGGAGCTCTATCGGATAGAAACACAGGAGTGGCTCATGCCTCCAGGCTCCTTCCTGAGTAGTTAACTGACTTAGATGTGTAGACGGTGAGTGAAAAGTACATCACGTGAGTGCAACTGACAGTAGAATTCTTTCATGCTGAAGTGCATGAGGACAATAAAGTTAAATACTTCTGGCTGTCACTACCCCACCAAAAGATTCTTTCATTTCTTTTCCTCATCCTCAGATCACAATAGTGATAAACTGTTATGAGTATGTCGATAAGAAGGATGAGTCAGGGATAGCTGGATGTGCTAAGGCCAGTAAGTGTCTGGGCCCCAGAGAACGATCCTCACTGACCACCTCACAGCTATTTCTTTTTATTGTACCACGCTTAGTGGTCTCCATAGTCTTTTATTCATCTTTTTTTCCTCCATCTTTCTTTGCCCTTTTTTTTATCAAGTGCCATTTTGGGCAGAAAGAATATAAAATATACATCTTCAAAACCTAAATCTCTATGCTAGACTGATTTGCGCAATGGAAAAACATTTAAACAGTCTTGACTCACTGGGCACTATGAATTTATGCTTTAACTTGTACAGCAAACAGTAAATTTAGTGCCTACTATATTCCAGTTAGAAAATTGAATTCATTATGTCATCCAGAGCCCCAAACCCGTATTCTGATTACAGTTAGAAGAGACACAAATAATTTTGTAAACACTTAAAGATAATTTTTCTATTTTGACAGAAGTGCCCAAGCACAGGAAAGCCTAAAATAAAAAAAAAAAAAAAAAAAAAAAAAACTTTTACCTGTGAGAATAGCAGATGACTGTGGTTGTGTTCTAACTCAACCTGGTTTCTGAAGCCTATAATAGAAGGAGGTTCAGTGTATTTGTGGGTCTCTTTGGATCATGGCTCTGCCCCATTCTAATTTATCAGAAGTTGTAGAATGAGAAGGAATTGTGATTGTTCTATGGGATCACGAAGTTCTCTATGCAGGATGAGCATAGTGCACAGTACTTGGAGATGAGGGATCCCAGGATATTATGAAAGACCTTTGGGTATAAATAAAAAGTTCTCTCAGAGCATTATGGGAAGTAGGTGATATCAGAGCATGAAGGCTGTAGACATTAAGTGAGGAGCTGAACATGGATCTGATGGGAGGGATAATATCACTTGTGGTTTTCTCTCCTTTTACCTGCATCAACACATGTACGTGAACTGTTTCTGGGATAAAGAGAAGAACCTGTAGGACTTTCAGGATCATAGACAGACTTTCTACTGAAACTCCAGGACATTAAGCCAAGGGTGTAAACTGCTTGTGCAGTACAAGGACAAGTACAGCCAGTAGCTTGGTATCAAGTGGGCAGCAAAGGAAAGAGACAGCTTATGTCAAGAATAGGCGAGTTCCACTGTTCTTCTTCAGTGGAGAACTCTCCCTGGAAGTTTACATGGCCCAACTCTTAGGTGGAGTAAAATCCATTCTAAAATCAATATAATTTAAAATAAATATTAAGTTCCTTTGCCTTCATCTTTTAAAAACAAATTTTATTATTTTTATTTTTGTCCTAATATGTTAACACTTAATGCAGAAAGTATATGATAGCACATAATGTAGAAAGGCTTAGATACAAAAAAAAAGGAAAATAAAAACTAAATAAAAAACAAATTTTCAAGCACTTACTAGCTGTCACCGTAATAGAGTATTTTCTGGAAATTTCTGCTGTGCTCATTTTCCATTATGTTTTGAATAGAAATACTTGTTTTAACATGCATTCATTGACTGCTTTGGTTAGTTGTCATGTGTTCCTCCTCTGTGCCACACAGGATAGAGCAGAGGATGAAAACTGAATATGATCGACATCCCAGGTTGAAGGAGGGTAGCCAAGTTGTACCCAATGTGCATGTCGTCCATTTAACAGTTCCTTAGAGGACTTGTGAGGGCAGGGCATGTGGCAGACCCTCTTGGAGGGCTCTCTCAATAGAGGACATTTGTAGACACCTGTGCACAAAGTATGTGGTAGATTTGGAAACAGATGTTCTGTTTCAGAACTGGTTTCAGACCACTAATGCCTCAGCATGAAAGGTAAAGAAGGTGGTTAGAGGAATGCCTCTTAGCCTGGAACGTAGAGCTTATGATCTAGTGAAGACATGAGGAGACTTTCCTGTGTGGTGTGGGACAATGGTGTCCTTTTCAGCTGGAGTGGCATGGTCTCTGTCCAAAGATTGTGATTTGTGAATTTTGAGGAAATAGGCTGCTTTGGAGAAACCTGTCAGAAAAGACTGTCTCCACGAGACAGAAGATAGCAGACTGGATGAAGATGAATGGGAGTCAGGGTTATAGCAAGTGCAATTGGGAATATATTGTACTACATGACTTCTTTTTGTTTTTGGTGTGTGCTAAATCAAATGTAATACATCAAGTAGGACTGCTTGGTGTGAGCTTACCTTATGATCTGCAGAATAGTAAGAGATGAGCAATTCATGAAATAGATAGAGCAGTGGGAGTGATATTTCTATATATCAGAGGTCCCTAAAATTTTTGGCATGGAGGCTTGATGTGCCTAAGGGAATCTAATGCCTGATAATCTGAGGTGGAGCTGGGGCACTGATTTTTGTACTGAGATTGGCAGCAAATACAAAAGAAAGTTTGCTGCCTCTCCCTCTGCCCACGTCCAGTTGTGTATCTCTGTTCCTACCTGGACATGGACAAGAACCATTCTGTGCCCCATTGGTTGGGGATCCACAATATTCTGTCAAGAAAAATAGTAAGGCAAACTGAGGCAAGCTCAAGTCACCAGAAATGGTTTCTTCATGATAGTAGAGGGGTTTGTAATTAAATTTGAAAATCTCATTGGCTTTACTCATGAATTGGCAGCAATCCACCTAGTAGTGAATTACAAAAGTGCAGTGAAGCATTGTACAAAATGATTGGGTTTTACAGAAAGAAATGTGAGGCAAAGGAGCTCTTACCGAGGAAGAGGGAAATATTATTTTGGGACTGGGACAGCTTTTCTGCTGGGCAGGGGAGTTTTCATTGTGTAGATTCCCTCTCTTTTTTGTGGGAGTGAGATAGAGTGAACTCTCAGAGCACCTCATTGGTTCAGACCAGAATTTTCCATATTTGTCAATTGAGATTAAGGTTCTTGGACAGATAGAAATTGTAATTAAATTGGGTTCAAACTGAGATTTTGTTTCAGGGCTATTAGCATGTATGGTATATTTTGGGGACCAGTTTTCTCTCTCTCTCTCTCTCTCTCTCTCTCTCTCTCTCTCTCTCTCTCTCTCTCTCTCTCTTTTAGAAATAAGTAACTTAGAAGATACTTACATGTGAGAAAGTTAATAAAGTTTCATCTCCATGAGAAGCAGAAATGCCTAAGATGGTACCTCAAATCTGTAGTCTTGCTGATAGGTAGAAAGACCATCAGTTGGGCTTTCTGGTTTTTGGAAGGTGTAGTGAGTAAAATGTAATGGAAAAACAGACTGTGGAGGAAGACTTTATGGTTGACAGAGCTTGCACTATCGACACAATCAGAGCAATTAGTGAGCAGGTGTTACCAGAAGATGAAGAATATGAGACAGGCAGCTTTGTCAACATCTGCCCTGACAAATCCCTTCTCTTTTAGCAGAAACAAAGCCAGAGATCCTCCTGTTCACTGCCTATCTCCTGTTCCCTGGCATTCTTCTGTTAGTAATGCCTCAGCAAACACTTGGATCACAGTCATCTCCTTCAGAGCCTCCCAGTAATAGCCTCAATTGGAGAAACCCAGCCCATAGGTCAGAGTCAGCAGCAGGAACAGCATACTGACTCACACAGCTGGAATGACAAACTGAAGGTTAAGAGTTCAAAGAAGGTTTCAAACCTATACTTGAAAGGATCAAGTAGAGCTAGATTTCTAGGACCTTTTCCAAATCAGCCAATGGACAAATGGAGAGTTCTAGGGAATGTGAGATACTGATGGAGTCAGAATCCAGCACAGTCCTGAAAGTGAATCCAGGAAACACAGGGAAGTTATTTGTGCCTGTATAATGTAAGAGCATAATGTGAAGGGTCCTGGCCAGGCTTAGGTGATAGGTCAATGCTCATCTCACAGCATGGCAGACACTCAGTGGAGAAGCCCTTTGTTTACATAGAGTGTGAGCAAGACTTCAGTGTGAAGTCATCTCATAAGAGGCAGGAGGAAACACTCATGGGAGAGGCCCTTTGTTTGCAGAAAGAGTTAGTGCAGCAGACACCAGAGGACACACACAGGAAAGAAGCTTTCTGTTGGAAGGGTGTTTGAGTTAGTCCTTAGCAATGAAATGCATCTTCACAGCCTCAGGTGTAATTTGGCACCACTGCCTTGATACCCCAGACCTTTGGGGGCCTTCAGGGAGGGCCTCCTCACGACCTTAACTCTGAAAAACTGAGTAAGTAAAAAAAGTGGTTGGCTAATAAGTCCTGTACTTGCTTGACAAGAGACAAGCTAGACATGTCATTCTTTCTTGGTAGAGGAATACCAGAACCAGTCTCCAAGTTAATTTCTTTTCCTCCTCTTCTAATAAATTGTACAACTCTGAAGCCTAAATACCTCATTACCCCCTTGTCAGTGAAAGCAGTGTCGAGGATGGCCACAGAGAAACTCTACCTTCAGCCACATAAATTCAACACCTGGAAAGGTGTAGGCCTGGAGTCAATCTAGATAGGGTAAGCCCATGTAGAAAGGTCAAGGATTTGAGTCTGACTCATCACGATTGGAAATTCCTTGGACTTATGGCAAACATGACCTTTTTTTGCTAATAGGTACCCTATTCTACTTCTTTTTGCTTCTCTTGTATCCTCTGAGTTAGAGCCTGGCGAAAGGCGCACATATTTGTGGATGTTTGCCTAGCTCAGTCTGGGGCCTTAGGTCTGCCTCACTCTTGCTGTCTCACCATTGTCAGCATCTTCTTGTGCACAAGATACTGACTCCTAATTAGACCACAGGGGTTTGACTCTCAGCTCTGCAATCACCAGTTGTTTGACTTATGGCATGATGCTCAACTTCTCTGCCCCTGAGTTCTTATCTATGAAATGGGAACAGCAATCAACCTTTTGATCTGACAGTCAAAGCTTAGTCAGCATAGGCACAATCCAGCACAGACAATGTGGGAGAAACAAAGCATCAAATGAAACAGCTTCTGGTGCCCACATCTTCCAGGACTTCAGTGATGGGCAAATACATGTAAAGTGAGGGTAAGAGCCTTGGAGCCTAGATATTCAGAGATTGCACAGACACACTGCTTCCTCTGCATAGACTCAGCTGCCCTGAGAAGGATTTTTGAAACCAGGGAGGCAAACTGCACTCAAGTACCAGTCTACATGCCACTGCCCTTTCCACTGAGCCTACACTCACCTAGAACATCCTTTCACAAAGGCTGCACCAAGAATAACCTGTGAGACAGGACCTCACCATCTCCTGCTGAGAACTGTTTCAGGGACAGCCGTAAGTGAATTTGAACCCCTGCATGGCCTCATCTGTGTAGGTGTTCACAAAGTCTCCCATACAGTAGTTCCTCTAATACACTTCCTTGTATTTAGCCCCAGAGTGGTTTATTGCAGCATCTTCATCCCCTTGACGTTTTAATTAACATAGCCTTAACCATACATTTGAAGGCTAAGTCTGAAGAGACAATGGTCGTGCTATGAGCAGAGCAGCCATTCACAATGAAGAACTACCTTGGCCACCCACTCACAGATGTTTTCAACAATGACACAGAAGCACAGAAACTCTATACTTACTCTTAAGCAGTCCTCTGCCCCACCGCAGTGTGGGGAAGTTAAGAAGGAATCCTATAGGTCATATTGGCCCAGATGACTTAGCTGGCCCGAACGGGCTCCAAGCTAGGTGTAAATATTCAGTGCTCACTGTGCTTAAAATGAAGTCCAGAGAACAGGTCTAGATTCAATGAGTTGGCCTTACTCAGCTATGAGGTTTAATGATATCTAGTACCCAGAGATCTGACGAAACAGATTTCTATCAGACTAAATGAGTCAGGTCTTTGGTCTAGAATCCAGGGACTGGTTCAAGGCAGTGAGCCTTGGGTACAAGTTCAAAGGACACATTACCTTATTCCTGCTAAAGTGACATAGGCCAATCTGAGCCCCTCCTCAAAACAATAGGCAGCAGTGACACCTGCCTCAGGAGACCCAGTGTGAGTGAAGGAAGTCTGTCTGTTCCTAGAGCATTCTCTAAACAATGATTTGCATCAGTCAGCCAGATGGGTTGGTAAGTCATGTGACCTCCCTGCCTTTAGCACCTATGCAAAGGAAACAGTGATTTTGGCCCATGGAGAAGTGTGAGGACCAAAGTAAATAAATCACGGGAAGTTGCTAATACGTTTTTCAGATAATGATGGATGTGAATCCATAGCCATCTGAGCAGAGAACCCAGCCTGTGCTCTGAGATGTAGCCTATAAATAAAAATTCTGTTGAACTGGAAGGCTCTGTTGCTGGACCTGCTACAGTTGAGACTTCCACCCCTCTGTGGATGAAGACATGTTTTGTATCTTTTGATTTCAAGTCTAAAATGTCAAGACTCGGACAGAGAATGGCAGGGATAAAATGCTCCCATGGGGACCGGTGCCTTGTCAGGGTTTTCCTTCAGGCTTGCAGGAAGCATCTGTTCCAGCTGAACTCTACTTAATGATCTCCCATGCCTTAGTAAGGACAAAGACACTCGCTCTTTTGAAGACTGAGTTACAGGGTCCTGGTAGGAGTTAAGGTTACTGGCTCAGTGCTTAGGTGAATACAGGGAGAAGGAGTTTCAGGAGCAACTGTGAGCATCACCCCTTTTCCAGCAATATTCTCCTTCTGTAGCAGCCCCCTGGATGCAACCGCATGCATGTACAGCTGCAGTCCCTTCTCCCCACCTACTCATCTTTGGCACTGGGGCTGTAAGAGTATCAGCTGCTGTAAGGTCCCTGCTGCTGCTGGTAGCCCATGGGTAAAACTAGCCCCTGTGTTGTTGGTCCACAGTTTTATTATTAACCCTCGCAGCAACCAAGGCTTGTATCTGGGGTTCAGATGAAAAGACAGATGGGGCTCTAGTTAAGAGTACACCTACGTGAGACATCAGTGATGAATCTGTCACTTTGCCATGAATCTAATTTTTTGCTCACCAGCTGCTCCCAGTGAGCTAGCACAGCAGTGGTGGTTGGGGGTGGGGTCAGTGGTGAAATCACACTGGCTCTAGATTGAGAGAGGATCTTGGAGAGGGCAGGCCAGAAAGGGGTATGGAGGTTCCCATGACTATATTAAAGTTGCTTACCTAAAATGAGCCCAGGGGAGAACATATCTAGGAGGTCACTCCTCAAAGTCTGTCACCTGTTGAGAACTCTGGTAGTTGAGACTTTCACCTAACCAGAATAATGTTACCGAAATTGGATCAGAACCACCCACCAGACATCCAGGCCCACAGTGATATATGGTTCTGGGAAGTGCGACCCCATGGTAAGCTCTCCTGCAACTACACCTTCCCTTTCTCCCTAACCTCTCTGTCCCCTCTTTTCTTCCTTGAAAAGCAGACACGACAAAGGTGTGTGTGTGTGTGTGTCTCTATGTTTTCGTGTCTGTGTGTGTGTGTGGTTGTGTGTGTGTGGTATTACTGCTCCTCATACACACAGTGACTTATTGGGAGATTTAGATCTGACTCTGTGGATTCTGAGTCATTCTTCCTGTGCCCATCTTTCCAAGGAGGTGCCAGACACCTACAGTAACACAAAGCACACAGAGAAACATTCCAAACCCTAGCAGGGCAAACCATACCCACAGTCACATGCACATGGACCTAATACTTCTGTTTCAGCTACATGCCAGAACAGTCACTACACAAACATCTAGGCACATGTCTTCACTTAGTCCTGTCCATCCATGTGTCACTGTCCATCCAGCCGGTAGCTTCAGATATGTTAATTTAGATGTCCAGGCAGCAAGTTTGCCAGAGTCCACGCAGCTATGACAAGGAAGCCCATGGACAGGTAGATGTGTTCACTTCAGCTCACCCTCCTGGTTGGGCCTGCATGTATTGATTGAGAATCAGGGTTGGGCGGCAGAAATCTCCCTAGGAAAGGGAGAAGACTTAGGGCCACATTGGGCTCCCAAGCTATGGTCACTATTTCCAAGAAGAGAAGCCACCACTGTGAAAAACAGTCCTTATTCTGTCCACCCTTTTCTGTCTCTTCAGTGAGTTGAAGGGTTGCTGGAATCCCAGACACCTCCTTAAAGGGTCCATGCCCAGACTTGCAGGCACACACTCTAGGCTCTGGCTGACAGAGTACAACTTGGGAGAGACTGAATTCTGTGACTCAGCGTGAAGGATGCAGGGTCAGCGACCATTGTCCCTCTGTTGAGCCCTTCCCACATGCAGGGGGTAAGACAGTGTTATCTTTCCTGTGTTGAGCACACCCTCCCACTTGGAAAATCCAAATCTGTACCAACTTGATGTAATTGACTTGTTCCACCCAGGTGACTTCCTGAGACCCAAACTCACTCCATTTGAATACCATCTGTGGCTCACAGTGTCTGAATTGTACATGAGGTGGCAGGGAGTATCATATTTTGGGGTGTCCTTGTCCTTTTGTTGAGCTTCCCCAGGCAAATTTGTGGAAACCTGTCTTGATTTTCAGGGTAACCTCTCCCTGTGTCTTCACAACCATCATAGGTAGTGCCATATCCTGGGTAATTCTGTAGTTTCTACCAGGTAAGCTCTATGTTGGTCATAGTAGCACATGACCTTTGACCTACCTGGAAGCTCCTTTCAAAGGGCCCCATAACCAACAAGCACAAAGGATGAATTCAGATCACAACAGACCACCACTTGATTAGCCCTGGAAGTGGCATGCCCAAAGGGTTGTCTGAATAGGCATCAAGCCTTCTGTAGCAGAATTAATTGCCATGGTAACTCCCACAAAGCAATTTGTCTGCTCTGGGTGGGCAAGTCCACTCCTCCACACCAGTATGTCTGAGGATCAGTATTATTCACTAACATACCAACAGAAGCCAGTACTCACCTACAATACGAGTGTACACACAACCAACACACGGTTACCTCCAGGAGCACTTTACTCATGTGAGCATAAAGAGTAAGCCACAGGACACTGCTGGAGGTCTACAACATAAAGTTATTATCCCAATGTGGGGAGACATAGTGGCCCTCCATGATACATAGAATCAAACACAGGAAGTAAGCAAAAGTGGAGAGACATGGACACATGATCCAAATGAAAGAAGAGAAAAAAAGCTACAGTGAAAGAACTAAATGGAATGGAGATAAGGAATCAACCAAATACAGACTTCAATTCACTATGAATAATGAACTTAAGGAACGAGTAAGTGATCTCAGAGATGACTTCTACACAGTGAATGTAAACCTAAGAAAGGACAAATAACTCATAGAAAAAGAATCAGTCAGAATGAAGAATACAATAACTGAAATAAAAAACACACCAGAAGACGTAAACAGCAGAGTAGATAAAACAGAGCATCAAGTCAAAATTTGGAAGATAAGGTAGCAGGAAACATCCAGTTGAAAGAGCAAAGAAGATAAACAATATTAAAATGAGGAGAGTTGAAAGGACCCCTGGGACAACATCAAGCATACCAACATTCATGTCAAAAGGCTAGTAGAAGAAAAGTGAGTGCAGAGAATTAAAAACCTATTTACAGAAATGATGACTGACAACTTACCTAACCCAGTGAAAGAATTATACACACAAATCTCTTCTTGTTTTACACCTGACTTTAAAAGGAGCTTTCATTGTACATTCTCTTGTCTTTATTTTAAAGGTGGAGCCGATAAAAAAAAATATTCTTCTGGTTAATGCACACTGTCATATGCATGAAGACAGCCAGAATAATGTTTCCCAAACAGTGCAAAATTTATTAGCTCTTTTGCTGGATTTGTTTTTTGGTTTTACAGAAGACTGGCCAAATGGCCAAATTTTATCATCATAAAATAAGTTAGAGAAGGTTTCCTTCTTTGCAATTGGTGAGTTATTGGGATTAGAAACACTGCTCACACAATGGCCACTCTGCTATTAATATTTCATGTTGAATCACTCAGCTCAGGGCTTCACAGCCAGCCATAAACAACTTTCCCTCAGCAGGCTTCATGTTAGGCAGATTAAGCTTATCCCTTCAGACCAGGGACTCCTAATGTGTCTCCTAAAAGGAGGGGTCTGCCCAATGAAGCTGGCATGATCTGAAGGAGAGCCAGACTAAGGCACGATGGTGGCTGCATTTATCAGCCCTTTTTATGCCTCAAGTTGATGGAGGTTTTTACAGAATGTATTCCCGGTGAACCTCAGGTCCATTGCTGATATCACAGTGAGTGTCCACAGGTCAGAAAACTTTTGTGCGGGTCCTTCAAAGGGACATTGAGATACTCAGTATTCTTCTGTCACAACAAGATGGCTTGAAATCATTTCAGTTTTTACAGTAAAAGTTAATGGAATCCCCTCTTCCCTAGGCTGAGACCCTGCACTTGAGAGACCCCCACATGAGACCAGGAGCCCCTCTCCTTCATGAAAGCCTTTGCAGCCTCGCTCTCACTCCCAGTGATAATCTACCACTCATGAGTTCAGGTCAAGCCTGATTAAGGGCTTTACCCTTCTGACAGGCTTTGATGTGCCTACTTTCTATTATATCAGATGTAGGTCTTATGATCACCTGGACTTCAGGTGATTCTTCACATTGATCATTTTATAATTCGGTTATAATTTTAATGCAGTCCTGATACAAGACAAAAGCTGCTTTTATCTAATCTGCCATATTTCTTATTTTTGGTAGATAATTAGATAGGTAAAAAGATAAAAGATGAATAGATAATTGACAGTTAAAAAGGAGAAATATAGAATGATGGTATATAAACACAAAAATACTAACATTAAATACACAAAAATATAGAAATGGATTTATGTATAGACATTTATTGATTGATAAAATAGTAGATAAAAGACACATAGATTAGTAGACTGATGAATACAAACTGACATAAATAATTAGGAAAGACCATGATAATATATATATATATAAATATACGGATAGTTAGATAAATTTTAGAGATATATGTGATTGATAGATAAACTGATAAATTGATAGATAGATAAAGATAAATAGAATCATAAGAGGAAATAGTCTAATAATACAATGACAAACAATTTAGGATATCGGAAACAGACAGACTGTCACAAGATTAGATACATGATAGATGATGATAGATGATAGATATAGATAGATAGATAGATAGATAGATAGATAGATAGATAGATAGATGATAGATAAAGAGATAGATGATAGATAAACAGTAAGAAATATATGTTGGAAAGACAGACAGAGATAGATAGATAATTGAGAGATAGGAGATAGATGATAGATAGATAGATGATAGATAGGTAGATGATAGATAGATAGATAGATAGATAGATAGATAGATAGATAGATAGATATGTATGTACGTATGTACAAAGTCTCATAAATAGATAGACACATATATACTTAGATACATAGATATGCAGATTAATAGATGATAAATAATTAGAAACAGAGAAAGATCAATATAATATTAGATAGAGAGAAAGATAGTTTGATGATGACAGATAGGTAAATTGATAAAACGGTAGATGATAGAAACGTAGAGGATGAAAAGTAAATATGTAAATGGAAATATAGGGAGCTAGATGATGAATAGATAGATAATAGATGATAGAAAGTAGATCGATAAATAATAGATAGGTACAGTTATATATACATAAGTTACTATAAAGGTATAAAATACATGAGAGAGAGAAAATAGATAGAGAAATACTGAAATACATTAAATAAATATAATCAATGGTAGACGTGTGTGTAGGAAGAATAAATAACATAAAGAGAGACTGAGTATAGACAAACTGACAAAGAGATATGAGAAAGAGTTCAGAGACTCTAATTAGCTTTATAGAAAATGATGAAGAAATAACAGAAAAATATAAAGATAGATAAAAAGATAAAGTGCCATATAAATCAATTAATAGATTGATAGAATGATAGACTGGTGGTAAAAACCTACCTACCTACCTACATACATACATACATATATGCATACTTACTAAAATACAATATATATATATATATAAATCGAATGTACATTTTTATATAGATATAGAGATAGATAATTGTTATGATGGATAGTCGTATAAATATTGATAAATAAGTTGATAGATAGGCACATAGAGAAATAGTTAAAAGATGATAGATTATCGGATTGATATAAAGATATACAAAAACTAAAAAATAAAAAAATATGATAAATTGAAACATACATATATAGCTAGCCAGCAGGCTAGTTAAATAGATAGATATAAGAGTGATAGAAAGATAGAGGAAAAGATAGAAGATTTTGTTAGAGAGATAAATAAATTATTTAATAGATGATAGATAAAAGGATAGTTACAATATATAGATACAAGAAAGAAAGTAGAAGAGAGTTATATAGCTTAATATATTAAAATGCATACACAAAAATTTCAAAAGATTTATACATACAGAAGTTAGACAGTTGGAGAGACAAAGTTATTTTTGATGAAAACAAAAGATGTGGATAAATAGATACATAGATAGATAAATGGTTAGAAGACAGATAGACATAAAAGTCGATATAGATATCTGATAGATGAATAAATAGGTAGAGACAAATTGTACACATAGTACGGTTATTAATGAAAAAACAGATTGATAGAGATAGAAAGATCAATCATTAAATAAATAGATTAATAGTACGTTGATCAATTCCTAGATAGATTGAAAGATAGACAGGGAGATACATAGATAATCATTCAAAAATTTTATGTACATGTATTCAGTCAGAGAGATGAAACGATAAAAGATATTTTGATGTGATGGATGCCTGAGAGATAGACAGTTAGATAGATATAAGAGTAGAAAAAAAATGAATTTAAGAGAAAGATAATAGAGCGTCAATGATGGATAGATAGATAGATGATGATGGTGAAAGATGATAGATAGATAGATGATAGATAGATAGATGATAGATAGATAGATAGATAGATAGATAGATAGATAGATAGACAGACAGATAAGTGATAGCTAGATTGATAGAAAAGGGATATAGGGATAGTTTAATAGATAGAAAGAAAGATATATAAATATAAGCTGTATGGATAAACAGAGAGATATAGAGGTAATAGGTATATAAATAAAAAGATAGTTAAACAACTAAATAGAAGGATGAATAAATGAATACATGAATGTATTAGGTAAAAAGATTAAAAATTTATTTAGGGTTTGATTAGTAGAGGATAATTTATAGACAATAGATTAATAGATACATAGATATATAGATGTAAAGATAGTTGATAAATAGATAAATAGATAAATCAATGAATTAATAGAGAAATGCATAGGCACTTAAATAAATAATAAAATAATATTATCACAAAGATATATAGATTCTAAGATAAAAGGGAGAAAGATATCTAATGTTATAAATATATTTATATTGTTGTTAGGTTAATTAAAACTAGTTTGTTTTATTGATAGGTATATACATAATAGATAGATAGATATGTACATACATAAACACATCGATACGGATAGATAAATATATAGAGTGTTACATGGATACATAAATAGATATATAAACACATAGATGCAATTTGAATAATTAATTGAAAAGTAGATAATACATAGATATATACCGAGCAATCAGACAAAAGGAAATGTCTCATGTTATGAAGATTGATATATCAATCACTGGGTAAGTGAAAATATAGTCTACTTTCTTTATATAAAATAAAAGAATGTAATGATAGTTAATACATAAAGGATATATAGAGATAGACAACATATAGACAAAAATATATATTGATATATAAATGGATGGATAGATAGAAAGATAGATGATAGATAGATAGATAGATGATAGATAGATGATAGATGATAGATAGATAGATAGATAGATACATAGATACATAGATAGATAGATAGATGATAGATAGATGATAGATAGATAGATAGATGATAGATAGATAGATAGATAGATAGATAGATAGATAGATAGATAGATAAACATAAGGTAGCTAGGTATATAATTAACTACTCAAACAATATAGATATGATTACATAAAAATATAATGATCATAGAATATGTAGTAAAATTTTACATTTGAGGAATATACAGAGACAGATTAATAAATAGATTTATAAAAATAAATAATTTATAGAATCATGAATAGATTATAAATAATAGATTAATAGCAATATAGACAAATAAATACATAAAGAGTAATGTAGATAGGTAGATTAAAAATAAATCAATAAATGATAAAGAGATAAACAATAAATCAAATTTTAATAAACAGAGAGACAAATTGATAAATAAAAAAATATAAATAGGTATTTTGATATTCAGAGAGTTAGATAGAGAAAAAGGTATATAGATAGAATTATAAACAGAATGGTAAATAAGTAGATGGGTAGCTAACTTGCTGGAAAAATGGTATTTAAATAATAAATATGTAGATAATAAAAAGATGATAAATACTTTGACATAAAGATACAAAAGAATAGTAAATAGATCTATAGGTAGATAGATATATAGAAGACATTAGATCGAGAGATGATGGATGGATGGATATATAGATCCATAGATACATAGATGAAGATAGACAGACAGACAGAGAGATAGATAGATGCAAAGACAGATAATAGAAATGAAATAATTGTTTTATTGGCACTCATAAACTGGAATAGATACATAGATAAATAGATAAATACATGACTGGTGATAGACAAATATACATATATAAACAGATACATAGGTAATAAGGGTGCAATATAACAGATAGATAAATAGTCAGATACATAGAATATAGATAGGTATACAGTTGATAATAGGTAAATTGTTTGATATTCAATAGAGAGAGATAGGAGAAAGTCACATTCTTTTTTTAAACAGAGAATGATCATTGGATAATTAGGATAATTTTAAGGTAGATAAATATATGAATAGATAGAATAAAAGATGAAAAGAGATAAGTAACATAACAGAAAGATTAGATAAATAAAGGAAGACAATAGAGAGATAGATACATACATAAAAAGAGAAATAGAAACATAGTAAAATAGATAGATAGATACATAAACACAGATACATAGATACATAGATGGATAGAGACACAGACAATTTTGGGAGAGAATTAAAAAATATAGAGAGATATCAGATAAATAGATTATATGTATTAAGAGAAAGATACCTAGAAATTTAGAAACAACAGAATAGAAGTAAATCGATATGAGATAGATATCAGATAAATACAAACAGAGATAATTGAAGAGACTGTCTTAGAGAATAAACTATTTGCATATAAATGTCAATCGTTAGGAATTTAGACAACATTATGTTATACAGATATATACTTTTGAAGAAATAGAGAGTTATTGATAGAATTAGATTGAGTGATTATTTGATATAGAAATAGATGAGGGAGATAGTGAAAGTACTAAAATAATTAAAGAGACAAATAGATATATAACATACAAAAAGACAATGAGAAAATCCAACATTACGTAGAAATATACATATACATATATACATACATACATATACATATACATACATACATACATATATACATATACATACATACATACATATATGTATATATAAATATGTATATATGTGTATATATATATATATATATATATTTACATATATTTACATAGAGAGAGCGAGAGAGAGATTATGAGAATAAGTGAAAATAGTCTTGGAAATGAATAGATACAAAGTAGCTTAGAAAGATGTTACAATAATCGATAGAAAGAGTGAGAGACAGATGACAGATACATAGATGAAAGAAGAGACTGAAATCGAAAAGAGAAAAAATACAAAGGGAAATAGAAAATAACATTATAAATATATAAATGTTAAATAAATAATCTGTTTATAGAAATTTAAATACATTAGATATTTAAAAATAATAGACATAAAAAGATAATAAATGGTAGCTTTTAGATGATAGATAAAAAAGATAGATAATGACATAGATATGACTGATAGATAAAATTTTGACAAATAGAAAGGTAGTGATAAAGAATAACTAACATTCTTTAAACAAATATATCAATAGTTGTGTAAATTTTAAAAAATTGGTTATAGAGAATTATATTGTAAAATAGATAGTTATAGAGAGATGAATTGATATAGATAGCACAGTTGATGTTTACAGAGACATACACAGATAAATATATACATAAAAAGATCAATAGGTAAATATTAGATTACAGATAGTCTGAAAAATAGACATATACAGGAGACAACAGAAAATTAAACCTTTTCTAGAGAGGTATATCTATCGTTAGGTAAAGTGAAAACCAATCTTGGTTATAAAGAGTAGGTAATAAATTGTACGATAAAAAGGTGTCAGATAGAGATAGATAATAGCTAGATTCATACATATGTATGTGGGTAGCAAACCAAAAAATAAATGAATAAACTGATGGATACATAGATAAATCAATGGACAGTAAATAGAAAATAGATGATATATAAATAAAAAATAGATGGTAGATAGTTATATGTAGATAAATGATAGATGTGTAAAAAATTACTATAGTAATATTTTAGAGGAATGGTAATTAGATAGTCTGACAATTAAAACAAAATATATATTGATCGTATGGCAAGTTATAGATTGATATTAAAATGCTCGCTGGAAGGATAAATAGTAAATGAGTACAATTGATTACTGATTGATAAATGAATAGATACACACATTAAAGGATAGATATACTTAAATAGTTATATAGATGATATATACACAGATACATATTCGATAGATAGATATACAGATAGATACATAGATAGAACATTATACAGATCACGATAAAAAAAACCCTCACTTTCTGTTCATAGATGTATTAATCTTTTGGTAAATTAACAAACCTTGTGTTGTAGAGAGGTTCATTGTAAAATAAATATGTAGATTGCTAGAGATAAATAGAATGACATAAAAGATAAAGAATAAGTAGATAGACAGCAAATAGGTAAATCGAAAGATAAAAGATTGATAAATATATATATGAAAAAATAGATAACTGTCTCTGAAACTACTATATTAAACTCTATAAATTTTACCATATTTCTCTTTAATGATTTATCTTTCTAAAAATAGATATATCTCTATTTATTTAACATTATATCTCTTTAAAACCATATTTTCATTAAATGATGAATAAACCATGTAACAATGCTAAAATGATTTTATAATTGTCTAATTGTCTATGTATCTACATATGTATCTAATAAGTAATGTGTCAATCTATTTCATATCTATCGATTGCCCATCTGTCTGTTCCTATATCTTCTTATCTATTATCTATCTATCTAATCATCTATCATCTATCCATCTTTCCATCTATGTATATATGTATGTATATATGTATGTATGTATCCATCTATCTATCATCTATCTATTTATCTGTCTATCTATCTATCTATTTATCTTTCTATCATATATCCCTTTATCATCTCTCTATCTGACACATATTTGTCTTAACATGTAATTTTTTATAACCAAGGCAATTTTTATTTTTTTCTAACAATTAGTCCATCTATATATCCTTTGATTTTCTATTTCTGTTTTGTATATCTATCAATATATTTCAATCTATCATCTGTCATTTACTATTATATCTTAAGTGTGTTCTATTATTTATCTATCATCTATCATTCATTACTATACATCTCAATTGCAGATGTTCTATCTATTTTCAATCTATCTAAACATGTAACTACTATGTATTTAACTATGTATAAATTTTTCCTTTTGCTATTTATTTAACAATCACACTTGCTCTTTTTTACTTATAACTTTCTACCTAATGATGGACATATTTCTCATTTGGCCTGTCATCTAATTTTCTATAAAAAATATATATGAATCGTTCTAGGTATTTATCTGTGTGAATTTTTATGTATCTATCTGTCTTTTTCAGTGTCTTTGTCTCTCCATAATATAATTCAAAATGTCCAACTACTTTCTGCAATCCATCATTATATCAATTAATCTATCTATATCTATGTATCTATCATCTATCATGTATCTATCAATCATCTATTTATCTATTATCTATTTATCTTTCTATTTATTGCTGTACATAATTACCTATTCATCTTTGTATCAATCTACCTATATTTCATATATTTATCTATTTATCTGTGTCAAATCTACATACTTTTACATCTATATCAATTTATATATCGACTTCCATCTGATTCAACAATGTTTCTCTCTAAACAATATTTTAACTTACCTACGAATTGATAAATCATGCAAAATCGTATGTTTTATTTAATAAAATCTAAATATCTAATGACTGATTAATATATCTATGAATTTATTATGTATCTATCATTCTATCTTCTCGCTAACACCTACTTATACTACTTTGTATTTACTGAAAACAAAGATAATTTTTAAATTTACCTTAAGATAGATCTATCTTTCTATATATCGGTACATTTTTCTTTTGTGTTTTTGTATGCCTGTGTATGTTTCAGTATCTATTTCATCTGTCTATCTATTTGTCTCTATCTGTCTATCTATTTATCTCTCTCTCTCTCTCTCTCTCTCTCTCTCTATCTATCTATCTATCTATCATCTATCTATCTATCTATCTATCTATCTATCTATCTATCTACCATCTATCATCTAGCTATCATCTGTCTATCTTAATCATTATCATCATCATCATCTACAGTCTATCAAGTAATCTGTCCTTTATGTGTGAATGTATTCATGTAAGTATGTTTTTAATTAACAGTTTATCATATTTTCACTATTTTCTTTACAATCTATCATCTATCCATCTGTGTATTTATGTATCTATTCATCTATAGATACAGTCTATCGACATCTAACTTTATCAACCTTAACTATTTACATATAATTTCTATAATGTACTTTTTTATAACACAATCTGTTTTATTTATCTACCTTTAGATATGTTATGTAAAGAATATTAATTTGTTAAACTATCTGTCTAATTCTCTATCTGCATATTTAATTCACTATCATTTTCTATTAATCATTAGTCTATCATCTATCTATTTATCCATCCATCCATCCATCCATCCATCCATCCATCCATCCATCCATCTCTCTATTATGTATCTATTGACCTTACATTTATATTTCTACTTATATATCCATATTGCTATTTAATCTATATATTATATTCATATATTAATCCTTTTATCTATATATTTTCTATCTACATCTGTATCTCATATCTATCTATATCTATCAATCTACTATCTACCTTTCCAATTATCTATTATCTATATTTTTATCTATGAATCTGTCATATATTCATTGTTTCTAAATATTTCTTTGATTCAATCATCTATCTATCCAGTTCACCTGTAACTACCTATATATCTATTTTATAATGGATCAGTTTACAAAGTAATCTTTTATTATTTACTTAAACGTTGATATTCAATTAATATATTATGGTCTGTTTACTTCCCATTGATCGACAATCTATCATCATCATCTATCTATCCATTTTAATATTGCTTCATCTGACATTCTAAACAGACATCTATTTGTTCATCTGTCTACCGAATATCTGTCTATTCTCTAATCTATATACTTTTAACAAACTGTACTTTTTAAATTAAGTAAAAATTGACTGTTTATATAACAATTTATTATTCTAGGTCATTTTGTATCTACATATATGTATATTACTTTAAATATCTATTATTTCATATGCCTACCTATATTTGTATCTATCTGTGGATATATACATTTAACTATCTACATGTATATCTATTTATGTTTCTATCATCAGTATATTTATATTTTTTTATCCAACTATCATCTGTCTTTGTCACTTTCATCTGTCAGTTGATACACATTTCATCTGTCTATGAAGTTATCGATGTGTCTATTATGTATTTAAGTATGTATGAAACATTTCAGTTTCTATTTAACTGTCAACTCTTCGTTTATTATGTTTATTATGCCCAATGATAGATATATCTCTATTTTTTTCTTATAGAATATTTATTCCTCAACATATGCTTATATTATGTACATATTTATCTGTGTGTCTGTGTGTCCTCTGTTTGTACTTTTGATTTATGTCAATTTGTACCTCTGTCTTTGTGTTTGTCCATTTGTCCTCTATTCATTATTCTGTCAATGTATTTATATGTCTGTCTATGTATTTATGTATCTATTCATTTACCTATCTATATCAATTTGTCTAACTGAATGTATTAATATCTATCATTATTAATAACTTTTAACATATCTCTTTTATAGTGTAACTCTCTTATAAAATCATTTTTCATTTACCTGGCCTTTATTATGTTTATGTAAAGAATGTTAGTTTTTAAACTATTTGTCTACTTCTCTAAATACATTTTATCTCTCTATCATCTTTTTTATCTATCTGTCTCTCTATCTATCTACCTATCATCTATCTATCATCTATATTAAAAACTTCTATATATTTTTCATTTATCTTTTATCTCTATCAAATAAGGTTCTAAATATGTCTCTTCATATCTATAATTCTATTTATTTTTACACTCTAGCAATTGGCCTCTTTATTTTGTATGTGTGAATCTATCTTTCCATCTATCTATTAATTATATATAAACTATTCATCAGTCTTTCAGCTACTTCTTTATCTATCTACTTATCTGTCTGTCTTTCTATATCTATCTATCATCTATCAATCTATCTATTATTTAACTATTATCATCTATCTATCTATCTATCATCTATTAATCTATCTATCTTTTTATCTATCTATCATCTATCATCTATCTATATATTTATGTATCTATCATCTATCTGTCTATCTATCTATCTATCTATCTATCTATCTATCTATCTATCATCTATCTATCTATCTATCTATCTATCATCATCTATCTATCTATCTATCATCTATCTTGTATCTATCTATCTATCTATCTATCTAATCTATCTATTTATCTATCTATTATGTATCTATCTATCTATATATCTATCTATGTATCTATCTATGATCTATCTCTCTATCTATCTATGTATCTATCTATCTATCAAATATTTTCATATCTATCTATCTATCATCGATCTATCTATCTATCTATCTATCTATCTATCTAACTATGTAACTATCTACTAATCTATCATCTATCATCTCTCTGTCATCTACCTATTCTTCTCCCTACCTATAGATCATCTATCTATCTATCCATCTACATATCTATCTATCATCTACCTATCTATCTATCATCTATTATCTATCATCTCTCTATCTATCTATCTACCTACCTATTTATCATCTATCTATCTATTTATCATCTAATCTATCTATCCATTTATTATATACCTATCTATTGTCATCTATCTATCCCTTTCTATCATCTATGTCTGTATGTGTATGATCTATCTATCTTTCTATCTACATCTATCCATCTATCATCATCTGTCTATCATCTGTCTATCTTCTACCTATCTGTTTCTTTTTTATTTAGTTCTATATCTTTTGTCTTTTTACCCTTTCTTAGCCATCCATTCATCTATCAATAACAAACAATCTATCTATTGTTCAAAGTTTTCTCTGCAACATCAGCTTTTTATTATTCCTTTTGTATTGATATATCTATTCACAATATCTCTTCTTTGTTAAACAATATTTCAAATTGCTTATATATTTACATGTCTGTCTTCCTATTTATCTATCAAAGAAAACATATCTAACCATAATTGTCTCTATATAATCTTCATTTTTAACTCTGAGATGATATATAAATGTACAGATTTTGTTTTTCTAAAACCCTATTGGTTTATTTTTATATCTATATCTATATATGTGTATATATATGTGTATTTTTTTCATTATATATATATATATATATATATATATATATATATATATATATATATATATATATAATTTCTTTATTTTTGTAGTTACCTTTTTTAAATATGTGTCTCCCTGTCTTTTTATTATTCTACCTATCCATTTATTTATGGATCTGTTGATCTAGCATTTATCTGATTATCATAAAATAGTTTCATAAACTTATGATCAATATATGTTTCAAAGAACAATTATGTTTTTCTACCATGTTATTTAAGTATAATTCCATTTTACTATAAAACTACATACCTACTATCTATCTCTCTATACATCTACCTATCTATTCATTTATACATGATCTATATTTATCTATTCCATATCTACTTATTTATCTATTGGTAGACATATGCCGAAATAAGTAGATTAATTGTTAGAAATATAGATGTATAGAAGTTAGAGTAAAAATAAAAAGTAGACAATAGATAGATACATAGATAAAATAATAAATTATAAATAGATAGATGATAGAAAGATATAGGTAGAGACATACATAAATAGATAGATACCTACTAACATACATAGATACATATATACATACATACATACATACATACATACAAACACACACATAGTTTAATAGATTGATTGATTATGATTAGATGGATAGATAAATGACAGACTCATAAATAGAAAGACAGATTTAACATAGAAGAATAGAAAGGTGGTAATATAAATGAGACACGGATGGATAGATGATAGACACATAGATAGAAAAGTAAGTGATGGATGAGTAGAGGTATGAATAGATAGATAAATAGATAGAAAGATTTGTAGATATATACATTAATAGAAAGATAGATAGATGATAAATAGTAAGTTAGACAAATCGATTGATTAATATTTAAAAAGATGATAGAGAGAAAAATAATGAACAGTTTATAATTACATACATAAACAGAATGATAGGTAGACAGATAGGTCGATAAGAGAAGAAATAAACATACATGTAAGACTAGATACATGACAGATAGATACACTAAGTATGGATGAATAGGTATATAGATGAAAAATATATAAACATATGCATATAGAGAGAGCTATATGTAAAGACAATATATATACATATACATATGTATATATGTGCCTATATATAAAGATATATTAATGTTAGAATCATAGATATATAGACAGTTGTTAGATTGATGTATGAATATTTAACAGAGATAATAAAGAATAGATAAATTGATGATTAATAGATGAATGACAAAAACATCTATAATTAAATATATAGATAAAATTGATTATATATATATATACATATATATGTATACATGTATACATATATATATATATATGTGAATTAACTCACAAAGTTATAGTTATTTAAATAGAAAGAGCAATAATATCTTGACAGATAGATAAAGAGAAAGATAGAACACAAATAAATTGTAAGAAGCACAGATAAAAGATGATTAGCGATTCAGAAATATACAATGATAAAAGATATATTAAGAGATAGATAAATAAAGATACATACAATAGTAAATAGATAAATATATAGAAAGAAACAAAGTTAGATGCATATGGTTAAATAGATTGATGAATGAATAAAAATATATATGTATATGTATAAAATTGTAGAAAGATAAAATAGAGAGATAGAGAGTTATATAGATAGATGATAGAACCTAGATAGATATAGATATATAGGTAGATAGGTAGATAGATAGAGACATCAAAGTTTTATACATGATAATAAGATATAATGACACAAAGATTAATAAATCTTTTAATAAATAGACTATTAGATATTTATTAGGGAACTTCAAATTTTTTAATGAGTTATAAAACATTAGGCAAGATAAATAATTTTTAATAGTATAATGTTGAATATACAGATAGATCACTACGAATAGATACATTGATAATAAATAAAGAGATAGATGATAAACAGATAGGTAAATAAAAAGATTGATAGATGAGTAGGTATATAATATTATAGGTACACAGTTAGATGATAGATAAATGTGGATGAATATAAGTGTGAATGGATAAATATTATGATAGATACATTAGTTGGATAATAGATTGAAAGATAGAGATAAAAATATATAAATATGATGGATGAATAGAGAAACAGATAGATAAACAGAGAGATGACAGATAAATACAAAGATAGATAGATATCTACCTAGATATAGAGAGTAAATACAAAGATAGATAGATATCTACCTAGATATAGAGAGTATAAATGTTAGAAAGAAACATCGATACATAGAATCATGATAGATATATACATATATAGATAGACAACTAACAAGTTAGATAAAAAATAGAAAAAACAAATTATCTTTATCTAGACATATTGATCATTAGGTAAATGTTAAAAATTTGTGCTATAAAAAGTTTTATCATTGAATACATTTATAGATAGTATAAGATAATTTTTTATATAAATAGATAATACATAGTTACAAGTTACATACATGCATAGATAATTCGATACATAAAAAGATACATAGTTACATTCATTGACAGAAAAATAGACGTTCAAATAAAGAAATGAGTCAGATTTTATATAGAGAGATATATGTATGGTTAGATAAATTGAAAATTTGTTTTGTTATAAATAGATACATAGTAGTATAAATATGTTATAGGTATATGTATGTATATATAAATCTCTATTAGATATATTGAAAAATGTTTACATAGGTTAATAAATAGATGATAGGTAGATAGACTGATTGATTGATAGATACATAGATAATAGATAAATAGATAGTTATGATGATGGAGGAATTGAATAGCTGAATGAATGGTCAACAATTTACGGATGATTAGACAAAACTAAAAGAAGACGAAGAGTCAGACAGACACAGAATCACAGACAGTCAGACACATGGAAAGAGAGACAGGCATAAAGAGAGATGAAAATTTACATCGATTTACAAAATTGTACATGATTGTTTTAGTAAAATAAATTATTGGTGGGCAGAAAGGTAATTCAAATAAAAAAAATCATCCAATAAGTAAATAAAAATTGGTACGTTTAATAGATAGTTAACTACATAAGACATACATATTTAGACACTTGATAGAAAGAAAAGTAGATCAAAAAAGAGATAAAAATACATAAATTATTAGATACATAATTACATAAATAGATAACTAAATAGATAAATAAAAAGTTAAATGATAGATGAATAGATAGATGATAGACAGATAGATAGACAGACAGAAGTTAGGGAGAAATACACAGCTAAATAAAAGATAGGTTATAAATAGATAAATACAAGATAGATAATTGATAAATAGATATTAAAATACATAAACAATAAACACATATTGATTTAATAAAACAAATATTTACATGATGTATTAATTACTAGCATAAAATATATTTTTCAAGTGAGATACAAGGTGGAATCAATAGATATATCTTTATAGAGAGATTAATTAACATAGATACACAAAATAAATAGGTACATAGAAAAATAGATAAATAGATAGTTTAATAGATAATGAATGAGTGGATGAGAAAATATATATAGAGAAAGAGTAATTAATAAATAATTAGAGATATATTGATAAACAGATAGATAATTGATAGCTACCTAGACAGATAAACAGATTAGTAGATACCTAGAACACAAAAAAGCAAAAGATACAGAGAAGGGAACAATCTGTTATGAATATGTAAATGTAAATAAATATGTAATCATAATATTGTATATTAAAAGATAGATTATTAGATACATAAAATTAAGATGGGTAGATTAATAATAAATATTTCCAATGCTGATATCTTTGTATGAATTTTAATATGCAGATACAAAGTGTATTACACAGATATTTATTTCGTATATGTATATATATAGACAGATAGATGAGAGGTATGGAGAATAAAAGAACACAAATAAATATTAAGATACTTAAACACAAAACACTCTGTGATTTAGATAAACATAATAATTTGATATATTATAAGATAAAAAATAAGATAAATCAAGAATTTAGATAGAGACATATAATGATTAATGATTGTTGAACCTATAGATGGATGAATGTTGGATGGACAGAGACTGAAAGGTACATTAGATAATAGATGAATAGACAGATAAATAAATATGAGATAGATTGACAGATTAACGTTTATATTACTTATCACTCGTTAGGTAAGATAAAATATCAGATTACAAGGATATATTGTAGAAGCAAATGATACATTGTTATTGATATATAAACTGAAATAGATGAATAATTAGATACATTGTAGATAGATCAATAACTAGCTATATAGATCAAAATAGAAATAGAAAAAAAAGAAAAGAAAAGCATATATGAACAGATAAAAAGTAGATACACAGATCGATAGATGATAGATGATAGAAAAGTAGATAAAAATAGAGGGAAAGTGAGATAAAGGCATATACACAAATACATAGATAGTTAGATAGATGAACATAAATATAGAAAAAAAAGGACCAGTAAGATACATAGTTAGAACAATCAGTTTTTTTAGAAAAATATGATAATTTGATATATAAAAAGATAGATATAAAAAGATGGATAGAGAAGTTAGATAAATAGAAAAATATTTTGATAGAACATGGTTGGATGAATGAACAGATAACTGGAAGGCTAAATGGACAGAATGATGAATTTATTAATTATATAAAGATATAACTGAAAAAAGTAGGTAAATAGTTTTGAAAAATATGAAAAGATAAAATATAGATTGTTATATATTTAAATATAGAGTCAATAAGACATATTTATTAATAAAATTGATATTTCAAATTGTATATCATTTATTATATGAGTAAAATATTATTGAGAGAATACATTCGTGGAGATGATAGATTGTATTAGATGAATCAATTCTTTAAAATGATAAATAATTAGATGGGTGATAGAAATATTGAAAGATTAATAGTTATATAGAAACAGATAAATAGTTGTTAAATACATTAATAAATAAGAGAAACACTGATAGATAGTTGATAGATCAATAGATAGAGGATAAAGACAGAAAGATATATAATAGATGATAAAGACATAGAAAGCTATATAATAGATGATAAACACATGGAAAGATGATAGACAGATCATGAGAAATAGATGATAGATGACAGATAGATACACAGACAAACAGACCAAGAGACAGACAGTTAGAGATAGAAAAATAAATAGGTGGGTGAAAGATGGATGAATGCATACATGGATAGAAAGATGAATTATAAATTGATGGATAAAAATGCATACATGAATGCATGGATAGATAATTGACAGATATAGAGAAAGAAAAAATAGATATATAGATGATAAAAATAAAAAATTCTATAAATAGATAAATAGATGATATAAAGGAAGATTGAGAAATATTCATATACATAGGAAGATCAATAGGCAGATATATTGATAGATTAAAAGATAGACAAATACTTATATACATAAACCTGTATAAATTGATAAAATGATAACCACTAAATACACGGACCATTAATAACTTATTAAATAAAATCAACATATTGTGTATGAGTTATTACTTATGGGGTCAGCTTAAATATTGTTTTCGAGAGATAAATTGTTGAATCAATAGATAGTTATAGATACATAAATTAATAGTTAGATAAAAATAGAATAGAATGATAGAAATGTTGAATGATACAGCTCAAATAAATAGTAAAATACATAAAAAATTAAGTTATTTGGTAATACATTATGATAATTTTATATTAAAATTAATAAATATATATGTAAGATATATAGATGACTGAAAGATAAATGCTTAAGGGGTATACCATGAAAGTGGATAAATAGATAAATATGCATATTGATATTTATATAATTAAATACCAAGCACATTGTTAGATAAAGAAATAGGCAAATAAATAGAACAAGAAAAGATTATAAATAAAAATAAATAGATAAATTAATAGAGCATAATAGATGATAGATACATAGAAAGATACAAAAATAAATATTGAGAGAGATAACAATATACTTAAAAAGATAGATACATAAATAGAAACAAAGAACCCAAGTAAACAGTAAGATAAATACAGAAAGAATGATCTGAGATTTAGAAAATATGATGATAATTTGATATGTAAAGTGATAGATAAAGAAGGATACATAAAGAAGTTACATAGGTTGTTACATATATAGTTAGGTGATGGTTGGATAGATAAATGAATGGATAGAATAAAAAGTAGAATACATAGATAGATAATAGATAGATAAATAAGAAGATAGTAAAAATGTAGATAGGTAATAGATGACAATAAATATGTAGAATGAACAAAAATGAATAGATACATAAACAAAAAAGATTCAGGATTATAAATTTTTAATTATTATTTAATATATTCTGAAATAAATTAATTCACATACTTTCAGCATTTAGATAGATATGTACATATATCGACAGATGATGCTTGGAAGGACGGATGATGAATGGAAGCATAAAATGATAAATAGATACATTGTATAAATAGATAGATTATGGATAAATAGACAGATCAATAAAGAGTGATGACAGAGATTGAAAAATATGTAAATAGATATTTAGATACAAGACTCTCACACAGATATTTATTAGGTAAAACTAACAAATATTACATAATTTAAAAATTAGTTATTTTAAATCTATTATTTTAAAGAAATACATTGTTGAATAGATAGATTCTAGTATGTAGATAAATAGATATAGTTAGATAACTAAATGAACAGATAAATAGATAGAATATAAATAGATTATAAATAAACAGATAGATACACTGATAAATGGAAAGATGGATATCAAAGAATCCATGAACATTAATATAAAAACACACAGTGTCAGACTGAAAAACAGACACACAGGGAGTGACATACATAGAAATATATGCATGTTGATTGAAATAAAGAGAGATGTATGGCCAAATAGAAATATAATTATCTTAGAGAAAAGAAACACCTTATAAATGGAAAATATTGAGATTGATAGTTAAATAAATGAAAATAGTAAAAATAGTAGATACTTAAATACAAATAGTTACATAGATAAATTCATACATAGATGATAGATGATATATCAATGGATAGATAGATGATAGATAAAAATATAGATTATACACATTTACATATAAATATAAATGAATGCTTGATAGAGAGATGATGATGATAGATGATAGGTAAATTGATGATAGATAGATAGAAAGATAGATAGAGATGATAGATAGATAGAAAGGCAGATAGATAGAAATAGATAATAGCTAGCTAACTAAATAAAAACCAAAAGGTAGATGGAAACCTGGATGTTTGCATGGATGGATAATATATGAACGAATGGATGGAGGAATGCATATTCTGATGTATAAAAGGATGAATGAAAATAGATACATATATAGATAAATATGATAAATTGATATATACAAGATAGCTTAAATAAGAGATAAAGAGATCAATAGATAGATAGAAGTTAGACAGAAAAATAATCTGATAGATATATTGGTAGATAGATGATAAATAGATAAATATATCAATTAAGAAATAAAAGATGGTAAGAATGGATTTAAGGAAATAAATGCCCAGCAAGACTTACAAAAAAGCACATACAGTGTCATATCGCAATGCAAACAGAGACATGAAAAAGATGCATCTATTGATTGATAGAAAGAGAGATGGACAAAATAGAGATATATCAATTGTTAAGGGAAATAATATATAAAGAGAAAATATCAACTTATATGTTAAATAGAAAATAGCAACGTTTAGAGATGGCCATTCATAATTGTAACATTGATAAATAAATAGATAAATATATAGAACATAAATAGATTATCAATAAAAATAAGAAGATGATAGAGATAGATATGTAGATAGATAAATGATGAGTAAATGGATGAAAAAAAGAAAGCAAAAGATAAAGAGAGATAGATAAATGATAGATAGGTGATAGATAAATCAAGAGGGTTATAAAAATACATATACATATAGATATACTGAAATCATTTGATAGATAAAAGGTAAAACATAGTAAATAGGAAGATTCACAGACAGAAAAACAGTTATTTAGAAATATATAATGAAAATTTGATATATTAAGAGATTGATTTAAAAAGAAACATACAGAAGTTAAAGAAATAGATAAATGGAAAGATAGATGATAGTGGGTAGATAATTAAATGAATAAGTGGAAAGAAAGGTAAATATAAAGATTACATAGATAGATGATAGAGAGATATATAGTTGTGACATAGACTGAAACATACAGTCTAAGATATTTAGTTGTATAAAAAATAAAACAGATATTTATTAATACAACAAATATTTTAAATGTATTATAAATTATTAGTAGTAAAATTATGTAGAGAGATACCTTGTTCAGATAATAGATTATGATAAATAAATGAATTCCATAGAAAGATAAATAGATGATAGATAAATTAATAGATAAATGGGTAGAAACATAGATGAATAGTTGTAAGATACTTAGATTAATAGCTGATAGATACATACATACATAGATGGATGGAGAGATAGATGAAATCCCAGATAAATAGATAGATGATAGATTATCATATAGATAGAGAGAAGAATGAAAGTATAGATTATTACATAAAACAAGTACAAGACACATATAAACATAGATGAATTCATAGATGGATAGATGAAGGGATGAATGATGAATGAAAGGATCGATGAACAGATGCATAAATGGTAAGACAGACAGTTGTCAGACAGGACAAAAATATAGACAATAAATAAAAAAATCAATAAATATTCAGATAGATAAAAAGTAGATTTTTAATAGATAAAAATATGTATATGGAGAAATGCATATAGATTGATAAATAATAGATAGATATTAGACAAACATTTATTAATTAAAAGTAACATCTTTTACATAATTTATAAATTAACAGGTAAGTAAAATATTGATTTAGAGGGATACATTTTGTATGATAGATCAGTATGAATTGAGAAATTATATGGTTAGATTAATATATTGATAACTACATCATAGACATATAAATAGAAAGATAATACAAACAAATAGTAGGACACATAAAGTGAATTACAGGGTTTGCTGTTCTTCATGATAAGTTTTATTTTAAAAGATATGTTAATAAAGATATGTTCAACAAGTAGAAGGCTAGATAGATGTATCATAGTGGATAGATATATAGATAAATAGATAGGTAGATACATAGATACATAAATGCATACATACATACATACATTCATAATGAATGGATGAATGAAATGGAAGAGAGAATGATAGATTAGATAGATTGATGTGTGATAAATAGATAGATATATTAATACATAAATATATATTTATACAGAATACAAATATTTATGAAATAAAACCAATAAATGTTTAATGATTTATTATTAGCTTAGTAAAAATGTTATTTTTTACTGATTTTTTATTCTATAACTAGATTGAATAAAACATATATATTGATATGCATAGACAAATAAATAATAGAAAGATATTAAAAATATATACATAAATAAATAGCTATATGCATAAAAAGATAGATACATAATATTAGGTATAAAAACAGACACGCATTTAAAAGAATAAAAACATAAATATATAGAAAGATTGATGAGAGTTGGACGAATAGATGTAAAGATGGAGGGATAGAGAGATGGTAGATTAGATTAGTTAGTTATTTAATATGAATAAATTAATTAGATAGACAATAAGTAGAGCATGGATAGAAAGAAAGATAGACAGATGATACATATATACATAGATATAGATAGATGATAGATACATAAATAAATTAGATAGATAGATAGATAGATAGATAGATAGATAGATAGATAGATAAATAGATAGATAGATGATAGATAGATGATAGATACATAGATAGATGATAGATGATAGATAGATAGATAGATAGATAGATAGATAGATAGATAGATGGTAGATTCATGAAGTGTGCATAAAAAAGTGAATTTTCGATGAATAACAGGTATTGACAAAGATAAATGTGAGGTAACTTGATGCATACATTAATAGATTGTTTGATATTTAGATACTTAGAAAATTATACAAATGTTCATCTAAAACCAAAATATTTCACTTGATTTATCAATCAGTATGAAAGTTAAAATATATGTAATACAAAAATACCTTCTTTAACTGATACATAGTGTTAAATATTTAAATTGAAATAGATGAATTAATAGATAAATTACATTTACTTTTATAGATAGATGAATAAAGGGCCAAAAATATGTGTAGATAGAATGAATATAGATTAATGGATATATCAGGAAATAAGCAGAGAAATAAGAGACAGATTGATAAACATATTATGAGGGAGGTAGATTTTTAGTTACATAGAAAAATAGAGATACTTATTAAATGAAACTTACATTTCTTACACAATTGATCAATTATAAGGCATGTAAAAATGTTGTATTAGAGAGACACATTATTGATTCAATATGATGAGATTCATAATTAAATTAATTCAGATACATGAATAAGTAGATCGATTACAAATAGATAAATAATAAGAAACATCAATGGCTAAAAAATTAATGACTAGATGTTAGTAAGAGATATAGATGAATAGAAAGTCAAAAAGTATATATATAAATAGAATGATGACAGATAGATATATAGATAAATGGTTGTACAGATGAGTAAAATTTTACATACATAAATAGAAAGATAAACAGATAGATACAATGTTTGATTATATATATAGAGAGAAGAATTCTGTTTTATTGGCTGGATGGATGCATGGACAGATGGATAAATTCATGAATAGTTGGTAGATGGATGGATGCATAGAATGATAGATAGATTAGATACATATATGATAGATGAAATGTAGATAAATAGAAAAATAGATAAATGATAGATTAAAGATAAATAGCTAAATAGATAGATGATAAATAAGTGATAATTAAATAGACAAAAAATTGAGCACTTCGTAAACAAACATAAAAACAAATGTTTAAGAATTAGAGAGATAAATGAATAAATAAATGGATTGAGTGAGAAATAGAGATAAATATAATTAAATAAATATTTTCTTAGATAAAAAGATAAATAGATATATGAATAGGGGTTGAATAAATTAATTAAAATATAGAATTATAAAAAGATAGATTCTAGAAAGATATATGAATAAATAGAAACATAGATAAATACATGTCAGAAAGAAAATGTTTAAATAGATATATAAAAAAACATTAGACTAATATATAGATAGAATATACAGTTTTGTATAGAAATAGATTAAGAAATACATAAAAATGAAAAAAATATTTAATAAATAAAAAGATAAATAAATAGATTATTGGTAGAAAGATAAATAAATAATTGATAGAGATATAAAAGTATAATAAAAGATATAGATAGATAATTAAATAGATATGTAAGAAATAGATGTTAAAAACATATATAGTAAGATAAATGAGACAAAAATGAGTGTGTTCAAACATAGTGATAATTTGATATATTAAAATATAGCTAAAGATACACAGAGAATAAATAAAAATATAGATGATTTAATCACTAGACACAGAAATAAAGAGATACATAAAAAAAGAGAAAAAGATAGATTGATGTAGGTAAATAGATGATAAAAAATGATATAATAGTATGGAGATGCATTGATAGACAATGACAGAAACATAGAGAGTTAATAGGTACATGGATAGATTGATAGAACGTAGATATATAGAAATGGAGGTAGACAGATTAACATATAAACATAGAAAGACTGGTAGAATAATAGTTAAATATTTAGATACATAGACAATTAGACAGATGTTATTAAATAAACTAACATTTTTTACATGATATATCAATCATAGGTAAGTTAAAAATGTTGCTTCAGAGATACATATATGAAAACTTGATATATTATAAATAAATTAGCATAATAGTTTAATAAATACATAGATTTTAGATGGATGCGTAGATGGATAAATATATAAATGGAAAAAAGGATATTTACAGATGTTGTAAAGATAGATGACAATTGATAGATAGATAGATAGATAGATAGATAGATAGATAGATAGACGAATAGATAAAAGGACAGATAGATGATAGGAGTATACATACAGATTTACAAAAATATAGATAGTAGATATATACAGAGGTAGACAAATAGAATTATAAACGTCAAATAGTTAAATAGCTATATCAATAAATAGATAGATAATGGATTGATTAATAAAATATATACAGATAAAAATACATAGATAGATACATAGATACATAAAGACATACATAGAGAAATACATATTTAGATGATATGTAGATAGATACATACATATATAATAGATAGATAGATAGATAGATAGATAGATAGATAGATAGATAAATGGATAGATGATAGATGATACATAGATAGATAGATAGATGATAGATAGATAGATAAATAGATAAATGAATAGATGATAGATGATAGATATATAGAGAAATATATAGGTAGATAGATGATAGATGATATATATAAGATTGATAGTTAATAAATAAGATGATAGATAGATGATAGATAAACTGATAGATAAATCATAGATAGATAGATGAAAGTTAGACAGATAGATATGATTGATAGTTAAATAGTTACATAAATGAATGAAAATTTGGTTTGTACCAAATTTTGGTTTGAACCATAAGACTTATAAAGAACAGACATAAAGTCAGATGGGCAGTCAAACTATCAGACAGTTACATAGAATGACAAATAAATTCATTGATAGAAATATATATGACAGCCAAAATGAAAGATATATCTATTGTTCTGCAGAAATAAATCATCAAAATCAATGTTGAATATAAAATAAATAATATAATAATAAAATATAAATATCATTATAAACATAAAGTTAATAGTTAGATAGCAATAATATAAGGAAAACTTTAGAAATAACTATAAAATACAGATGATAGATTACTAGAATAATATATAGATGAAAAAGAATGATAGATATATAGATTAAAATATATGTGGTTAGATATAAAAAAGAAAACATCTAACAATATACAGATATTTATATAATTAGAAATAAGAAAAAATTGTCTCAATTATTAAAAAAAACATGGTAGGATAAATAGGGAACAGAGAGATGATAGATAGATGATAGATACAAAGATGGATGATACACTAATAGAAAAAAATAATAGATAGATAATAGGTAGATAGATAGAATATAGACAGATGCATAAATAAATACATAAAGTATTAGATTAATAGATGGAATGATCCAAAGATTAATAAAAATTATGTATATAAAAAGATCGATAGAAAAATAGAGAGATAAAGACATTGATAAAGAAACAGAAACATGAATAAATAGAAGAATAGAAAGAAATATAGTGGTATGCATAAATGGCTAGTGATATAAAGAAATAAAAAGAAAGATGATTAATAGATGATACAGAATAGATAGTTAGATGATGATAGATAGATCGATAGATAGATGATAGATAGGTATGTAGATAGATGATAGAAAAGTGTTTAAAAAATAAATAAATTGATGAATCATTGATAAATCGATGATAGATACATAGATGATAGATTGACAGAAAGATAGAGAGATGACACATAAAGAAATATATAAACAGATAAATACAATGATAAATACAGAAAAACAAAGATGATAAACAAATAAATTAATAATTAAATACACAGCATAATGAATAAAGGGATGTTAGAGCTGAATAGATGATAGATTGATAAATAGATCAATACATAGATAGAAAGATAGAGAGATAAATAGAAAAATAAATATATGTGATCAAATATATTTTGATAATTAGACATAAAAAGCAAAAACAAATTTAACAATATGTAGATATATTTATACACAAAAGACTTGTGTATAAATAAGTACACAGTAGGCTAAATATGTGTTAAGCGCATAGGAAAGAGTTAGATAAATAAATAGGTAGATAGATAGATGATAGATGCTAGCTAGATAAATAAATAGAGAGATGATAAAAAAAATAGAAATATTTTTTTTCTTACATATACTTACACAATACAAAGACAGGAGAACAATCAGGCTTTTAGAAATATAAATGAGAATTTAATATATTAAGAGAGACATTAACAATGAAGCATACAGAAGTTAGATAAATAAATTGATACTTAAATGGTGGTTGAGAATGGATGGATGGAAGAATGGATCAATTAATAAAATACAAGATACATCTGATACATAGAAATATATAGATAAATAGATCACTGGATAGAAGGACAGATGAATAAAAGTTAAATAACTAGATAAATGAAAAGAGAGAGACATAAAAATAGGTAGATATATAAAAAATAGCAAGTTAGATGACAGATAAATAACTAGAAAGAAATATAGATAAATTGATAACATATTAGATAAATTAGATAATTAAGCAGATAGATGATAGATAGATAAATAGATAGATACATACATACATATGTACATACATACATACATACATACATACATACATACATACACAGATAAATATAAAGAATAATAGATGTATGGAAAGATGGATGAAAGCATGAGTAAACAGATAGGTAATTTGAAAGATAATATTAGGTCAAATGATACATAAATAGATTGTTAGATATTCAGATACATAAACAATTATAAAGATTAATAAAAAAACGACATTTTTTATGTGTTATCATTATGTAAGTTAAAACATTTTCTTTTACAAAAATTTATTTTGTATTTATATGAAAATTTTTATTAATGATTTAATTGAAATATATATACATATAGAGTAAATGTATTATATAGTTGGGTAGATAGATAGATGGATACATGAATGCCTACAAATATAGATGTATAGATGTTTAATACAGAAATAGACATAAGTGTTATAGTAAGAGAGAGAGAGATGAATAGATAAAACAAGAATAGTTAAAGTCAGTAATTTAGAAGTATACAATGATAATTTGATATATTATGAAACAAATTAATAGAGATACTTACAGAATTTAGATAAATACATATTTGGATATACGATGGTGAAGGTAGGAATGGATGAATGTCATGCTCAAAAAATAGAATAGATGATACAAAGATAGATTAATTGATAGATAAATATGAGATGAATTGAGAGATAAATTAATAACTAAATTTTTAGATATACAAAAGGACAGGTATTTATTATATAAAACACATTATTGGCGTTATTTATCTATCATTCATTAAGTTTATTATATAGTTTTGAGGAATACTTTGTTGAAATGATATACTTAAAAATTAATACATTGATATAGATAGGTAAATAAATAGATGTATGTTAGCTAGAGAGCTAGATAGGCAATGGTTCTAAAGAGAGATGAATACAAATTAGATAGATAAAGAGACAGAGAAAAAAATAGACATTCAGATAAATATATAGATAAAAAATACAATTCTAGATCATAGGTAGAGAAATATATGGATAAATACATAGATGTAATGATTAGTAGATAGATGAAGAGAAAAATAGAATGTAAATAAATGCTAAATTATACATAGTAAGAGAAAAATCACTGATTTAGAAATCTATTGATAATTTTCTATATATTAATAAAAGATTAATAAACGTGCAAATAGATGTTAGATAGGTAGATGGATTAATAAAAAATAGACAGAAAATAAATAGAAATCAAAATGAATAGAGATATAGAGAAAAGTAGATGATAGATAAATAGATCTATAGTGAGATACAATGACAAAAGCAATGATAGTGATTTAGAAATATATAAAATTTCCATATTAAAAAAAGATTAATAAATATAAAGAATAAATTTGGATGGAGAGGAATAGAGAAATAGATAAATAGTAGGTAAATTGATAAGTTAACAAGTAGTTGCATATTTATATACATAAACAATTAGACTAATGTCTATTAAATAAAACTAAGATTTTACATGATTCATCAATCATTAGGCAAGTTAAAATATTGTTTTAGAGTGACACATTGATGAATCGATAGAAAGACTTACTAAAATATAGATATAGATAGTTGAAGAAATAGATGACAGATAAATGGATAGCAAGCTAGCTGGCTAGCTTCTTCGTTTCTTATAGACCCACTTATTTACTTATTTCTCTTTTACTTCCCTTGCCTTTGAGACTAGATTAAGAAAATTCTCTTTAAATGCAAATATCCATGAGTTGAGTACCTCTGTTTTTTTCTATGCAATTTATTATTTTGGTCTTATATTCAGGTCCTTCATCTATTTTTTTTTTTTAATTTTGGTGTCTGATGATAGACAACAGTCTAGTTTTATTCTTTTGCAGGTGGCTTTCCAGTTTTCCCAGCACCGCTTACTGAAGACGCTTTCAGTTCTCCACTACATGTTTTTGGCTTTTATGTTGAAAAATTTTTGCCCATACAAACATAGGTTTACTTCTGACTCTTGATTCTGTTCTACTGGCTTGTGTGTTTGCCAATACCATGCCACTTTGATTACTGTCACTTTGCAATCTAATTTGAAATCTGGAAGACTGATGCATCCAGCCTTATTCTTTTTCTCAGGATGGTGTTGGCAACTTCGGGTCTTCTATGCTTCCCACAAATCTGATGGGTTTTGTTCTATTTCTTTAAAAACAGTCGATGTAATTTTGATGAGGATTGCATTAAATCTGTAGAATGCCATAGATAGTAATATTCTTTAACAATAGAACTCTGTAGCAAATATGTTGATATGTTGAGATATTTGATGCTCTATATGTTGTTATATAGACTGAGATGATTAAGTGTGGTTGGTTCTTTTCCACTTCAGTGGGGAGCTTGGAGGACATATGCTGAAAATCTTGTATCTTGAATCTTGAATTCCTGATTAACTGCGTGGAGCAGTCCCAAATATCTCCCCTCCTCCTTTTCTGCTCCCCCAAATCTATTTCAGTTTCTCTTCCAAGCCTGGTTCTCAGATTTCTCTGTAAGTTATCAATCCCCTTTCATTAAATTTTATTATTGCCTTAGTTAGTCATTTCACTATCTCTTTTACAGCTCTCCTCTCAGGGACATAGCTCTTCTCCTCTGCCTACTGTTGTCTTTATATTTGGATTCTTATGTCCGTTTTCTGCTTTTTATTTTTTTATGTCATATCATAAATACCCCTCCAAAATACAAACTGAAAAATTATGTACCAACATAATACAATTTTAATGTGCTAACAGTGACATTGTTCTAAGATGCATCAATATTTGCTTTAAAATAGTACCCCAGCATCTGCTCATTCATTTCTGAATTTATAAAATGTGGAAATGTAGTTCAGTATATTTCATTGATCTGCATTATTTGATGAAGCTCCCTGTACAACATTTTTAGAATTACAAAAAGAAATTACAACGAAATTTTTAACCTTTTGACTTCTATAGCACTTCTCAACAACTGTGAAACTGTGGATAAAATGTACTTAAATGAATTAGCTAGACATTTTATGCTAAATTTTTACATAAATTCTTTGCATTAAGAATGTCCAAATAATCATGGTGTCACGATTTAAGTTTTATTATTTTTTTAAGTAGAAAAATGTGGTTGTTGATTCTGTTTATTTCTTGTGTGCTTGTTCATTTTGTTGAATAATATGGTTTTTATTCTTTCCTCTATGGAAATACTTTACATTCTTAGACATTCTTAAAATGACTCCGTATTGTGGAAACACGTGTCTGCTTCACTAGGCATCACAACTGCATGCAAATTAGCATATATTGTTGAAGTCAAGGACTCAGAGAAATATATAAATCTATATTAAGTAGGTAGTAAGACAAAAAAAAAACAAGATAGATATCTTTTTTATTTCTTTTTCTTTCAAATTGAAGAATAGCTGTGTTTGCTAACAAATCCTGATCCGATTCTTTAAGGATGAACAGATAATCTGCGTTAAGATTCTGAGACAGAAAATAGTCAAGATAGCTTCCAGATTGAAAGTTCCTCAGATATGTGCTGGTGTCAACTAACACACTGAAAGTATTGGTCTGTAGGAGAAAAGAAAAAGAAAAATGATGCAGATATTAATATTTAAAATTTGTGGTAACACTTTTCTAGGATTTGTATCCTGAAAGTGTTTGGAAAAATAAACTATAATGTTTTTCTTTAGCGTGAATTTATTTAGGCATACGACATCTACTCAGGATTTAGTTGTATCTGTTGGATAACCAGTAGTTATAGAAACCAAAAGAATAGTGTTTCTAGTGATACCAGTTGAAGAGTAGACCATCTAAGTCAAAGCAGTCCACATAATTATGAGACATGTATATAACCATACATAAATATATTTAGAAAATTAGGAAGCAAATTGCTCAACTGAAAGATTGCATTTCTCAAAATCTCTTAGGTGTGGGAGGCCACTGATGCATTGGTGAGGCTTCCAGGGAGGAACATTAAAGAGAGCACTCTGCTGGCAGCTCATTTGTCATTTCTTTTCCTCTGTTTTGTTTAATGTGGTTGTGAAGGCAGCTGTATGAGCTACCCTGTGATCATGGGGGCAAGGAACACTCCCTATGGAGGAGTGCATAGCTGGAGGCACCCTGGGCCCCTGACAACATTGGGAGACATATCCACTCCTGTCCCAGACTGGCCACTAATCAATGTTTTATTAAGTAGGGTAGAAGTGAATCCTTCCTTGGCCTTTCTAGAGTTTCAAATAAAATGAAATCTGACTCAGACAACCAATCTTTCTGATCCCAGGGGGTTTGTCCTGCCATTTTCTCTGCAGAACCATAGTCTTGAAACTAACTTCTTAGGCCCTTCAATATCAACATATTGTTTTAATTCCAGTCGATAGCCCATAGTGTCATGAAGCTCTAGCATGTACCAGCACCAAATCATGATTTGCTTCCCTTGGGGAAACCAAAGGTCAGCTATTTCAGGCATGACTCCCATATCTGTTGTCCCTGGCCACCATCCAATGTGCAACCGCCGTTGTCATCCATCCTCTTGCACTCTCTCATCTCCACATTTATGGGCCTCTTTCTCTGGACCTTCCTACTGTTTCCACTCTTCTCACCATCACACATACTATCTTGTCTGGTAAAATAACTCCACTCCTTCTTTATTCATGCCATAAATCTCTTCACATCTCAAACTTTGCTGACCTAACTTTTCTCCCAGAGCTATCTATACCTTCACAGCGTTATCTAATAAATGCCACTCATCCTTCTAAACTACATACATGCCGGGCTCTAGAGTTGAAGGTGGCAACCCCCTTGCACTATTCTTCCAATCTCTCATTTTTCTACTTCCTTGATAAAGCTGCTGTTCATTGGAGGTGCAGTTAAATGGCTCTCGTCCTTACTAGACATCATCAACCAGTTGTACCACATGTGCAAATTCACCTCCAATACTTTGGCTTCCCCTCATAGTTCTTTGACTCCTCTATTCCAGTTACCATCATCTGCCTGTCACTGTCATTTGAAAACTCTTTTTCCTCAGGAGTCCAAGCTTCAGTGACATAGCTCTCCCACTGAACATGACACTTTGCACCTGCATCCTGCATTTTTCAGACCCTCTCAGAGTTCGAGCAGTCTCCCTTTTGGCAGCCTACCTTCATATGTTTCGCTATCACCGGGCAAACAGCCAAGAGGACTGTCAGCTCCTTCTTTCCCTTTCCTCCACTTCTCCTGATTATTTGGTGATCTCATGCTAATTTCTGGGCATACAGAACTTTACAATCCAGTTATCTTTGAGATCTTAAAAAATCCAGTCTTACAGACTTTTCAACCTCTCCATTCTGATGGAGACAAAACTTAAGAATTGGGAATAAACAACTGCAAGCGTAACCTTTATTAACCAAAATTTTGTGTTTTCTCATAGCAGCTTCCAGTGCTTTTGTATATGACGTGGAAAAAAAAGGCAGTTTCAGATCCTGAGTAAGAGCAGAGATTCCCTTTTGGTGGTCCTCAGACCTCACAGCCACATTAAGATGGGGGCTGGGTCTGAGATCATTTGCTGCTAGCAAGCAACAGAGACAGATCTCAGCTAACTTACAGGAAAGGGAAAGAACAATAAAGAAGCAGGAGTTTGCAGGCAGTTCGAAAGACCAGTGATCCAGCCACAGGGCTAGAAGCAGAACTATGGGAAAAAGGCACTGGTGATTAGGATGCCAGTACTGCCAGAATGATCTCTCACCATGCTGATCTCCACATTACTTCGCTCAAAATTTACACTCTGGGGAGGAGTACGCAATCAGCCAAGCTTGGGTCACATAGATGCAACCTAGTTAGGGTAACTGAAGCACCTGATTGGCTGTTCACAAAGTGAGCTGAAACCTAAAGGCACAAACCCACCTATGTTTACCACGTGGACTGCATCACAAAAAGCTGCGATTGAGTTCATGTAATTGTCTCAGCCAACTAACCAGTCCAAAGAGTTTATTTTTACTCGTAACATGGACAATAGACTTGTGATTACTAGAGGGTAAGAGGATGATGTGGGAGGAGGCAGACTGTGTAAGGTTTCTCACATATGTCGTAACAAAAGAAATCTAAATATGAGATATGAACATACAGTGTAAATATGCATATGACTTACTGTTAAAATATACAGCAGAAACATTGGATTATTTAAATTAATTTCACTGTAAAATTAATTCATAAAAAGTAAAATAAAAATAAAACAATTTATTCAAAGGAAGCGAGGCCTTCATTCTCTTCAGCAGATAGAAACCTAGGAGGTGTTGGATCAGGTTGGATGTGAAAAATAACTAAAATACCATGTGAGCTAAGTGGTGCAGTTAGTATAATGTGTTGGGTTGTTATAGGGGGAGAAAGGAGACGTTGAAGTAGAAAAGTATTTCTCTTGGGCAATGTACACCAGAATAGTACACTTCTGGCCAAATGTTTCTCCTTCTGAAAATTTAGAAGACCTGATCAATGGTCCCTTGTGGCAACATGCCCAGGGTATGTCATAAGAGGAGGGCTGTAGATGTTGTGTACAGAGAGTGAGAACAGGACTTGAAACTACAGGGTACAAAAACATTGTGTAAGAACAAAAGACAAGGAAGCAGCCAGACTGATAACTTTTAGTTCTACACTTACTAAACACACTCTGATGAAGTGCTGTTACAATATATATATATATATATATATATATATATATATATATATATATATATATATCCCTTTAAAAAACAACTCTAGAAAAAAAAATGAACTGAGGCATTGCATGGAGCAGTATACACATCTGGATCATTGGCAGACTATTTCTCTTGGTAGGTAGCCAGGCGCTCTCACAGAATGAAACCCAACTGATAGGCTTCAGCTCAGATTTCTTAGCAGCAATACAAATGGTAATTGAGTAGGCAGGCAGATGTCCTTTAATGGAGTTGGCATCCTCCCATCCCATTTATTTTAGTATTTTTAAAAAATAATTTACTGATTAAAGAGAATTTTGAAGCATGCCCAGTAAACAAGTAGTATAAATATTCTTTCATTGCCTCTGAATTTTTATTCTCTGAATGCAGCAAAGAGTGATTAAAGCCAGACTTTCTAGTCATTCGTTTGTCTGCTAAAATGTTGCCTAATATTTATGGTAGAATAACTCTTTCTCGAGAAATTACAAAATGGACTAATGGTGTACAAAAGGAGAACAGGAGATATGGGAATGACCTCACAATGACTAAGCAAGCACGAGGTTGTTAAATGAACTCCCAATAATGGATTTTGCCCACGCTCCTAAACTGAGTACACTGCTCATCAAATGTCCACTGATTCTAAAGAGATATACTAGACCAGCTACACAGGGATAAATGGGGAGCCCAAACTACTTCTGCCATCCATGGCCCTCAGCCCTTTTCAGTTTATGTGAAAATAGAAGGCAAGAGTAAAAGAGGGTTGCTTGAGGAGAATTTGAAAGAACCCTTCAGAGAAACTGACAGGTTACCCTGCAATTGAAGAACACAAGAAATAATGCTTGATGATCTCCCAAACTTCAACAGGTATGAAGCCAGCTGAGGCTGCCTAAGACAACCTATGACAGCAAAGAGAGTGGCTGCAGAGGGAAAAACTTCAACTTCAGTGCTTGGTTGTGGATGTTTGCCCAGGTGATCATGAACCTCAGGCAAGTAGCTGGGCTTGGGTTTTCTGGAAGAACGCCGTCCAAAAGTCCTTGGTGCAGGTGAGGGGACTCAACAACAAAAGCCTGGGTGGGAGGTGCTGTAAAAAATACAGGAGCTAGTGGTCTACCAGACAGTGGAGGATCTGTGAATGGGCGAGAGGGGGTCTCAATATAAGCGTCTCCAAAAAAATTCCAGTGTGATCCCATAAAAAGAATAGAGGCAGTATTTAGACATTAGCAAGCTGAGAAAAACAATATCAGATAACACAATGTTCAATTGCATTAGTACCCTGTGGCTGCCTTATCAGGGTGGCTTAAAAAACAGAAATTTATTCTCTCACAGTTCCAGAGCTAGAAGTTTAACCTCATAAGTTTGCCAGGATAACACTACCCCCAAATGTTCTAGAGTAAAATCCATTGTAGCTTCTTCCAGCTTCAGGTACCTCTAGCAGTTCCTTGGCTTGTGGTCGCAGCATGACAAAGTCAATCTTTGTCTGGACCTGGACTCCATCTCTCTTTTTCTTCTCCTTTTCAATGTCTTACACGTCTATTTAGAACCATTAGGCACTTGTCATTGAATTTAGGAATCACCTGGGTAATCCGGGATAATTTCATCCTAATATTATTAAGTACATCTTACAGAATTTTTTTTTTCCTATAAAGGTTACATTCACGGGTTCTGGAAGTCTGCATATCTATCTTCCTTGTTGGCAGTTGGGGAGAACTGTCCTTCAAGCAAAAACACTAATCAAATAAATACTTGCTTAATAAATAACTCCTTATTATTTCTTTTTACCACCCTTTCCTGTTCCTGCCGTCACCAGAAAATAGTGGTGAAAGTAGAGAAAAAAATCGGTAAAGTAAGTGAATAAATTGATTCACGTCTTTCACTTTCTTTTTCCATGTAGTTATAGACCACATGTGAAGTTAGGAAATGTCAGGACTTCGCATTAAATGATTTTTTTTTCTTAGATTAGAACAAACATTTTCACAACCTCGAAAGAAGATTATATCTTTATACTTCAAGTATGTGGAAAATCTGTAGGATAAGCTCGAGCCTGGAGCTCCATTCCTAGAAGAGCCATAAAGGCAGGGGAAAGAATCTGTAAAGATAGTTTCAAGGCAATGATAAGATAAAAATAGAAATAAAAAGTTTGTTCACACATACAACCTGCAAGCCTCGGCTATTCAATACATTAGATTTGTAGTTGCCTCACTTTTTTTCTTGTGACAGAAAGAATCTTGTAGCAAGAGCTTTGAAAATCAAGTCTCTTAGGTCATATCCAGGATGGACTTGCAGTATCTGAACAGGTTTTACAACTGAATTGGTGCTTCTTCCTTAACCATTACAGCTTGATTTGACACTTCCCATCACTTGCCTCCACCCCACAGCCTGAACCTTGAACTGTCGCCTGACAATAGCATTTCTTACACGCAGCTAAGGAGAATCCGCCCACCCGCCCCCACGCTGATGTTGCGCATGCGCACTTTCCCTAGCACGCATGCGCTGGGTCCAGCTGCGGCTTGTCGTGAGCTGGGTGGGGTGCTTGAGCAGTCCTTGTCCCAACGCCCACCTGGAAGTCCTCTCTGGGCTCGCCAGGCCAGGGTCTCGGAGGACTCCCGCCCCTGTGCGCCTCTAGGTGAGCCGGCCTCGGGTCCGCCGGGCTCCCTGGCCATCCCTGCACTGGGATGCTCTCATTGTGTAGGTGTGTTTGCAAGCATTATATTAGCCTATGCCCTAAAACTGTCGTCCTGTGTGGTAGCCACTAGCTACATAAATACTACTGAGCACTTCAGATGTGTCTGGTCTGAATTGAGTTCTGCAGTTAGTGTAAAACAGCAAATTTTGGAGAATTAGTATTAAAAAATATATATATATATATATATATATATATATATATATATATATATATATATATTATATATATAATACGTCAGTAATTTCTTTGCAGTGATAACATATTGAAATGGCTATATTTTGGATACACTGGGTTAAATCCGCGATGTATTAATTTCACCTGTTTGATTTTTTAAGAGGGTTACTAGACAATTTGAATGCTACCTGTGGTCTAAATGATATTTCTTGTTCCAGAAAGGGATCAGCAAACAATGGCCTGCAGCTGAATCCAACTTGCTTGTGTTTAAGCAAAAAGACTTATTGGAGCAAAGCCACAGCCATTCATTAATGTATCGTCTATGGCTGCTTTTTTGCTATAATAGCAGCAGAGCTTGGTAGCCTTACAGAGATTCAATGACCCGCAAAGCATAAGGTATGTACTATTTGGCCTTTGACAGAAAGTTTTCCAACCGCCTCATCTAGAGCAATGTATGATATCAATGCAGTGAGTAGGCAAGAGAATGGCAATGTTCATTAAGCTGCAATCAGAGACTTCAGTAGGCTGATCAGCCTTGCAGCAATGCCAGGAGGACAACTATCCTTCCCCTTCCTTAATGTATGTTTATATCAAAGGAAATGGGAACTAAAGAATGACATATAAACTGAATTTCCTGAACACTCAAGTTCCTTTCAATGCCTTTTCTGTCTCAAAATCACTGTCTGCCTCTGAGAGGAGACCACACTTTCTGTGGAGTGTTATTCTTTTACTAATAAACTTTCTTTTTTGCTCTCCTTTAGTGTGTGTGTCAAATTCTTTCTACATTCTCCGCCAAAGGACCTTCTTGTTCTGTAGGTGTAGGGCTTGGTTTCCCCTTCACTTGGAGAAATTTGCCCTGTTGTGCATCAGTCCCTTCTTTGGTCCATGTGTGTTTCCTGCCAATAATGAACTGTTTTGATTGTCACATGGTAGTATAATTTGAAGTCATGCAGTGTGATCCCTGTGTCCTTCCTCTTCCCTCTCTCCCCCAAGATTGCTTTGGCTGTTTTGAAATATGTTAGTTTTTTTTTTAAAGATTGATGTTAGGATTTTGCTAGGGATTGCATTTATTGTATATTGCATTAGATGATATGGCCATTTTAACTATGTTGATCATTCCAGTCTATAAACACAACATATCTTTCTATTTTCTAGCCTTCTTTTATTTTTTTTATTAATGTCTTGTAGTTTTTAGTAAATAACCCCCAAAGTGCTTTTAATCTGTTACAATTACCAAAGGAATTTTTGTTTCTAAAATTGCAATTTTAATGAAGGCACTTAATGGATTATGTATCTTGGTTTTGTTTTTTGAAACTTTACTTGTTTATTTTTTCTAACAGTTTTCCATGGGATCTTTAGGCATTTCAATGTCATCTGCAAGATGACAGTTTAACTTTTATTGTGATTTGAACATCTTTTACTTTTTTCTCTTGCCTGATCGCCCTGTCCGGGTCTTCCAATGCTATATTGAATAACAGTGGTTCTAGGTGACAGCCTTGTCTAATTGCTGATTTAGAGGAAAAGGTTTCCATGTGTCACCATTAGGTATGATATTCGCACACAGTTTGTCAAATATGGCCTTTAATATGTTGAGGTACTTGCATTCTACACCCATTTGATTGAGTGTTTTAATCATAAGTGGGTGCCATATCTTTTTAAATGCTTTATCTGCATCTGTTGATATGGTTATTAAATTTTCATCCTTCATTTTGTTTATGTGGTATATCACGGAGATCAATTTGCATATGTTGCAGCATCCCTGTGCCCCTGGGAAGAATCTCCTTAGATTTCCCAGTATTTTATGACTCAGTCTAGGAAGGTTTAATATTTTTAAGAACTTGAAAATTGCATATAGGTTATTGAATTAGGTATCATACAATTTTCATGTTTTTTATATAAGTATTTGTGGTATCAGTCATTACTTTTCTAATTTTTAAGTACTTTTTTTCTTACAAAGTTATTCTACTTCAACTTGAAGGACTATCCATAGCACTATTGTAGTGCATGCCTAGTGGTAACTAGCTCCCTCAGCTATCATCTGGGAATACCTCTTTTTGTCTACTTTTTGAAGGGCAGTTTTGTCAGACGTCAAACTCTTGTTTGACAAGCCTTTCCACCCCAAATCAGCCTCAACCCAGAACTTTAAAGATGTCATGCACAGTTTCTGAAAGCTTAGATTTCTGCTGACAAATATACTGCTAATCTTGTTAAACATCTCCAGTATGCTGAAAAGAAATTATTTTCTCCTCTGGTTCTTTCAAATTCCCTCTTAGTTTTCAACTATTGGGTTTGAATGTGTCTTGTTATAAGTCTTTTGGTTAATTCTGTTGGAACTCAGTCATATGAGATTATGGCCCCACTCAACTTTAGTATGTCTTTATGTTAACTAATTGTATCTAATTTCAATGAATCTCTTTTCAAATAAAGTCACATTCTGAGTTACTGGGTGTAAAGATAGCAACATAACTTCTCTGTGGGGACACAATGAAACCGTGGATCATTCTCCAGAAGACAGCCTCATATTCTAAACATGTATGCATCTGAAAAATCACTTGAACATATATAACACCAAAGGAGATGCAATTTAAGAAAGACAGAAATTCATGAAGTTCATTAGAGAGAGTAACAGTTTTATTTCAGGTATTGCTAGATGAAAGAGACAGGAAAGAATCAGTTATGTAGAAGACTTAAAACATTTGTTTTAAAAAGTTACCCTGCTTGATATTATTAAAACTTTTGACTCAGGAATGAATTTCTTTTTAAGTGCATGTGGTACCTCCAAAAATCCAAACCTTATTCTTAGCCATTTCATAATCCACAACTCAAAGTAATAGTGATCACATAAATTGTCAGATCATGATTTTATCAATAATATCAAGAATATCATGCACGTAAAGTGAGATTTTCATAGCTATGTTTCAATTTCCACTTTCTTTTTACTCCTTTGTGTACAAATGTCACAGACCTCTGTGTTCATTTCATGAGTAGGAACCGAAATTAATGGCTTCTGAGCTCCGAAGTGCAGTTAGGGTGTAACTCAGGAGCTCCAGGCATGAAGCTTGCACTTGGCTTTGGGAACTCTGGAAGAACCCCCAGGAGGACCATAATGGTGAGAAATGCCATTTATTACTCAGGAGGCAGGAAGGTTCATCGACAGTGGCCAGTCAGAGCTGCAGGAATAAAGCTCCTAACCAAGAGCAGACAGAGTTCTTTTTGCCCATGAGCGGGGCAGGGATATGGGGAGGATCTCATGGGAAAGCCTTTGCAGCCAAATGGGAGTGAGATGTGCTACTGGGTTACAGGATCAAGTAATAACCACAGAGCAGCAAGACACATCCTTGGGTGCGGGCGCTCCCAAATTCCCCTGTGCACTGCCTGCCTTGTTTGATGGCTGGGCAGCCAGCAGACTTCTGAGAGTGTACAGGAGCTGTGTTCTGAGTTAACCCGGCACATACTTCACCACACATACTTCACATCAGTTCTTCCAGACAGGGAGTTTGTGGGTTGCAAAAGCATTTGTTATGGCATCCATTTATGACAAAAGCAATAAAGAGCACACCCTAACAATAACTGCAGATAAGCCCAGCAGTCCTGTTACTAGGTAATGGCCCCTGGTAAGAACCTTAAGTGCATATGGTAGGACAAAAGTGGGGCCAACATTTAGGTGGGTAAGTGCTTTGCCCCAATTGCTGCATGCAACACATGAGGCTACAATTGCTGTTACAGCTACCCTCTTCCCTGGCTCTCATGATCATTCCTCAGTCTTGAGGGAAGAGAAGCAGTGACCACTCCAATTGCTTTCTACTAAAAAGTGACAAAGTTCATGGATGAAGAATGCCCCTGTCCTATATTCAACTGAATGTAGTGTTAGTTTTTGGTTCAGTATGCATACAAATTGCCTTTTGCATGATTCTGTGTATTTGAATCTACAGAGCTGTTACTGTAGGTTTAGCAAGTTGTATTACCCACTGTCAAGGAAAAGAAGAGGAAAAGGTTAATAGAGCAAATTATAAAGCCGCTCTGTGTTAGACGCTGCGTCTGTCATCACATGAAATGTTGCTGATAATGTTTGCAGACCCCAAGGCAAACTCTTCACGTGGCCCACACAGCACCAGTCATTGAGGTTGTTAAACATTAGCCATTGTAGCAGTCTAGAATTTTATATCAAGTTGTCCATTTTTAGCTTGCATGGTTTGGACAAAGCAGTTATGGTTTTCAATAATGCCACATTCAAGGATGGGAGAAAAATTAGAAATTGAAAACGTGTTCAAAGAGTCACAGATAAATATTTAGGAAACTGGAAGAATTTAGTTCCCAGTCCTAAACACAAGTAGAAAATAGAAGCTAAAGACAAAACCATAATAATCAAAAGTGTACATAGGTATATTTGTATTTATAGTGAATCATATATTTCTTACTGGCTATACCTATGTTTATCAGAGATAGCTAGTTTAAGTAAGACTCATTCATTTGTAAGATAGGTAGTCATTTGTCCAGAAATAGGTAATAATAAGCCTGGAAAGAATGTTAATTAACCAGAATGGCATTTTTAATTCTGCTTTACTAGAATTTTACACGGAATCATGAGAATGAATTTAAAAGGCCTCAGGAGACCAGAAAAGCCAAGATGTTACCGCAGAGTAGGGTTCCCTGTTGACACATTGTCTAGGCTCTCAATGTCTCAAGCAAAAAATTAAGCAAGACAGGGAAGGACGGCAGAAAGGAATGTCTCTTTTGGAAGGGAGGGTAAAGTGACAGTACACATCCAGTTGTGGAAGTGGGCAAAGTAAATGAAGTGTGTCTCAAAGGCCCAGGAACAAAGCCTTCGGTGCTTTTACACCTATTTGCTGTGGGCAGTCACTTTTGTTAAAGGTATGGGATTTCTTCATGGGCAACTGGGAGGGACAAAACTCAGTGACTGCACCTGTTTGCTTTCTGCACATGTTTGTTTCTAGAATTCAGTCTGATATAAAGATTTTAATGAATGAATGTACGGGCATGTGCATCACATTATGATGATGGAATATGCGGCTCGAGTGAGTCGAGTGATTGGAGTCTTCATCTCATCACTTAAGTATAATGACCAGCTTAAACTAGTACCCAATTTTCTGGTCGCTTGCTTCCTTGTAGTTTTATCCAGAAAATCCCTTCTGGCTTGTTTAATTGTGGGAAGAAGAGGGCAGTCCCCTTCTGAGACAGGAAGACCTCAGTGTCTTTGCAGGCATACCTGAAACCCCCTAACTAACTTTCATGCTTATCTCTTTCTGAGAGCCACGAAACCCCTTATTATTGGAATGAATGTAGAGGGACCAGAGGTCTCTTATGTTTCTGCATCCTGCTGAGAATGGCCAAAGTCCCACCCTACAGGGGTTCCATGGAGTTCTTTCCCTTTCTGCCTCATTTGGAGTGGGGTCTTGAGTTTTCTGCTGAAGAGCAACCTCAGTCTCTAGGCAAGGAAAATACATAAATATGTTAAATCATATATCTCTTAATTTATATTGTTGATTTGTCTATTAAGTGAGTAAATGGAAACAGACTTGGTCAATAAGTTTCTTAAAGAGTAAAATGAAAGACCTTTGGCATAAAGTCCCCTCCCCAGACACCCATTCTGTAAGGGCCTGCCTGGCTTAATGCCATTTCTGCTCAACAATAGGGTGATGACCCTTATCAGTAGCCCAGGATCTGTGTCACCAGGGCAATTACCAGGACTTGAGAGAGAGGGCCTTTGTTTCCCCCCAAAAAGAAGGGAAGACAACTAGGTTTACTAGAAAGACTTAACTCTTCCAGGGATGTCCCATTTCATTTCCTGCTAAAAGATTAAGAATTTTACAAGTGATGATCTGTCACACCATCACGTTTTCCCAGAATTTTCCACTCTTCATCAAACCTCAACTAAAATCATTTCTTTGGGTCTTTATCTATGACAGCTGCCATGTCTTGCAAAGCTTACATTAAATAAATGTATGCTTTCATTTTCTTAATCTTTCTTCTGTAAAGAGCAACTTAGAACCTAGCCAGATATAAGAACAAAGATTTTTTCCTTTCCTATATTGATAGTATTGCAAATGGATGTTTCATAAAATACCACCAGCCTCACGTTTCCTGTCTGTGGCCCATAATGAAGAATAACAGAAACAGAAACATGGCTCTCGATTGCCATGATTACAGGATGTAGCTCTACATTTGGCACAGACATCACTTGTTACACCTGAATGTAGAAGGGTTCTTCTTCATTGATTTTTTCATGTCACTCACCCATTGTCCATGGAATTTCTTTTAGAGAAAAAGTGTGTACAATTGCAACTCTTCTTCCTACTCAAGCACCATCTGGGATCAGAGGCCCTTTTCATTCCCTTTTCCCATTTGAAGTACCACTCAGGAAGCCTGCTGCTGGCAGGCAGCATGTTCTTGCTGCCTTTGCAAGCAAGGGCTGGGCCTTCTTCTTTTTAGGTCAGATTGTTTTGATGTTTATAACTTACCAGTAAATGCAAAAGATTCAACTCAGATCTTTTTCTGTCTCAGAGGTATTTCTGTAAGGACCTAGATTCAAGAGGGCACCTTGCTTGTATAAGAGCCCCCTATCTGAGGGGAGAAGTGAAGAAAACCTCATGAAATCTCATTATTATTTAAAATTAAGTTTCCAGCCTTTGAAAAGGGATGCAGCTATCAGGTAAAGCAAGGTAGGGGCTTACAAGTACATCCGGGAGCTATGCAGGAAGAAGCAGCCCAATGTAATGCAGTTTCGGTGTACACTGTGCTGTTGACTGCACCATCAACTTTGTGCATTCCAACGCATCCCCCTATAAACCCTATGGGCTGAGATACAAGGCCGAGCAGGATTGCATCATATATCGGATTCACGTGTGGCCACAAAAGCCCAGTTTCTAACAATGTGACCTACAGCAAGCCAGTCCATTGCAGTGATAAACAGCAATAGTTGGCTCAAAGCCTTCAGTCTGTTTCCTAGGAGCAAGCCGGACAACACTGCGGGGCTCTGAGAGTCCTGAATTCTTACTTGGTTGGTAAAGATTACACATACAAATTCTTTGAGTTTATCCTCATTGATCCATTCCAGAAAGCTATCCAATGGAATCCTGACACCCAGTGGATTACCAAACCAGTCCATAAGCACAGGGAGGTGCAAGATCTGACGTCTGCAGGCCATAAGCTCGGTGGCCCTGGAAAGAGCCGCTATTTCCACCATACTATTGATTGTTCTCGCCACGAAGCTGGGAGAAGGTGCAACGCTCTCCAGCTCCACTGTTGCTACTGACATGATGTTTGTAATATTCTTACCTAATAAACAGTTTAGGACAATCATGTCTGATTAAACTGTTCTTTAATTTCTTTGCTAAAACTGATTGTTTGCACATTGCTTCATGAATGCATTGTCAAATTATCAAAGTTAAAGTGCATTAATGTTAAAAGACTTGTGTGATGGTATACTTTGTCTTGGCTTTATCCTAGTAGGGCGTTTATATGTCACTTCTTAAAATGCTGTTTAGTATTGTTGCGAGAAGCAATACCCAATGGAGGAAATTGTGTGCTGAGACAAGTTTGCTAGAGGTAAAGCACTTTTTTTTTCCAGCAGAGCATTCAACAGACTGAAAGCACGATCTCCCCTTGGTTAGATCTTTACAGCTTATTACCATTTCAGTGTCTATGCAAGGGGCACATGATTTCTTTGTCTGAGGTTTTACTTGTGTTTCACAACTCAGGATGGAGGGCGAGCTTCAGGTAGGAGGCTGTAAGGGTCTTATTGGTCATTTGTCTTGTGACCTTGGAATTATCAGCATGAATAATGGAGTCTGGAAAAGAGAGACAGGACATTGAGGCTATAAGGAGGAAACAACACTCATTAATGCCGGCACCTGCTCTGAGGATTTCCATCTAAAGGCTGAGGTCTCATTGTCACATAACAAGCAGTTTTACAGTCTTGTTATTCCTACATGACTACAGAGATAAGAACATTAGTTGGATAGCAGCCTATGAATCAAAAGATATGAGCATGTAAGCTGGAGAATTCTTGAGGTGAGGGAGGGAGCCTTGAAAAACATGTTAACTGAAGAGCACTGAGCAGAAGGGGAGAGAGCAGTTAGGAATGAGCTTTAAATGGTTGAGTTGGTCTTTTCCTCAGGTCCTTTTCTTTGCAGTTTTTCTGAAGCCTACTCTCATCTCTCAGTATAACAGGTGTAAAATAAATTGTGTGAAAAAGGCATAATTTTTTTTTAATTTTCAGAGCTCTGTGTTATTGAAAGGCAGTTATAACTGCACTCTGGTTAACACTTTGCTAGGTGCTGGGGATAGAGAGATGATCAAGACACTGTCAGAGCCTCAGGACCCATACATAGATGCAGGGCAAACTACAATACCCTGTAAGCAACAGTCATTTTACATTTGAAGAGACTAAAGAGACTGGGGGCATCACGCAGGGCTTTCCAGGTGCTGTGACCCTTCAGGTCAGTCTTGAGATGAATTCAGCTAGGCAGAGGTAGGGGGAAAGATGTTGCATGGTCATCCATATTCACTAGATTCCTGGCACTTTATAAAAAGTGTCTTCTTTAAAATTGACAGGTCACTGCCAGCATCTTAAAGGTGAGGGCTAAAGCTAAGGGAAAGTGTTACTGGCTCAAGGGTACACAGAAACAAAACGAGAACTCTCTTATAATAAAATAGGTGGGGTTTTGCGATTCTGTTGTTTTTATGTGTTGATTGGTTTTTGGATATCAGTTTGCTTCAGAAAAAGTCCAGCCTTCCTATTACTTCGACACAAGTTTCAACCTTTTTGCAACTGTGGCTGGTGTTTTCAGTGACAGAAGTGTATATAGTATATTAGCTTTAGGTTGGCCCAGTGCTGTGTACTTCTCTGTCTGATGGTGAGATCTTCCAGAAACATCTTCTATGAGTTGCTACAGGGGAACCCAAATTAATCTGTCTTTAACATAAAGATACTTGCCAAATCTTCTTGTGTCATGCATGTAGTTCATGTGGTATTCTGAGAAATTATTTTTTAAAAACTTAAATTTTAAGCTACAAAAATATGCAGTTTTTAAAGGACTATTCATGTGTTAACACTTTTATGAATTTGAGGAATATAGATATAAAAATATAGTTGCAACTATGTTTCCTAGAAAATATAATCAACTTTACATATTTGCCATTTCCATAAAGGGTTCAATACAGGTGTAGAGGGAACAAATATTGTCCACAAAAAAGAATAATTAAAAAGTGAAAAGAATGGAGATGTATGAGACAGCTTTTTTTCCCCTAAAGTGCTTTTGAGCTTTTCTTCCCCAGTTAGTATATCAGAGTGAGCATCAGATAAAATATAAAGTCTTAGGCCCTATATGCTCAAACTCTTGGATTAAATAATTGTCCACTTGTCTTATAACCTTTTTCTTTTTTCTGCATTGCTTTCCATTTTAATATTCAATAGGATTTTCAGTAGAAATAAATAAGGAAAAGCATATCAAAAATAAAATTCTTCACTTTAATTGTTTTACTTGCTAGAAAACCCTACAAGCATTTAATAATGATTATAATTGAAAGAGTTGTTGGATTTTATTATTGTCATTAATTTAATTATCTATGCATTACAGACCTTACTTGACATATGTCAGTGGTTCTCAGTGGGTCTGAAAATAATCATCTACAAATCATCTATTTAAACATTGTTTAAAACTTCCAAGTTTTTTAAGCTTACATATATTTGTTTGTTTGTGTTACACTTCAGTGGTTTTGAGTATATTCACAAACAACCATCACTGTTAACCTAATTTCAGAACATGTTTATCGCCCCCAAAAGAAAACAAGTCTCTGTGAAATGTTGCTCCCCATCTACCATCTCTTCAATCCTAGCAACTCTAATCTACCTTCTGTCTGTACATTTGCACATCCTGGACATTTCATATTAATACAATCCTACACTATGAGGCCTTTGTGTTTTGCTCATTTCATATGGATTTTTTTTAAGGTCAAGAAGCAAATCAAATTTTACTAAACATGGAACTTTACTGAACTTTATTTAAAGTGCAGCTTTAACTAAATTTGCATATGTAATTTAACATTTACATTTGTCACAATAAGTTTTCTCAAACTTTTGTATCAATAATTATTTTTGGTTGACCATCTGCAAAGAAAAAAAAAGACGTGAAAGCGGAAAACCTCTACTCTTATCTGTAAGATAAAAGGAAACAACTATTTTAACAAAAAGGAAACATGTATATATTTTCCCTGATTCTTAAGTTAGTTGGCAAAGATGAGTTCAGTGAAATTTCATTACTATAAAAAATGTTCAGAATTCTTCGCAACACATTGGATCAGTATTTCCTCCCCTGCATATCTCTTGGCAAACATATACATTCTGGCTTAAAATTACTGCTTCTGAATCATAGGGTTTGTGATAAAGCAGTCCTCACAGGGTTCCATTATATCACTAGGCAGGCGAGTTTCACACTTACCTCACCTGATGAATTTTCTCTATTCTGTCTCTCCTCTTTGTTATCACTGCTTTAAACTGCAGTGGCCATGTTTTTTTTTTCTTTTTTTTTCTTTTTACCCATCGAGTTAGGCTATACAAAGTTCTCACTTAAATGTGGGCATGGTAGTTGCTTAATGTAATTTGTAAAATAAATTTTTACTCCAAGTGAGAGTGGAATTTCAATGTGAATTCATAGTATTTCTGTTCTGCATAGTCCACCTCATGCTGTGGATGCACTGCATTAACTTCAGTAAACTGATTCAAGTGTTACTACTGTTAATGTTTCAGGTCCTGTGTCCAGAAAAACAATTTTCTCAAATATTGGGTTCCTCTTAGACTTAGGGCTGGATCATTGAGTTAGTTCAGGTGGGCAAGAACAACTGGAATCCAGGATACTAATGGCCTGATTAAGGAGCTGTCACTGCTAAATACTGCCACTGTCACCATTGCCAGTAGCACCATCTGTGGTCACTAGATACCAGAGGCCAGCACTCCCCAAGACAGAATGAACTCTGAACTGTTCCAGCATCTCTGTATTGTTTGTACAAGACTCAGATCTTCAATGAGAGTATCTGACTGGTCAGTCGTGGGTCTCCTGCCTGTATTCTTGTCGCCAACATCCTGGAAGAGAAAGTATGGAAGTACTTTTATAATGAAAAGACTCACAAAATCATTGGTTCCTTAATTCTCAGAAGGACCTTAAGATGCTAAGGAAAACCCCATCCCTTCAACCCACAAAAGGCAAGCTCCAGCACTCTTAGAAGACAAGAAAACTTTTAACCTTTCTTTATAACTCTTAACCTTTATTTCTTACAAAGTCATGCTTTCATTTATGTCAGTATAACATATGCTGTGTAATATAAATGATTGTATTCTAACTGGAAATTGATGAGATGAAGGGAAGTATGCACCAAAAAGACATCACCCTTATTTTATTTAAATGAGGTTTATTGGGGTAACATAGGTTAATATATTCATATAATTTTCAGTTTTACATTATCATTTGACATCTGTATAATCTATTGTGTGATTACCACTGAAAGTCCAGTTTCCTTCAGCTACCATATATTTGATCCCCTTTACCCAGTTCACCCTCCCTCTACCCTCTGAATTTGAACCCTTTACACCATCTACCTCCTCCACACACCCCAACCGCTCTAGTAACCACTACTGTATAGTGCCTTGGTAACCACTAGTCTATAGTCCATGTGCACGAGTATCTGTTTGTCGTGGTCATTTTTTTTTGATGTTATACCCAACTGAGAAGTGATTTCAGGAGATTTTCAACATTTTCTGTCTGGCTTATTTTACTAGGAAGATTACCTCAAAGTACATCAACGAGGTCACAAATTGCAGTATTTCTTCTCTTCTTATGGCTGAGTCATATTCCATTATATATATTTGTATGTATGTGTGTGTATGTATGTATGTATGTATGTATGTATGTATGTACGTATGTATGTATGTATATGTACCACAGCTTCTTTAGCCAGTCTTCTATGATTGTTGCCATGCCCTAGCCACTGTGTATAATGCTGCTATGAACATCAGTTTACAAATATCCTTATAGAAATGAGTTGTCAAACTCTGGGGTAAATACCCAGTTGTGAGAGAGCTGCATCATGTGGTAGATCAGTTTATTAATTTGAGGAAGCTCCATACTGTTATCCATAGAGGCTATATCAATTTGCAGTCCCAGCAGCAGTCTATGAGGGTTCCTATTTCTCTGCATTCTCTCCAATATTTGTTGTTACTTGTATTGTTGAGCATAGCGATTCTAACAGGTGTGACATGTGGTTTAGATTTTCATTTGCCTAATAACTAGCGATATTGAGCATCTTTTTATATGTTTGTAGACCATTTGTAAGTCGTCTAGGGAGAAGACAACTTGCTCAGATCCTCAGCTCATGTATTGTATGAATTGCTTGCTGTTGTTGGTGGTGGTGTTGGTGGGGGTGGTGGTGTTATTGAGGTGTGTGTGTTCTTTGTATATTTTGGATAAGAGGCCCTTATTTGTGGTGCTGCTTACAAATGTATTTTCTCATTTGGATGTTGTCTGTTTATATTGTTGACAGTTTCATTCGCTGAGCAGAATCCTTTTAGTGCAATGTAGACCCATTCATTTATCATTATTATCATTTTTTGCTTTTACTTTTTTTGCCTTTGAGGGCAAATTCATAAAATCCTTTATAAGTTTAAGGTCCTTGAATTTATTTCCTAGATTTCTTCTATATATTTTCTTGTTTCAGGTTTTATATTTGGTGCTAAATCCACTGTGAGTGAAGTTAGCTATGCGGTGACAGACAAGAGCCTATAGTTTTGTTATTTTGCAGGTGGCTTTCCAGGTTTCCCAGCACCAGTTATAGAAGAGGCTTTCCTTATTCCACAGTATGTTTGGTTTCTTCATCAAATACTATGTGCCCATGTAAATATGGTTTTACCTCTGGACTCTCGATTCTGTTCCCCTGGTCCATCTGTCTGCTTTGCTGCCAATACCATGCCATTTTGGTTACTGTTGCTTTGAGTATAATTTGAAGTCAGGCAGAGTGAGGCCTCCAGCCTCGTTCTATTTTTCTCAGCATGACTTTGGCAATTTGGGGTCTTTTATGGTTTTGTGCAAATCTGATGATTTACTGTTCTATTTCTTTAAAATGCCAATGGAATTTTGGCCGGGATTGCATTAAATCTGTATAATGCTTTAGGTAATCTGGTCATTTTAATTATGCTGATTATTCCAATCCAAGAACACAGATTATCTTTCCATTCTGTTATATCTTCTTCAGTTTCTTTTTAATAAGTTCTCATAATCATCATTATTCAGGCTCTCCTCACGTTTCGGTTAATTTATTCCTAGCTATTTTATTCTCTTTGTTGTAATTGCAAGAGGAATTATTTTTTCCACTTCTTTTTCTGACACTTTATTATTAGAGCATAGAAACGCTATGTGTTTTTCAACATTGCTTTTGTATCCAGAGACGTTATTGATTTTACTTTATTGCTTCTAGTATTGTTCTTGTGGACACTTTAGGGTGTTCTAAGTAGAGAATTGTGTCCTCTGCAAATAGTGACAGTGTGCCTTCTTTGTTTTGTATTTGGATGCCTTTTATACCTTTCTTGTGTTTGATTGCAATTGCGAGGATGTCTGATGTTATACTGAGTAAAAGTGGCAGTAGTGGACATCCTTTCCTTGGTCCTGATCTAAAGAGGGAAGGTTTTCAGTTTTTCACCATGAATAATAATGTTGGCTAATGATTTTTCAGAGATGGCCTTTATTAAGTTAAGGTGCTTTCCTTCCATACTAATTTTGTTAAATGTTTTGATCATAAATGAATGCTGTATATTGTCGAAGGCGTCTTCTGCATCTATTATTATGATTACATGATTATTATTTTAATTTTGTTTAGGTGTTGTATCATAATAATAGATTTGAATATGTTGAACTATCCCTGTGTTGTTGAGATGAAACCCGCTTGATCGTAGTATCTAATCTTTTTAATATGTTGCTGTATTCTCTTCACTAGGAGTTTATTTAGGAATCTGCATCTGTCTTTATGAGAGATATGGATATGTGGTTTTTTTGTGTGTGTTATTTTTACCAGGTTTTGATATCAAGGCAATGTTGCCCTCATAAAAATGAGTTGGGAATATTGCATCCTCTTAGATTTTTAGAAAGAGTTTCAGGAGAATAAGTATTAAATCTTCTTTAAATGTTTGGTAGAATTCACTGGTGAAGAAATCTGGTCCTGGTCTCGTACTTTTTGGTAGGTTTTAGAAGGTTGTTTATTTTTCACACTGCTGATCGGTCTACCTAGATTACCCTGTTCTTCTTGATTCAGTCTTGGAAGATTATATTTTTCTAATACTGGTCCATTTCTTCTAGGTTATTAAATGTAGTGTTACATATTTTTTCATAGCATTCTTGCATGATCCTTTTTATTTCTGCGCTGTCAGTCATTATTTTCCCTCTTTCATTTTGATTTTGTTTATTTGTGTCTTTTCTCTATTTTCTTTATTGAGGCTAGCCAGTAGCTTGTCAGTTTCCTTACCCTTCTCAAAAAAAAAAAAAAAAAAAAAAAACAAAACTCTTTGTTGCATTTATTTTTTCGATTATTTTTGTTCTCAATTTCACTTATTTCAGCTCTAATTTAAATTATATTTTTCCTTCTGCTGCCTTTAGTCTTTATTTTTTTTCTCTTTTCTAGTTTTTTTTCAGATGACATGTTAAGTTGTTTATTTGGGCTCATTCTTAATTTTGGAGATAGGCTTGTAATGATAGGAGCTTTCCTCTCATGACTGCTTTTGCCATGTCCCAAAAGTTTTGATATGTTGTACTATCAATACATCTGTTTCTATGTATCTCATATCTTCTCTTTTTATTTTTTATATGACTTAGTCATTTTTCAGTAGCATGGTACTTCTTTCCATGTATTTGTGTTTCTACCTGCTTTCTTTTTGCAGTTGATCTCTAGTTTCAAAGCATTATCATCAGAGAATGTGGTTGGCATGATTGCAACCCTCTTCTAATTGTTGAGGTTGTCTCTGTGTTTCAATATATGATTGGTCCTTGAGAATGTTTCGTGTGCACCAGAGAAGAATGCATAAGCAGCTGTTTGGGTGTGGATGGGCTCCATAAATGTCATTATATCCAGCTTTTTTATTATTATTATTTTTATGGCCCAATCTGTGCCTTTTTATTGTTGAGCTCAATTCACTTACATTTAGAATGATTATTGAGATAATGAGGTCTTCCTAGAAACATTTTATGTTTTGCTTTCTGGTAGTTTGGTGTTTCCATTGCTTTCTTGAACTTGTATGTCTTTAATTGATGGTGGAGAGGGGGTGTTTTAGGTTTTCTCTATGGTCCTTCTTATTTTATGTTACTTCATTTCTGAATGTTTTACTTTTCGTTACCATATGTAGAGGATACACACACACACACACACACACACACACACACACACACACACTAGTTCATTTTTGTCTGTGTGTGCCTTATCCCATTTTTCTTTGCAAATTTGGATCTTTGAATTCTTCTCTATTCAGTCATTGTTGTCTCAGTTTGTCTCTATGAATGCTGAACACTACTTTCTTGCTATAGCATATCTCTTCTTATTGTTTAAGTTTATTAAACCATTTGTTATTGAGTTTATTGGTGTTAACATTTGTTAATGTAATTATGATTTTCAGGTGTACATTATAATTTGACATCTGTATATTCTTTTGTGCGATTACCACCCAAAGTCCAGTTTTTTTCAGCTACCATTTATTTGATCCCCTTTACCCACTTCACAATCCCCCAAACCCCCTGTATTTTACCTCCTTTATTCCATTTACCTCTCCTCTCTTCCCCAAACCCCTTCCCTCTGGTAACCACTAGTCCATGATCCATGTCTCTGATTTCTCTTTGTCCTGTTCATTATTGCTTTTAGGGTTATAACCCACATATAAATGATATCACGTGATCTTCTACTTTTTTAGTCTGGCCTATTTCACTTAGCATAATTGTCTTGAGGCACATCCATGTTATCACAAATGGCTGTATTTCATCTCGTCTTATGGCTGAGTGGTATTCCGTTGTATAAATGTGCCACAGCTTCTTTATCAGGTCAGTTTTCATAGGACACTTTGGTTGAGTCCATGTCCTGACCACTGTAAATAATATCCTGTTCTTAATATGGGTTGCATTCCTCTGCTTCTTTCTGATTGCTAGTCACCTTACTCCTAATTATGTTTTTGTTTGTTTGTCTGTTTGTTCCTTGTCGTTTTGTTTTAGGTGTGTTGACCCCTTTCAGTATTTTCTATAATGCAGGCCTCATAGTGGAGACTTTTCTTAATTTTTGTATGTCTGGAAAACACTTTATTGCTTATTCATATCTACAGGAGAGCTTTGCTGGATATATTATTCTTGGCTGGTACTTCCTTTCATGTAGTAGTTTGAATATTTGATTCCACTCATTTCTGGGTTGTAAGGTTTATGCTGTGAAGTCCAACCAAAATCTCATGTTTTCTTTTGTAGGTTACCTTCTTTAACCTAGCTGCCCTGAGAATTCTGTCTTTGTTATTGATTTTTGATAATTTTAATACAGTGTGTCTTGGAAAATGCCTTTTTTGGGTTGAGAACATTGGGTGTTCTGTTGACTTCTTGAAATCCATTCTCCAGCTTATTTCTTAGATGTGCAAAATTCTTGTTCACTCTTTGTCTGACAAAGCTTCTAGGCCGTACTCCTTTATCTCCAGTTCAAGAGTGCCCATTATTTTTATGTTTTTTTGTCCAGTTGGTATCAGTTAGTTCTTGAATTTCTCTTTCCTCATTTTTCATTCTTCTGTTTCTTTCTTCTGATTTATTTCTAGATTTCATCTTCGATATTACTGATCCTCTCGTTCATTTGGTAGACGCTATTTCCAAAGCTGGCTATTTTATCTTTCATCTTTTACCATGTGTTCTTCATCTCTGGCAGTTCTATTTGTTTCTTTCTGAGAGTTTCGGTCTTCTTGCTCTAAAGAATTCATTATGCTCATCTAGGTATTTTTTTTTCATTTCCTGAAATCATTGATTTGAGGATTTTGGATGTCATTGAGTTATGTTAGAAGTACCATCTTAAATTCTCTGTCATTTAAGTTGCATATTTCTATGCCTGTAAGCTCATGTCCTGCAGATTTGTATCTCTCTTTCTGAGCTGCCTTTTCATCTTGGTTATTCATGGTATTTATTGAGGTATTTATTTCTCCACTTGGGCCTTAATGGAAGTGTATTCGGCTTTTTTTATGAAAAAAAAAAAGATTTATTATATAAAGGTCTCTCATTAGCCTGCTACAAAGAAGGCACTTATGTCTTGGGTTCCAGTAAGTGGTGGCTAAGCCTCTTGGATCCCTGTTTTACATCAAGCTTTAAAAATGGCATTTTTCTTCTTATAGTTATTCATCCTGCTGGCTACCCTCAGTCTCAGTTTCTGTCCATGTTAGCAACAGTTCTGGTAGCATTTGCTCAGAATCACCTTCGCTTCAGGGTGTGCAGTCTTGGACTGTATGAGAGCAGCAACCCTCAGGGTTGTGGGGTAGGGACTGTGGCTAAGAATTGAATTTTGCAACTGGGACCAGAAATTTAAAAAAACTGTCGTTTTTTTTTTTGCCATCCTCATATTTCTTGCTGCTGGTCTCATGGTGCCCACAGCTCACCCAGGCAGGGCTGTTCAGGGAACGTGCCACTTTTCCTTCCCTCACTCTCCTCCTTTTCCTGCTGGGAGATCCAGATGCCAGAGGCACCTTCTTTGTTTCTGCCAGTCCACTGCCCGACACACTGATCTGTGGTAGCTCTTGTGTGCAGATCTCATGCTCAGACATGCTGGTATTCATTTTGGGGTGTTTCTTTTTGCTACATTTTAGATGTTCTGCTTTTTGTTTCAAGGGGAAAGATTGGGGGACAATCTCTCGCTCTGCCATGTTTCTGTGTATGTTGGGGCATGACTTCCACACTCAGCTAGGCACTTTGCAATTCTGCCTTACTCTTCATTTCACGTGTGCAGAATCTCAAGATCAGTCACAGCTGGGAGATTCTGATATTTGACAGTCTCTTTTGAGTGTATGTACAGCTGTGGGCAAGTGGTTCTCATAGATTCTTTTAGGGCTTGTAGTCATGAAGACAAGAATTATCTGATTTCCTGAAAATGAGTAGATAAAATATTAAAATGTTCTAATAACAGAAATCTTCCTCAGGTTTGTGTGACAAACTACATAGCTTCTTGTCATTAGGACAAGAATAAGTTGGAATTTTCAAGTCTTCTATGCACATCTCATTCCAAAGCAGGTTCGTGTTTGCCTAAACCATTATCACAACCCTAAAGTACTTGTTCTTATTGATATTTCACCACATTTTTGGTGTAAACACTCAGATGACTGCAAGCGTTTGCTTATTTTCCAGAGTTCTGATTAAATTGATTTTGACAAGTTTGGCCATTTTCTGAAGGAGTGGATTGTAGAAAGTTTTTAAGCTACAATTCTTATGAATATCACATTGTTTGAATGTATTTTTTTGCAGCACTATTGAGTACAGTTGACATATATCATTTAAGATACACACAGTGTGATGATTAGATATCTTTAAATAGCAAAATGCTTCCCACTGCATCATTAGTTTAACCCCTCCATACTGTCATTTGATTGCCATTTCTTTATTTGTGGACAGACTCTTCTCCTTTATATAATCCAGTGCTTTTCATTGCAGAGAATATGCTGTACTTTGAACTTAATCATCCTATAACTGAATCATTGTACCCTTTGGCCAACATCATTTTTTCCACATCCTGTGCCACTTTGGCTGCCACAACTCTACTCTCTGTTTCTATGAGTTTGGCTTTTTTAGGTCATAGTTGTGAGATCGTATAGTGTTTCTCTTCTCTGTCTCATACTGTTTAGCATAGTACCATCCAGATTCATTCATATTGTCACAAATGACAGGATATCTTTTTATTTTTTCTGAAAGCCAAATAAGATATCTGTGTGGGTATGAATGTGTGCATGGGAAGAGACCTCTTTTTTCATTTATTCAGTCGTGGACACTTAGATTACTTTCATGGCTTGACTATGTTGAACAAGGGTTTAGCTATTCTTTCTGAGATCCTGTTTTTCTTTCCTTTTTAATCTAATGAAGCACACTTCCACAGTTTTTATACTGATTGCACCAATATACATTCCGGCCATTAATACTTAGCATTTGCCACTTGTCTTTTTGGTAGTAGTCATTCTAAAAGTATGAGGTGATATTTCATTGTTTAGTGATAAATATGTTTTTATATTTTTGGCCTTTTGGGAAAGTGGATTTAGGTTTTTTGTCCACTTTGAATCAAATGATGTGCTTCTTTGTTATTGTGTTGTATGAGTTCCTTCTATGTGGTAGATATTAAGTCTTTAGAAGATATGTGGTTTGCAAATATTTTCTCCCATTTTCTTGGTCACTTTTTCATTTTGTTTTCTGTTTCCTTTGCTATGCAGAAGCCATTTAGTTTCATTTACACTTTTTTGTTGCTTTTGTTCCCTGTGTTTCTGTTGTCCTATCCAAAAAAATAATTTCCAAGCCTAATGTCTAAGTCTTTTATCCCAGCCGTTCTATGGTTTCAGGTGTTCTGAAGTCCTCAATCTACTTCAAGTAAATTTTTTAGCGAGTGGGGTTCAGTTTCATTTTTCTGCATGCTTTTTTTTTTCATTTTTCCCGACCATGTATGGTAGAGATTATGCTTTCCCAGTTGAGTGTTCTTGGTTTTCTTGTCAAGTGTTACTTGACCACATACGCAAAGATTTACTTGTAGGCTCTTGTTTCTGCTCCATTACTCTGAATGTCTTATTTAATGCCTGTGTCATCCTGTGTTGATTACTGTAGTATAGTTTGGCATAAGTAAATATGATGCCTGCAGCTTTGTTCTTTTTCAGAATTGTTTTTGGCTGTTTGCAGTCTTTGCAGTTCCTTACAAATGTTACTGTTGTGTACTTTTGTGAAATGTGCCATTGGAGATTGATAAAAACTATATTAAATCTATACATTATTTTGGTTGTTGTGGACAATAACAATATTAATAATTCCAAGTTCAAGATCACGGGGTGTCCTTTCAATTTTTTTTCATCAACATATTACAGATTTTGGTGTACGTACAGATCTTCCATCTGTTTAGTTAAATTTATTCCTAAAAATTCTTTTTTGATGCTGTTTTGGTTAAGGTGTTTTTGCTTTTGTTTGTATTTTCGTTTCTATTTTAATAGGTCGTTTCTGTTGTGTATTGTGGGGAGCCGTTCATAAGAAAAAGCTTACGGACAGAAGAATAACAAATGGCATGAGAGCAAGGATGCGAGTTGTTTCCCAGAGCTCAGCCCAGGCCCTGCTTCTAACCTTTGCACCTCTAACCTTTGAAGTTGCTGTCCGGCAAGAATCTTTACAGCTGCTGTCAGGAAAGTATAGCTAAGGGGAAGAGCCTTTACAGCTGCTTTTAGGAAAGTATAGATAAGGAGAAGAGTCGACTTACAGCTAGGTCACCATGGCCACCCTGCATTCGCAGAAAAATACCCCTTCCCCTACGTCCGACCCTATATAAGTAACTGCTTGAGCCCCCAATAAACGAGACTTGATCAGAAAGCCTGTCTTGTCTCCATTCTTTGCATCTCTTGTCCCCCTTCTTTTCTTGGTTTCTAGGGCCTCGGTTGATCATCCCGCGGGCCGGGGCAACTGGCGCCCAACGTGGGGCCCGAAGATCCGAGAAAGGGAGATGATAAGTCGTCTGCCCCAAAGTGGCTGCGCAGCCCTGATTCAGTCGGTCACCACAAGAGGACCCGGTTTGTGGAAAGCACCGAGGAGGTACGCGGACGTCCCCCTTGGATTAGGGATGTGTAAGGGACAAGACAATTGAGTAGGTTTTAGTGTCTCTAGCACGCAGAGGCGATTGCTAGGACACCCTTCGGGCGCAAAGAGTAGGTTGTATTCCCTGATTCCCCTTTACATAATTGGACAAGAAATCAGTGTCCAAGGAAGATTTATTGAGGGTCTTAAAGACTCGCTCCAGACTCGAAGAGTCAAAGTTAAAAACAAACAAACAAACAAACAAACAAACAAAAGATTTGGTCAAGTTTTTTAATTTTCTAAAGGATGTTTGCCCTTGGCTACCCCAAGAGGGGACAATTGATGAAAACGATGGGGTCGTGTTGGTGACGCGCTTAATGATCACTATAGGACATTTGGCCCTGAAAAGGTCCCGGTGACTGCCTTTGCTTATTGGAATTGTATTAATAACCTGTTATGTGTACACCGTCATACTGAAGATATTGATGAGGTCCTTAGGGAGGGAGCTTCTTATTTGGAAAGAGAATTCAAGCGTAGTATAGCGTCTTTAGACACTGGGTCACAAAAGACATAGGTGAAGGGCCTTGTTGCCCCAAGGATGAAGATTCTGTTTCTATTCCCACGCAGACCCTATATCCTAGAAGGACAATAAACCTGTTTGGGTGGATCAGTGGTCATTAACTTCAGAAAAACTAACAGCTGCCAATCAGTTAGTGCAGGAACAACTCGCGGCTGGACACATTGAACCCGGGCCTCCCGCATGGGAAGCAAGAATTCTACAGCTAGACCAGGAGGCTGCCAGGTACTGAGAGGAGAACAACCACCTCCTCCCTTTTTGGCCTTGGCGGGAACTGAAGCCCCCTGGGGCACGACGTGCTTGTGGGCAGAACTACAGCGCTTGCAAAACGCTTTCACTTCATTATTTGCCCAGATGCAACAGCTACAGCTGCTGCAAGCTCAGGAAAAGCTTCAGGGCCTATCAGAATAGGTGCCAAGAACAGGTTTTCATAAAATACCAAGTATTATAGCAAAATTACCAGGAATAGAGTAGAAATTGCATTGTGCTTACAGACCACAAAATTCAGGTCAGGAAAAGAGGATAAATAGGACTTTAAAGGAAACATTGACTAAATTCGAATTAGAAATTAGTGAAAACTAGGTAAGCCTCCTTCCCTTAGCTCTTTTAAGAGAACAATGCACCCGCCTACTATCAACGAAATCAGGTTTGTGTGTTTAGGCTTTTTAAAAATTTTATAACAACTATTGGATAAAGAAATTTAGTAACTCACTGTTATTGAGAAATTTGTTTTTTACTTATGATTTCACATACGTTAATTGCTATAAAATGTTGTTTACTAGTGTACCATATTGTTAAAAGCTAATTATAAACCCTTTAAACAGCTTAGTTTCAAAATCTGTAAAATGAACTAAGAATCTTGAGTATTAATTCATGCATATAAGACTAATGTGTCCATAAAGCATAGATCTTCCTTTGATTGTATAACTTTAAGTAAAGACTGCTGTTTTTATACCAACTACTCTGGCATAATCCGAGATAGTCTAGCCTTAGTAAAACAAAGACCTTTACTATTAGCTTTTCTAGGACTGCTATTTAGGCCATGTATAGTAAATTGCCTTATAAAGTACATTAACAGAGAGTCCAGGCTGTTAAATTAATAGTATTATCTAACAGGGGTATCTCAGTTTCCCCAGTTTATAGGATATCAAGGATTTGATATGTGCCTGAAAACCAGTGGGGAATGCCACAGGCTACAAAAATGTGGAAAGGGTAAAAGTTAATTAAAAGTCCCAAAACTAGACAAAAGAAATCTTTACCTTAGCAATTTTTAATTGGGACAAGAATGCCTAGTTCCTAGAACTTTGAACTGCTTAGTGTCTGCTGTGAAACTTGTGACAATGAGCTCTCTCATATGCTAAGAGTGCAACATTCCAGGGCACAGATAACAAGAACATCTGCAAGGCCATGTTTAAAACTAGCAAATTCCCTGGCTACATTTATCTTTGTAATGACCAGTTTCTGCTAGCTTTGTAAAAGATTAACTTCTGTTCTCTTTTTAACTTCTGTTCTGAATCTCCTAAACCCTGAAACCCCCAGCCACCTTGAGTAAGGACTTGCTTCGTCCAGAGGGCGGCCGCTGAGAGATGTTTCTCAGCCCCGGACACCAAGCAGCCTTTCTCAGGAGGGCAGGAGGAAAAGAAGTTTCACTTTAACTGTAATTGAGCTCGAGCCACTTAGAGCAGCTTCACCGGTGAGTAATGCCGCAGTAGCATCTATCTAGGTGCATCAGTTCTGTTCTTGCCTGATTGGGCCCTTGGATAACTAGTGGAAGGCTGGACGCAGCAATAATTCCCTAGTTCGGTCGGTCTGAGACGTCAGACTCTGACCCTGTACCTGTTCTGGTTCCGGTTTCTGGTGCGCTAGCGTTTTGTGTTATCTGTAGTTTGTCTTGTCTGTCTTCTGTTTGTCTGGGCTGACCATATGTACTGCTACCCTCCTATACTTATTTTGATTCTTTCCTTAGGTCTGACCTCCGTGGCCCCACCCGACTGGATGCTAGGTGAAAGGCTAATCCTAGCCCTGGCTTTGTTGTCTCTTGTGGGGATTTTCTTTTCTTACCTGTTTTCAATAACATGGGTCAGGCTTCCTTCTCAAATCGTCCTATGTCCTCTCCTTTCAATACTTCTTTAACCATTTTAAGGATTTCAGGAAACAAGGCCAAGCCTACAGAGCTAGAGCATCAATCCCTTCAACCTTCAAAGGTTCTGCCAGCTAAATTAGCCCACATTTGGAACAGTGACCATCAGAGGGGCCACTCGACCGGCAAACAGCCTTCCAGCTGCGAGATATTATCCGTGGTAATCAGAGGTTTCTTTTAAAACAATGCAGAGAATGTGCATTTGTGTTAGAGATTTAGGTCTGAAGAATGACTAAACATAAAATTGATTAAGTGTTTACAGAGTGACTGTGGAGCGGAGTCCTGAATAGTCAAGTCTCCCTTCTGGCTGGTTCTTCAGTTTAGGTTGGAATTTATTTTTATTGGAAAATAAATTAATAAAAGATCTCTGCTTTAATTGGTTTAGAAAAAAATAAGAACCTTATAGATAAAATATGTCTTCCTAAAATTGTCAGAAAAATAGAAAGAATCTAATACAAATGTTCTGTTTTGTTTTATCAAATCTACATGATCTGAGATAATCTTTGGTAATAAGAATAGTTTAATATTACAAGTTAAGTAAAAGTAGTTGTGCCTTCAAGTTATCAAAAACACAATTTTATTCTACCTGTGTTTATTCTTCAGGTCGTGTGTATGCTAATTCTACCAGTTGTTCAAGATTTAAACAATATAAAATTGGTATATTCATAAATTTGGTAATCTATTAAATGCTGATACTTAAAAAACAGTCTTCTTAACATTAAGAATGCTAAGGTTTTTTATAGTCATATTTACCTTTGACATCTTTTATTATTGCATTGGTTAAATAGATAACTAAGTATTGTTTCATAATGATCTGTAATCCTATTTAACCAGGTGATCAAACCTTATAACATTGTGACAAATTTTCCAACAAAATCTAACTAGGATTTTTGTTTTATCTCAAAATAACTTTGGGACTTCCCAAAGTTATTTTGAGGGACCCTGCTCAAAAAAAAACAATTGCAAGTGGTACCCCCTAAGGGGTCAAACAACCCCCAAACCACCATGTAATCAGTTGTTAGTTAGATTTAAAGAAAAAGGCAAGACATAATTGGCTTTCTGGCAAAAATTTTGGCATCAGACAATACCTGTCGGTATCAATGATGGGGGAATCATACAACTTAAATTACAAATTACTTCCCCCCAAAAACAGTCACTAGGACTCAATATATTTCTTGCCCCTAAAAATAAACCCATAACTTCTGTGCCCACTACTAGTTACATGTCACATGCAAGCCCCGCCGCTGTTCCGTTGTTCTAATAGGTCACTAGAAATTAAGACCACTCGAGAATCCATGACTGCCCTTATCCATCGAACCTTCCTTACTCTAAATCACTCCAACCCTGAGCTTACCAAGTCCTGCTGGCTATGCTATGATGCCAGTCCCCCCTTTTATGAGGGGGTAGCTGTACCTGGCAACTACATGACTACATCTAATCATAACCAGTGTAGGTGGACTCAACAGGGAACTGCCCGCTTAACTTTACAGGCTGTGTCCAGTAATGGGGCCTGCATTGTCAAGACACCCGCTAGTCATAAAAATCTGTGTAACACCACTATAGACTTGTCTCTTAAAAGACACATACATCATTCCTCCAAATGACACCTGGTGAGCATGTGACACCGGGCTAACACCCTGCATTTATAGTAATCTGCTTAACCCTGATCCCATCTCATTTTGTGTGCTTGTACAATTAATTCCCCGCTTAACCTACTACACTGAAGAGCAATTTTCTCAAGTTTGGGACCCAGAGAGCGGTCCTGGGACACTCAGGGTTAAACGGGAACCTGTAACTGCTATTACACTAGCAGTACTGCTGGGCCTAGGAGCCACTGGTATGGGGGTGGGAGTAACCTCTCTCATTCTCTCTAATAGATACTATTCAGATCTTCGACTATCCATTGATGAAGACCTAGAGCACCTAGAAACTGCCATCTCCCACCTAGAAAAATCCCTTTCCTCACTTGCTGAGGTAGTCCTTCAAAATAGGAGAGGCCTAGATTTGTTGTTGTTAAAACAGGGGGGCCTTTGTGCAGCCCTAAAGGAAGAGTGCTGTTTTTATATGGATCATTCAGGAGTTGTCAGGGATACTATGGCAAAGGTCAGAGAAGGTTTAGAGCACAGATGCAAATTAAAAGAACAAAAACACAGTTGGTTTCATAACTGGTTTTCTGCTTCTCCTTGTCTAACTATTCTCTTGCCCTCATTACTTGGTCCACTTATTGGACTACTTCTCCTCTTATCTTTTGGGCCTTGGGCATTTCGGAAGCTCACTAATTTTGTGAAACAACAAATTGATGCCATACTGTCAAACCCATACAGGTGCACTATCACCAACTAGAGTTAGCTGAGCAGGGCTACTCTGATGAATAAAGGGCTGTTGCTCCCTCCCCCGGCAGAGGCTGGTAGTCAGTGATGGGCAAGAGCCCCCAGGCCTAGTACCAACCTAAGCCAGGGCATGATTGCAAGACTTTCATGTACCAATGACGGGTAAGGAGTATGGCGGTGGGGGTTTCTCCTAAGACAGACACAGTCATCTGCACCAGAACGGAGATTTCTGGTTTTATTAAAGAAAAAAGGAGGATCTGTGGGGAGCCGTTCATAAGAAAAAGCTTACGGACAGAAGAATAACAAATGGCATGAGAGCAAGGATGCGAGTTGTTTCCCAGAGCTCAGCCCAGGCCCTGCTTCTAACCTTTGCACCTCTAACCTTTGAAGTTGCTGTCCGGCAAGAATCTTTACAGCTGCTGTCAGGAAAGTATAGCTAAGGGGAAGAGCCTTTACAGCTGCTTTTAGGAAAGTATAGATAAGGAGAAGAGTCGACTTACAGCTAGGTCACCATGGCAACCCTGCATTCGCAGAAAAAAAACCCCTTCCCCCACGTCCGACTCTATATAAGTAACTGCTTGAGACCCCAGTAAGCGAGACTTGATCAGAAAGCCTGTCTCGTCTCCATTCTTTGCATCTCTTGTCCCCCTTCTTTTCTTGGTTTCTAGGGCCTCGGTTGATCGTCCCGCGGGCTGGGACAGTATATAGAAAACCAGTTCTTGGGTTTTCGTTGTTGAATTGTCATATCCTGCAACTGTACTGAATTCATTTTATTTGTATCTCCTTTTGATTCATTCATATGTTGATCTTTCTTTTCTCTTTTAAGAAAAATTCTATAATAAAAAGTGGTTTGACTTTAAAAATATTTCATTGTTATGTCCTTTATTTTTTTCTAATTCCATATTAACTCTCAAAATGGAGAGAATAATTATTTCCTTGTTTTGTAGCAATGAAACTGCAATTCTTGAAAGGATTAACATTCTAACATTAAAGTGAGATCCCACACTGGTGCCTCTGATTCTTTATCTTTTCTGACTAACCCTTGCTACTCAAAGGTTATAGCACCACTAGCATCTCTGGAGGCATAATAGAAATTCAAATTATGAGCCCAATCTTGTACCTACTGAATGATAAATAATCTAAATCAAACCAAATTTTTGTGTGATTTGTATGTACATTACATTTCGAGAAGTGTTGCTTTATGTCTCCTCATATGGATGTATGACTGTGATCATCTTAGCTATGTTTCTTTGAATTTTTTTTTACACTGACTGTAAGCATATGCGTCTACCCCAGCCCCCAAATGACTCAGATTATTTCAAATAAGCAAATGTGAAAATTTTAGAACAGTAGTTCTCAGGGACATTTGTATCATAAAGAGCCAAAAGAATTACAGATTTTTAAATATAGGTTTTTATGCAAGCAATATCTCCAATAAGTGCCTAATATCTAAAATATACAAAGAACTCTTACAACTGAACAACAACAACAACAACAACAATAAAATAATTTAATAAAAAATGAGTAGAATACCTGAACCCTTTTCCATAGAGGACATACAAATGGCCAATAAACAAATGAAAAGATGGTCATCATCGCTACCTATTAGGGAAATGCAAATCACAACCACAGTGCGATACCATCTCACAAGTAGCTCTAACCAACAGAATAAGTAATGACAAGTAATGGAGAGGATGTGGAAGAAAAGAAACCCTCATACACTGCTGAAGGGGCTAGAAATTGGTACAGCCACTGTGGAAAACAGTATGAAAGTTTGTCAGAAAAGTAAGCTTTGATCTACCACATGATCTAGCAATCTGTCTACTGGGTACTTACTTATTAGACTTGAAAACCCATATCCAACAAAATTTTTGCATACCGACGTCCATAGCATTAATCACAATGGCCAGGATACGGAAACAACTGAAGTGTCCTAAGATAGATGGTTGTATAAAGAAGCTGTGGTACATTTATACAATTGGATATGACTCAGTCACAAGAAGAGATGAAATACTGCCATTTGTGATGAACTGGACGGACCTCGAAATACTCATGCAAAGTGAAATGGGCCAGACAGAAAACAATGAAATCCATATGATACGACTGATATAGGACATAAACCTAAAAGCAACAAATGAGCAATACCAACAAACCAAGACTCATAGACATAAACAATGGACAATGGTTGTCAGAGGGGAGGAGGAAAGTAAATGGGGCAAAAGGGGTCAGATAAGTGGTGACAGAAGAAATCTGTCTATGGGTATATATATAAATAAATATATATATATATATATATATATATATATATATATATATATATATATATATATATATATATATTTATATTTAGTTTTGTCATACAGTGCAGACTTACTGGATTTTGGTAACCAGTATTACCAAAAAATGGATGGATGGATGGATGGATGGATGGATGGATGGATGGATGGATGGATGGGACAGACAGACAGACTGATAAAAGTACAGATTTTTGGACTTCACCTCAAAGATTCTGAAGTCTGTCAGACACCAAGCGATCTAGGTACGTTTATAAGGCCCCGAGCAGTTCTGATAGGGAAGCAACCACCTTGCACCCTTTTTCTCCTATTTTCCCCTTCTTTTAAAATGAATTTTATAAGTAATTTTTATAAATTATTAATTATTGTTTGTCAGTAACTTAGTCATCTTTCTAGTTATTTAAATCCAAAGATATTTTTTTAAGAATGTAGAGGGTAGAGAAAGCAAAACAGTTTGTAATAAACAAGTAAGTGAGCTTTTTCTCAATGTAATTATGTTGAAAGTAATTTGTGAAAAAACAAATGATGTTGTGGCATAGTCAGTTTTTAAAGTTACCTGTTTACCTCTAAGAATAACCAAGTGGATGTAATTTTAAAATGCAGACGAAGCATGAAATCTGAAGATGTATGGCAAGCTTCCAGAACATGGTAATGTTAAACTTTTGTGTTCCTGGACTATGGAATTATTTGTTGCAGTTTAGGTGAAGTAATTTTGATAGAATCTGTTGTTTCTGTATATACTTAACAAAGTTAGTTTTGGTTATGCCTGTTTTACTTCATAATGTCAATACCTTAATAATAAATACAAGTATGTTTCTAATAAATGTTTTACTGGTGGGGAGTTTAATAGTTTATCAACTTTCGACTTGTGTAGAGTATATGTTAAGGGAATACCTTGCTTTCTTGCAATTCTCATGAGTTTTTTAGATTTTATATACACCAGGAAACACTCATGATACTGATATTTATATAGAATTCAGTATTCATTTCGGTTACCTTAGCGATTTCAATTATGTGTGTGTGATATTTTTTTACTGCTGTTAATTTTCTTGGTGGCCAAGCATTGCATTCTCACTGAGGTGTACTTGAAATGGTTCAAATAAGTCTCTCATAACATGAAATAGGAAATAGACTGTTACCTAAGCCCATAATTTCACTTGGCAGCCATGTTATTTGTTATATTTCATTGGTTTTTATAACAATAGTATAAGGTCTTGCCAGTTACAATGAAAATGCTGGTGAAATTATTGGCATTGTTGTAGAAGTGCTTAAATATCTGAAAATGAGACAAGCATGATTTGACCAGGTCTTCTCATTTGCTAAGTCTAATAGTTGATGAATGAGTTCTTTTTATTTAGGAAAAGCTTGTGTTTGTTGAGGATGAGTTGATAGCATGTGTTCACAGGAGCATAAATGGGAAGTGTAAGAGCTACTAAGTTAGTGTAATTATAACTGCCAGCCTTACAATAATCCTCTTGTTAAAGAAAATAAAAATATAGTACCTATAATCTTCATTGCACTTACTTTGTGATGTGGGGTTGTTTCTTGTGTGTGTGAATTTACTGTGTGGTGATGTCTTAGTAGTTAGGAGAATTTTTCTTGAAATATTTGACTGTAGGTATCACTTGTAAAAGACTTTTATACTTCAGTATTTTGTATTAAACACATTTCTTTAATTATATGGTTCCTCAGATAAAATCTTGATTATACATATGAGTATACTACTTATTGTGTCTTTAGCTAAAATCAATGAAACAGATTCATTGGGTCTTGGAGATGAGGATGAAATTCAGTTTGAGATATTGGAGATGATGATGAAGACATTGATGATGTAAGAATGTATGAACCATATGGGTTTTTGTTTGTCCTCCATATGAATTATTAAGAAACAAGCTATCAGACTTTTCATACTTTTTTTGTGAAACCCTTCTAATCTGTGGAAAATGATTTCTTAAATAAGTAAGAGTGCTTATAGAGATAGCTATTAAGAAATGTAGCAGACAGTTTTGAGAGTGTGTTTTCTCTTAAATGAAATGTTAGTACGTTAGAAGAATCTTGTTCGAACCAGCATGCTAAGTTTTAAACTGTAATGTACTCCAAAAGCCTTACTGAAATGGAGGCCTGTTACCAAGGTATGCATTGGGATTCTATTATTTCATCAGGTGTCATGGGCTATTTCATTGTCTATACTTGATCTGTGACAACTCTTCTATTCATCTGTCAATTTATATTATATTTTGATGCATTTCTAAATCATTTAGTTTATTCATACCATGAAAGAAAAATTGAGTGTTATCTTTGATGACTTTTACCCATTCTAACCATGCATTTATGAATTTTGAAATTTGTGTATTATACAAATATTAATGTGGGTTTGAGAGAATATCAAGAAATAGAAAATGGAAAACAATGACAAATAAAGATTGTTCTAATATTTTCTTTATGTACTACCCTTCAAGGACACTGAACCAAAAGATTCTGTGTGACTTTGACAGTAAAATTAGCAATTATTTTCTATGACAAGAACCCCTAAAATGTAGCTGTTGTGTTTTGTATTAAGGGCAGATCTGAACATTTTGACAGCTGAGCTAGGATTGAAGGCTAGAAACCTAAGTAGACTGCAAGAATGCATAGAAAGCCATGACAGGTGCAAGGCATCGTTCAAAAGAAAACTACTTTCTGAATTGGTGCCAACAGGTTCTTTGGAATTTGGCCTGAGTAACTTGGTTGGGAATACACTAAAGACTTAGAAGGGTTTCATTATATAATAATCCTTCTTCCAGAGTCATTCCTGCAGGGGATTTACAGATGTTCTAGATTCATCCCCATGCCTAATTGATTCAGGAGAATTTGGTTTAGTACCACACTTAACAGAATTTTAGTTCCTACTCCCAACACATAAGGTCTGTAACTACTAACACAAAGGGAGGAGATGCTAAATTTCATTAAAAATAGTCTGCATAACATACAACAGTTTCCAAGACATCGTTAAGATTTTCTGGTAATGTGGGATTTGAGAAACTTTTTCTGTTCAAAGTGTTGATTTTGTAGATACTGAAAGGGGATCTTTATATACCGTAGACTGCTGTATTATGATGATTTTTGTTCCCCAATGGATCTGATGTTTTGTTTCTTTTTTTTTTTCTCTTAATTGAACTCAGAGTTACTGAGTATTACTCTACAATTTAGATTTTGGCCGTCGCTTGATAAGACGACCAACACTTCATTAAACATGAATGACTTTGTGAGGACACACTGATTTATTTCATGCTTTTAAAGTATTTATTATATTTTTAAAAAACTAGCAAAGCTGAATTATCTTAAATGAAATGTTAACCGTGTGTTCTTTTGATGTAGAACTTAGTGGTAGACCACAGTATGTGTTATTTAAAACAGTAGGGGAAAGTATGTTAATAAAGGAATGTTATAATAGATATTTTGAATAATTTGCTTTATCATAGATTGTGTTAAACCCTAGTTCCAAGATGTGTGTTTAGAAACTCTTTCTGTATTTTCCAGTTACCTAGATCTTCTCTTGAGATTTTAGTTTAAATTTAAGGAAGGCAGAAATCTACATGTGAAGCCAAGAAAAGGGGCTATTTTTATATTTATATAGCTGTATGTATTTTTATACTGTTTGATAAGATTCTTTTCATCATTTAATGCTGTCATCATCACAACAAGAATTTCAATCTCAGCTTTAGAATATGAGTTTGTGTAGCCAATTTGAATTTGTAAGATTTGTTAGTGGCCAAAATACAGTGCTAATTAATGCCCAATTTTCTTAATATTGAAATATTGATATATTAGTTGACAGTGTTTTTCACTTAATATGTGGAAAATTACCTATTAAGTCAACTTTTAATGGCAACTTTTAGTGGAATAATGTTTATTATAAAAACTAGGTTATGTTAAAATATGTCATTTTATTGTCAAAAGTCATCTGTGTTTGTAACCTAATGGTTTTGGACTTTATGAGAAATTTAATTAAATTACAGTGTATAATTAAAAATGAATTTCATAAAAATTCTAAAATATAAGCCTTTCCTAACTTATTGCAATTATGAAACTGGCCTAAGGAAAAGGAAGAAGCCAAAAGGTAAATAATACAATGAAATGTCACATGGAGTGTATTGTGGCATTACTTTCTGTTGTTGGTGTATTTTGTTGTATCAACCTTTCTTTGCGTATATTTAGATAAGGTTAAGAACAGGACTAGTTCAACTCTAGGCACAGTTAAATCTTTTACATGAATTTAACAGATAATGTTCATTAAGCATTTTTCAAAACATTACATTTTCTTCTTCAGAGGATGTTTCAGCAGTGAGAATTATAAAGGGAATACACCTTTATCTGTTTTTAATAACATAAATATTACAAATACTCAGGAGAGGAAAGGTTTTTTCACTTTGATATAATTTAACGTCCTGAGTGTGAAAACTCTAGAGTCAAAAAGGAGGCCAATCTGAGTGCACTAATGTGATTCATGGTTCTTTCCCTCAATAGGTGAAATACATGTGAGACAAGTGTGAGACCAATGACTGAGGTTTTAATGCTCCCCCCAAAAATCCTGACTTTGAGGAATTGGCTTAGTGATTGCTTATGGGCAGTCACTGAGAACTTGCTGAGATGTTTAGCCTTTTGAGAAGAAAGGTATACTGAGTTCATGTATCATCCTTCTATATTTTGCTAAGAGTGTCAGTAACTGCATACATGATATAGTACATAGTTAGATAGAGCCAATTAAAACACTTTTTTCCCATTGACTTCTTCCTCTACCAAATATGGATTGTTCAAGATTTTTTTTAAGAATTGAAGCTATGTTCTCATTTGCATTCTCTAGTTGTGGCCTGTGTGAGCACCCTAACATTCATGTTAAAATCTAACACCTGAAGAATGTGCTTTTTTTTGGATGTGCAGACTTTGGGAGGAGATTATATTATCAGGATGAACCTCTTATGAGTGAGATTCGTGCTGTTTTAAAAGAGAGGAGGCTTCCACACTGCAAGGACACAGGGAACACAGAAAAGGGCTTTCATCAGAACTGTAGTTGTAGCTGGCATTGTGATCCTAGACAACCATTGTATGGAGCTGTAAGAAATTTCTCTTTCTAAACCACCCAGTAAAGTATTTCATTATAACAGACTGAATGGGCTGGTACACTGCTGATATATTTCTATTCATGTTTCTTTAGCAATACTCCAGCATGTTGAATCCTGGAAATAGAAAATTACAATTAAATATCAGATGGATAGATGTAGCTCATGTGCAACACAGCATGCAAGATTTATTTTGAAAAAAATATATGTAGAAATTGTATAGACACATTAATTTTATCTCAAATAAAAGATGAAAAAAATTTCTGCCCCACACTGATTTTTTGAAATATAATAAGTTGTGTCTAATAAGGTAAAAGGTGTTTGAAGACTGAGAAAAAACAGAACAGGGATTTGATACAGAGTAACTTGCTAAGAGGCTGTACAATGAATTCGGTAGGGTTGCATTTTTATGAATGGCATTAAAGGTGACTAAAAAAACTAATAAATATTTATGTAAGGGACTGGTAACATTTAATTGATGGATTATTAACTCATTCTTAAATGTCCAGCCTTTAAGGCACCTCCCCTTTATTGGCCCTATAAACTGTATTTTACATACAGTCTTATATTAAGGAACAGACATATGGGTTATTCTTACTATATCTCTGGGATCTTGGTTGAAAATATACCTCTTTACAAAATTTGTGATAATTCCCATATAAAGTAAATAGTTTTTATTTAGCTATGTGCTGTGAGTATTCACAATTAGGTATACACACATATTTTGAATGAAACATTTATTGTTGATATTTTTGTGTGTTTATACAGATTTAAATCACAGCTTTAAATTTTGTTTGACATGGAACAAAATGAAAGTTTTTTTTTCTTTATTGTGGTAAAACACAGAATAGTTAACCATAAATGTAAAGTTCTGTGGTATTAAGTAAATTTGGTATTAAGCAATCGTTACCACTACCTATGCTCATAATTCTTTCTTTCTTGTAAAACTGAACCGTAACCTAAACTTTATTTCAAAACTTCAAGAAGACACCATGCTGTTTTTCACAATTACTATGGCATTTTACATTCTCAACAAGAGTGCCCGTGTCTTGATTTTCCCTTATCTTACCCAAAACTTTAAAAAATATATATAGAAAATCTTCAGCTTATGAAAGTGTTTGGCATGATAAATCTATTGTAAATTGAAAATATCAGGTGAAAATGCATTTTATATATACCTAACTACCAAATAACATAGCTTCACCTGTTTATAAAGGTGCTCAAAACACTTAACATTCGCCTAGAGTTTAGGAAGTTATCTTGAGTTTCACTCAACCGTGTTTTTATGCAGTAAGGTAGACACAGATGATGTCTTGTACATGTGGTGGCATGTGGAGACAAGTTAAAAAATAATAAAAATAACACGAGCAACAAGGTATATTATAGAAAATATTGTTTACCCTTGTTGTCACGTGGCTTACTGGGAAGTGTGGCTCTTCCACTACTGGGTGGCAAGGGAAAGTATATTAAATATTTCTAGCTTGAGAAAATAACAAAATTTGAAAGTATGGTTTTCATTGAAATGTGTATAGCTTTTGCAACATTGTAAAGTTCAAAAATTGCTAAGTTAAATTGTCCAAAGGCAGAGACCTTCAGTATGTATATTAGCCATCCTTCTAAATGTGAGGTGGTTATTACTATGCATTTCCTTGCTTATTAGTGATATTGAGCATCTTTTCAGGTGTTTATTGGTCTCTTCTTCTTCGGCAAAATGTCTGTGCACATGCACCCGTTGTATTTTCAATATTAGGAATTGTCTGTATGTACTGTTAATCTCTCTTCAGATGAACGATTTACAGTTATCACGCATTCTGTGGATTGCTTTTTCACACTGTGATGTCTTTCAAAGGACAAAATTTTAAGATATTTGTGTTTAGTCCCTCTGTTTTGTTTGTAACCTATGGCTTTGGTGTTGTACCAAAATGTTATTGCCAGGTCTGCAGGAGCTTTTGTGGTCTGCTTTCTGGTTTAGGTCTTACATTTAAGTCCTTGCTCCAATTTAATTAAGTTGTTGTGTATTGTTTAAGGTAAGGTTCCCACTTTACTTTTTGAATGTGTATGCATTTTTTCCCTTCAGTATTTATTTCAAAACTGTTCTCCATTGAGTGGTCTTGCAACCCTTGTTGAAAATCATTTGACCATATGTTTGAGTGTTTACATCAGGGCTTTCTGTTCTTTGTTTCTCGGTTTTGTTTTGTATTATTTCATTTTGGTCTGTTTGTCTATTTTCATGCAGACCACACAATTTGAGAATAGTAGCTATGTGTTAAGTTTTGAAATCAGGAAATGTGAGTCTTCCAGTTCTGTTGTTTTTCAACATCGTTTTGATTTCCAGCATACTTCGAGTGTTCATATGATGTGTAGGATGAGTGTTTCTTATGTCTGCAAACAATTTCTTTGGGGATTTGGTAGCGATTGCTTTGAACCTGTGGATGACTTGGGGCAATTTTTACATTTAAAAATTTTAGTCTCTAATCCATGAACTTCTGAAGTGTTTTATTTACTTATGTCTTACCTCAATTTCTTTAGCATTTATAGTTTTTATTGGGCAAGTCTTTCACCTTTTTAAGTTAATCTCTGACTATATTGTTATTTTTGAGGATATTGTCAATAGCTTTATATAATTTCTTTTTTAGATTGTTCATTATTTTCTTGCAGGAATGCAACTGATTTTTGTACCTTGACTTTGTATCCTGCTACTTTGCCAAATTCATCCTTTGTGCTTGCATGAGAGAGAGTGAAATCTCTAAGGTTTGCTTCATATAATATTATATCATCTGCAAACACATCCTTCTTTCTAATTTAATGTCTTTTATTTCTCTTTTGTTGCTTAAATATTTCAGGGTAAAACTTTTAGTAGATAGTTGAACAAAAGTGGTGACATGCAGTCAGTTTTGCTTTGTTACTGATCTTAGAAGATTTATAGTTTTTTTATCATTGTGTATGTTTCCTGTGGGTTTTTCATATAGCCCTTCTGTGTGTGTGTGTGTGTGTGTGTGTGTGTGTGTGTGTGTGTGTGTGTGTGTGTGTGTGTGTGTTTTATGGAAGAATGTTACAGTTTCTCAAATATTTTTCTTATAACACGAGATAATCGAGATTTTTCTTCTTCATGTTGTTAATGCATGGTATTACACTGATTTTTATATGCTAATTGATCCTTGCAATCTGTGCCTAAATTGCACTTGGTCCGGATACGTGATCCTTTTAATAAGAACTTGGTTGGCTATATATTCATGAGGATTTTGACGTTAATGTTTATATAGGATAATGTTCTGTAGTTTTCTTATGTCTTTAAATTAGGCATCAGGGTAGTGTTAGCTTTAAAACATGTGTTGGTATTTTGTACTACTCAATTTTTGAAAAAGTTTGAGAATAATTGGTTTTAATTTATCTTTAAATGTTTGGTAGAAATCTTAGCAAAATCCTTAGGTGCTGTTCTTTTCTGTCTTGATAGATTACCTTTTTTTTCATTACTGAATCTGTCATTTTACTAGTTATAATTATTCAGATTATCTGTTTTTTTATGTGTGATTTATTTCTGGCAGATTCTGTGTTCCTAGGAACTTTTCCATTTCATCTAGGTTATATAATTTTTTCATAGCTTTCATAGTCTTACTTGTGTAGAATTCATAATGTTTCTACTTTTATTTTTGATTTTAGGAATTTGAATCTTTTATTTGTGTGTGTGTCCTATAGCTAAAAATATTTTAAATGATTTTTTTCACTTACAGATCCATACAATATTATAATTAGTTTCTTGTATCCAACATAGTGTTTAGACCTTTATTTAACAATGAAGTGACCACACTGAAAATCGAATACCCACCCAGCACCATAGTGTTAGAATATTATGGATTATATTCCATATGCTGTATTTCTATCTTTTTGACTATTTCATAACTGCCAATTTGTACTTCTTAATCCCTTCTCTGTTTCACCCCACCTCTGAAACCCCCTCCCATCTGGCAGCCATCAAAATGTTCTCTGTATATATGTGTTTGTATGTGTTTTATTTGTTTTATTCTTTAGATTCTACTTATAAATGAAATCATTTGGTATTTGTCTTTCAGTGACTTATTTCACTTAGCAAAAAAAAATCTTCATATTCATCCATGTCACAAATGGTAAGACCTTATTCATATTTATTTCTTTGTACTTATGTGGCACCTCTTCCTTATCCATTCTTCCACTGATGGACACCCATGTTGCCTCTATATCTTGGCTACTGTAAATATTGCCACAATGAATTTGGATGTGAATGTCTCTTCAAAATATTGCTTGAGATTTCTTTAGATGTGAAATTTTGCATGCTTGATATTATCCTGGCGGTCCTTTAAACTATAAATATTTTTTCTTCTTTCTGCTCTTCAGATTGTGTGTTTTCTGCTGCCTTATCTTTTAAATCAATTGTTTAATTCTCTACTTTATCTAATCCACTTTTGATTATCTGTAATGTATTTTTTTTTAATTTCTGTGAATGTATTTTTCAGGTGTCATTGGATATTTTGAATGATTTCTTCTCTCCATTTTATCTTTTCTATGTATTTGTTGAAGTTCTTACTGCAACCATTGAGCATCCTTTTAACAGTGTTTTGAATTCTGCATCTGGTAGATTGCTTCTGTCCTTTCTTTCTTTCTTTCTTTCTTTCTTTCTTTCTTTCTTTCTTTCTTTCTTTCTTTCTTTCTGTCTTTCTTCTTCCTTTTTCTTTCCTTTCCTTTCCTTTCATTTTCTTTTCTTTCCTTTTCTTTCCTTTCCTTTCCTTCTTTCCTTTCCTTTCCTTTCCTTTCCTTTCCTTTCCTTTCCTTTCCTTTCCTTTCCTTTCCTTTCCTTTCCTTTCTTTTCCGTTCCCCCTATAGGGTTGTTCTGTTTAATTTTTGTCACTTTATGTTGGCTGCCTCATTCTCTTTGTTTCTGAGTATCAGGTAGGGCTCCTCTGTCTTCCTGTCTTCTTAGAGTACCCTTTAGTAGCATGTTTCCTGGGGGATCCAGTGTGCAGTCTTTCTTGTCATCTCTCTGGGTATTCCAGGAGTGTCCCTTTGTGAGTTGTGTGTGCTCTCATTTGTATTTGAGCCATTTTTTTCTGTTGGCATATCAATAGGAGGGATTGACTGGTAGTGAGAATTGGCCCTGATTACAGTGGAGGAGCTGTTGTCCATGGTCTTAACCTACAGAAAAGCATTCACTTTTTCAGAGTTCTGGTGTCTACCCCATTCTGCCTTTGGATGTGACTGTAGAGGTAGATGGATGATGCTTTGTCTAGGTCCAAACAGGCCACTGGGCATACTGTATCCAGGCTTCCTGAGGGAACTCCTCCCGCAGGCCAAGTTTAGCTGCTGCCTTTTTCCTGCCCAACTATCATGAGCCACAAAGGCATGTGCAGGTGTCTTTCATACATTGAGGATTTGGAGGTGCATGGGAGAGGCTAAGCAGTGAATCAATGCTGGGTGCTCCTAGCTCAATATATGGAGCTGCTTAGCAACAGGTATGGGGCACATTGAGGCAAAGGTGTTTGGAGACTGTGAACCTCCGAGAGAATTTTGGAAAGTCTGATGAATGAGCCAAAACAGGCCAATTGTGTGGAATAGCCACTGGAATATGCTGGGGTGTGCTCTCAAGTTGGATGGTGCAAGGTCTTGGGGGGTCATTAGGGTAGGTCAAATGGTGTTAGCCAAGGTAATTGAGACTCAGATATGGCACAGCCTGCATGCCTGCAGTGGTCTGGGCTCAACCGAGGAACAATGGCTTTGGCAGAAATCTGCCGCTCTATCCCTTGCCCTGGAGCCACACAACCAATTTCTCCAGTATGTTGCTGGTGTCTACCTTCATTCTTCCTTCCCCTCCACCCCAAGCTCTAGTCCCAAGGCTGGTGCTCAGAGTGAGTCCATCTGCATGTAAGTACATGGTTGGGGCCTTGAAGTGGAAAGTCTGGGACTCCAGCAGCCCTCACTCAGCCTTCTCACTTAGCCATAGTCTCCACTGATTTTCACAGCCAGAGTTTATGAGGACTTCTCTTCCTGATACTGAAAGAGACACTGGGCTGGAGATCCCATTGTGGCACTGGGCTCCTTTCTCCACATTGGGACCACTGCAGCTTGAGATATCCCTCTTGATTCTCAGTCCCCTCTACTACCTGTCTCTACATAGCCTCTTTTTAATATCCTGTTATAAGACTTTTTTCAGTTCACAGACTGCAACAGGATACACAGTGAGGACTACCATATAAGTTCCCACATAACATATCAACAAGTAGTACTCCTGTCCAGTCCTGCAGCTTTGAAAAGCACTTTTTTTCCATAATAGAGAGTGTGTGTAAAGGCAGGAAATTTCTTTAACTCATTTGTCCTCCAAAATGTATTTATTTAGAAAGATCTGTGCAATACTATTTTGTAGATTACACTGCAGAAATAATCAGCATGTATTTTATATTAGCTGAATAAAATGTAGAGAGGCAGAAGGAAAGAATGGGTGCTTGACACTTGTATTTGCTAGGAGACGTCATATTGTGATGTCACAGCTACTCAGGTTGAGAAACATTGGTGACCTGAGGAGTTTATCAGTATAGGCCTGTCAAAGCAGCGTTTGGGGCTATTGTGTTCAAAACTACGTAGGTGAGGAAAGCAGCTGAAAGAAGATTTATGTGAGATGGCACATGTTTCTTCAGAAATTAGACATGATTCTCCTAAAGATGAATCAACTGGTTCAGCAACCTCCATTGGATAGCTTTTGTGTGATCAGACATTAACCAGGGACTCAGAATTGAGATCTGTGATCAAATAAAGTGCTTTCCAGGTTTTCTCTGCACAGTCTTTTACAAGAAGACCACATGACACATTTTGTGTCTCTGAATCAGATGGAGACAATGAGTTTCGATCTTTGACCTTTCCAGGAAACTCTGGAAAATAGATGAAGACAATCAATTTAAGACTATTTGGTGGGATGAGAATGGAACTTCGGTAGTGATTCATGAAGAACTCTTCAAGAAAGAAGTTTTGGAAGGAAAGCCTCCTTTCAGAATATTTGAAACTGCAAGTATGAAAAGTTTAGTTCAACAGCTTAGCCTTTATGGCTTTAGTAAAGTGCAACAGACTTCTCAAAGGTCTGCTTCACTAGCTGACTTTCTGGAAGAAGAAAAAGAAGACACTGTTTTAAGCAAGGTAGTACAAAATTTAGTTACAACTTATAGTAAGGTACTATATAAGTGTATTACATGTATGTGTGTATGTGTGTGTATGTGTGTCTGTTGTGTCTGTGTGGGTACAATAAAATATATACTTCATAAATGTATAGGAACCTAGTAAGGTTACGTTTTAATTTTTCACAAAATTGAGAACAGTTGGGGCATTCTGGATTCCAAAAATTTTGTGCTTAATTGAACTATTAAATAAAGGTATTGAAACTCCTTAAAAACTGCATTCAGTGTTACTTGAAATGCAGCCACCATTTTTACTTGAGGCCATGCTATTTAATTTTTTATTCCCAATAAGTAATTTTTGACAATAGTTAACAATGTGCATGTGTTGATGACATTAACTTTGCATAAGAAACTTGATATGTGATGTAGAGGTTAGGTTTCTTATCGTCTTGTGTCAACCAATTACTTTTTCTTTGGTTTTAGTTACACTTCTATCAAAATCCAAATTTTCAACGAGACTGTCCCCATCTTTTACTCAGAATGAAAAGAAGAGTTGGGATCAAACATGCTTCTCCAGCAGCTTCAAAAGCTCAAAATTTCACCAAGAAGCACTCTGGGACAGGAAATCATGCAGGCAATCATAATTCTGGTTTCCTTGTTACACACATGCAGATAGCAAGCTTTCCACTTCCAGATATTTAAATACACCACCAATCAAAAAGCCTGCAACTAGCAAGACAAGCACTAATAGAACTCCTCCAATCAGAAGTGAAGTGGTTCCTCCATCATCAACTCTAGGTAGCCCATCAGAACAAAGTGTGATGAACCAACCTGCTCTCTTAAATCAGTACACCACTGTTTATATGAGCTCACACGGCAGCTGCAATCAAGAAAATGGTTGCATCGTGAATTTTATTTCAAACACAACTTATGCTTCTCGTTATATTACATCTGCCATACAGATAATTTCTTTTGGAATGATGGAGCCTTCTACTTTTCCAACTAGATATACTAATTTATCAGTCAATGATGGTCCTTTTCAAACTTGCAACTAGGAGGCGACCCATGCCTCCCCATGCCAATGACAGCTGATACATCTGCTGCCTCTCTTTACAGGTCAGCTCATCAACCAGCTTCATTAGTCAAACATCACCCAAATTGCAAGTAATGCACCAGTGGACTAGAGGACCTTGCAAAATAACAAAATTTAAGTAATGTTGGCAAACATCAGCAAAATGCATGCAATCTGATTATTTGAACAATAAACTCACACGTTCACTTCATGGGTTGATTTTCCTTGTTTTTTAAAAGAGTTAAGTGTAAATTGGTGCTTTTTCATGTTAGGCTATTGCCTGATGTTTAACATTGGACATTTTGGTACTTTGAATATATTTACCAGACTGTCTAATTAAATTATATTAAATGAATTCTTTAAAGGAGATGGAAATCAAGGCATCATAGGCAAATGAAGAAACTGGAGTTCAGAGGTATCTGAAGCAACCCAGGATGAATCAAATGAAGGTCTCATTTGGGATGATATGAGAGGGATAGACAGAAATCTGATCTAGAAAAGGCAAACATGCAGTATTTACTTTAGCATTCTCTCGATTAAATTTTTGATGTGATTTTAAAATTTAAGCCCTTGGCTTTTAGTTGGCAGAAGCTGCCTTCATGAAAAATACATATATAATTTAAAGTATAGCCTACTCTCACTAGCTCAGTGTCATGAACACCGTGAGCCCTCAGAGAAACAGTAAAGGTCACATGCTCTTGTCTTAGAAGCTTCAATACTGTTAGCACATGGTGGAATTTTACAAATATTTCCGATGTCTCTTTTTATTCTCCTGTCCTTAAAGTAGTCAAGCTTATTTGGGTTTTTTCTTTGCTCCCTTTGTGAGTCAACTTTACATTTTCTAATACATGTTTTCATCTTGCATTGTGTTCCATCCAAAGAGAGTCTTGAATCCTTATTCTTGATTTAAATTTCTTTTAGATTCTGAGCTCAGAACCTCAGCATCACTAAAAACTCCCCTGAAGAACTGACCTATATATCTTCCCAGTTCCATTTCTTTCTGTTCCACTATCAGTTGAGAGCTACACTCAAATTCTTTTTAGTCATTTATACTTCCAACCGCACAACTTTGCCCTCTTTCGCAGCATTGCAAGGCAGTCCCTCTCTTTGCTTTATTTCTATAACTGCTTAGCCCAAAGATATAACTGTTTTTCAGACAGTTCCTGCCTCCTTTCCTTGTCTGCCTTGGACATCAGCACAGATTTGTAATTACAGATAATGTAATTTAGTATTTAATAAATGAGCAATACATGAGTATTGAATTACATTAATTAAATCTTTCTCTTTCAAAAACAATAAACTTCCACAGTCTTCAAATTATTATCGGTTGTTCGTCTTCTACACAAATCTTCAGTTCTCAGGCTATGGGATTGATTGACGGCTGTGGTGCCCTCTTGAGTAGGTTATTGATGCAAGGGCTAGGAGACAGGAGACAGAGCATGTTAATTATTGTTTCTTAAATCATATTCAGAGGTCAACATCATTCTCTTCCCTCACGCTGGCTGGCGTAGTGTGTCTTCATGTCCCCTCTGTTGCCCCCTCCACCATTAATGATTCTCATTCCTATATCTATACCATCATTGTTTCAATTAATCCACTACTTAGACTCAGCCTTCAATCAGAATGTTCAAAACGATTGATTTTTTTCAAAATAAGTCTCTAAGTCACACGAACAATTCACTTTTTAATCTAGATCTGGAAACAGCCAAAAAGCTATAGCCCCTCAAATCCATTTTGTAGTCAGATTATCTTACTAAAATGTGAGGACTGAGATCAGGTGAGGTTGGGAGAGTTAGGAATACAGCCAATGTGCAATAATATCAAATCTCTGTATATGTTAGGGAATAAAGAATATCTATAAAATACTTTGATGCTCTCAGATTGCTTTACCACAAAAGGTGCAATGTTATCAGAATGTTAAAATCTGAAAAGCTAAATGCAGAGAGATATGGAGGTGTCGTACTACCACTGTGTAACAAGAATCAACTTAATCGGCTGGGAAGATCAATGCTGTGGCATGAAAAAAATGTCACATTAGATTGTTTTGAGTAGAAGAAAATGGGTAAGGGTAACCTATGGCAGCATCTCATATAATATAATTTTTTACTACCAATGGTCAAATGAAGCAACATAACTTTGGGAGTCACAAGTCTGACATTCAATGATAACTCCTATTGAACCAAATAGAGTGTTTATGATTGTGCTCCTGAACTCTGATGATGACTGTAATGTCAAAAAAGTGACAATCTGATATTCAGGTAGGCTGCATCAGCTGCTAGACGCTAGCTTTTTCATCAGACAGTTGGCCTTATGGTAGGCATCTTCGACATTATCCAAATAGGTTAGTGTTCTGCTGATGTTTGTTTTCACAAGTCATACCCTAAAGAGGAATGTCTGAATTGTCAGATGTAATTTTTCATGATGAAACAGCTATACTACTGACAACAGCTTAAGATGGGCTTGGAATATAAAAGTAAATAGCCTGGGAACTGATTTCTGCCCCCTGTCTTCCCACTGAGTCAAGCGTACATGTCTGCTTTGCATGTGTGTAATAGCCAGTGACGATGATTAGCTATACAGAACTGTAGACACTATCAAGCTCTGACTTAGCCAAGCAATCAAGTGAATTACACCTATGCGGCTTAAAAATCTGTATAGCTCAAGTGTTTCATTGCACTGCTAGCATTGCTTTGGGGCAGGAAGTAAAAGATTAAGTTTATATTGTAGAGTAGTGGTCACACTTTCAGGCAAAACTGATTTGATGCTGGGGCGATCCACTCTGGCCTTATATTTAACCACCGAGCTACATACATTCTTCAGCTTCTACAGTGCAGGAAGATACCATGTTTTCTTTCTTAGGTAAGAGGGAACTTATGTACCTTTATATTATCCATATCAAAACCACTCCTCACTTAATTAGCAAAGAATATATTTCTAACAATTGGGAGCTGTCATATTATCTTTCTTTCTGCAACCTGCAGAGTATTTCATAACAACTAACACATCATTTGGGAAAGCAGTATTCAGTTTTAATATTGCAATATCCTTACTCTCTCTTATCCAACACTTGGTAGAAAATTTGCTACAAGTTCCGAGAAAGTGTTCCTCTATTTTCTACCACTTTTTGTGGACCCATGTCCTTTCTATTACATGAACTATGCTTTTGCATAGCATGAGAAACTACCATGCTTGAAAGCTAGGAAATTTCAAGTTACTCTTTCGCAAGTGCTGGCAAAAGACATAAGTTTCTGGGTGAGAACACAAGTTTTATCACTCATAGCAATAGCAGTAGCCATATTTTCTGTCTTCATCAGTAATCCTAATCTTAACTGAGTAAAGCATAATAACTCTTTGATGCGTTAACCTATAGTGGTTTCCTTCACAGTAGAATCCTCAAACTGAGCAAACCTTGTTTTATAACTAAGGAGAAGCAATTCTGCTATTCCATGTAGGAAACGTATAATACTTCTGATGTAATCACCACCACCACAAAAACAAACAAGAAATAAACAAGCAATCAAACAAAAGACACTTAGTAAATGTTATGGTATATATACAGATGGGACGTTATCATCCATGCCATCCAGAACAATAGAATAAGAACAGATGAAGATACTCAGATTGAGCAACTTTCATCAGCAGTTGGGGATTCTGCTCATAAGTAACATAAAAATAAAAAAAACTTCTTCCTAATAATAAAAACCTACAGTTCTGCCTCAAGTGTAGAAAAGTCAATTCTAAATATTTAGGGAAAACAAAAAATACCACTCATGCTTTCCTTCTTTGTTTTATCTCATATCTCAGCTTGGAAGCAATCTCAAGTGATGGTGAGCCAACAGTGGAAGCCCACAATTACCTGATCAAATCCAATTCTGAATGAGGGTAATTTTCTCAATGTTTGGAAAAAATTACAATATCCAGTATTGATGAATAGCCAGTATTTTCTTTCTGTCTCCCTTCACTTAGATGTGGGTGCAATTATTACAAGTTCACAGCACTTCTGGGTAAATAACTTCATTTTTCTGCCTGAAGACCCAGCAGGAAAGCATCCAATACAAAAAAAAAAAAATGGCAGTGTGATTGTCGAAAAGAAGACCCTGGGGAAAGAAAAATCTATATGGTTGTGTGCTAAGTGGCCTCACCCCTGTGTTGCCTTTAAATACTAAATTGCTGAGAATTTAACGATTGACTTCGATTTACTTCTCAAGGGAACACTGCATGGCACATTCAGTAGACAGACCTGAATACCAGAAGAAATGCTTTGAAACTAACCTGACCCTGAAATCACAGGTCCACAAGCCTGCCTAGAACAAGCGGGTGCCTTGAACTAGCTAGATGAGTTTGGTGTTCAGACAAAATTGTCAACATTCTTCAAAAACTTTACTTAAGGCCCAGAGTGTTAATCACCAAATCCCAAAATAGAACCCAAATTAGCTTAGAATGAATCACGAAAATTCACATCCTGTGGGAAATGAAATACAATAGATGTTATCGGAAGAGATAACACATGCAAATACTTGACAAAGCCTTTAGAGCAGCTGTTATCCAAGTGCTGCAACAAATAGTCATAAACATTCTTGCAATAACTGTGGAGATTAAAAATCTTATCAAAGAAGCAGGAGATATAAATTAACTCTGCAACTTAAAGAACTGACAAAGAACGTAAGGAAGAACCCACCAGAGATCTTCAAAGTCAGCATGCTAAAATTTTTTTGAAGAAATAAGGATTACATAAGTTCTAAGTCTGGCAAAAAGACGCATGTACAGAATGAAGAAGAACAAACTGAGAGAAAGCACGAAACCCACATCTGAACGTTCCACAATGAAATTGTAGAAAACAAAATTAGAAAAATAAAAAACTTCTTCAAAGAAGCCCGAGAGAAATGGTTGTTTAGCTATAGAAGAATAATGACTGAACTGACTGGCAATATAGCCCTGTGTTATTAGATGAGTAGCCCAGACAAATAAACAAAATTTCCTAAACCAATACAGTACTTACTCAGAAATCAGGCAAAAAGAGGAACTCAGTCTCAAATAGAGACTTTTTTGAAAAGCCAACTTCTTTGATTCTGATTCTCAACTTACAATACTAACATTTAACCTGTGCACAAAGCTGGTGCAAGAGAAAATAGATTTGTTTAGAACTGCAGAGTAATTAAAGAGGAGCTGAGGGCATTCATCTGATGACCCCAAATTTACACACACTGCTGACCATTGTGTCTTTCGGTGTTTGTTGGTTAACAGATCTGGATTAGAAGGATACGTTATTCCATGTACTCTCAAGTGTGGAATTTCAGGAACAATGCTTTTATATGAGAGCATCCTGATTCTAAGACTAAACAGAAATATTTATGGACTGCTTTCCTTGTGTCTATGCACTCCTTTTGAGTATATATTTCAGAGAGGTCCAATGGTGAAAGAAAAACAGTTCTTCAATGCACAGATTGAATCACATCCTCTATGCTGGGCCCCGGGAGGAGATTTCTGGCAAAAATACAACTCTGACTTGCAATATCCAACAGAGAGTTGATGTAAAAGTTCTCTCAAGAAGGCCTCTGGTCAAAAATCTTGGGTTTAGCTATCCCAAGCCAGAGGAAGCTGACTCCTGATATATAAGAAGGCTCGGCTAGAGTGGCAGTGTCAACAACTCACCGACAATTGAGGGGATTTATCGAACTGTCCTGTGGATAGGGATAGATATAAACAGAAATCCTGTTCATGTCTGTTTCCTTCGTACCTCTGAAAACCTCAAACACTTACTAAGCATATCACAGCCTTTTAGTTAGTGACGATCTCTGTTTCTAAAAATATAACCACTATTGTATTTGTCCAAGATGCCTCACCAATGTATCAGCGGCCTCCCCCAACTAAGAGATATTGTGAAATGCATTCTTTTAGTTGAGTGCATTGCTTTTGAATTCTATAAATATTTTTTCTATGGTTATTTTATTGAGGAAAAGGTGAGTGTGAATATTGAGTAGGTAACTTGAAATCTCTGCTACAGAAATTAGAGAATCATGAAATGTTTGTGATTTAACTCATCAGTTGCTTCATGCACTGATTTTCTATCCATGCATAACATGATTCTTAGGCCTGCCTACATCAATTTTGGTCCAGAAACTCTTCGTTTAGCCCATATGACTGGAACACTGTCTTTTATTGTAAGTTCTCTCCTCTATTTTCTTTATTCTAAGCCACAACTATGGTTACTAATTTCCTTGGTCATTGAATAGACAGGCTGTCCTCTTCACATTCTTCTATAGTATTGGAAACCCCCTGTGTCATTTAAATTTTGTTGTGTAGAAAACCACCCCAAATTTTAAAGTCTTAAAACAGCCATTTTATTTTCTCCAATAATTCTGTGGACTTATTTGACATAGTTGGTCTACCCTTCAATCGGTATCACTAGAAACACTATTTTTTTTTTGTTTCTAAAACTACCAGTTATCTAATAGATACAATTTCTATTATGTAGATTTTGTATGCCTAAATTACTTCATGCTAAAACAAAATACAAATAGTGGTTTAATTCTCCAAAGAGTCTCAGTATAAAATACTTGAAGAATGAGACTAGAAATTTTAAAAGATTAACATGTGAATCATTTTCTCTCTTTCTTTCCTCTTATAGCCCAAACTTTCAGTATTTAAGTGGGGACCAACATTATATCTGAGGATATTCTATCTGGAAGCAATCTTGGACTATTTTCTGTCTCAGAATCTGAAAACAGAATATCTTTTCACTCTCAAATAATTTGCACAGAATTTATTAAGAAAAAAAGCTTTTCTTGAATTTGAAAGAAAAGAGAAACAGAAAAGACATTTATCATATTTTTGGCTTGCTATTTGATCAATAAATGTTGATATATTTCTCTGAGTTTTTGACTTCAGAAACATATGCTAATATGCATGCAGTTGTGACACCTAGTAAAGCAGACACATTTTTCCACAATATGGAGTTATTTTAATAATTCTTCAGAGTTAAAGTATTTCCATAGAGAAAAGATAAAAAACCACATTACCAGCAAAAACAAATAATCATACACATAATTAAATACAATCAACAACCATATTTTCCTACTTAAAGAAAAAAAAAACTAAATCATGACACAAGGTGATTATTTGGACATTATTACTACAAAGAATTTATGCACAAGTTTAGCATAAAAACACAAGCTATTTATTTATGTAAACTTCTAAACATGGTGCCACAGTTGTTGAGAAGTCTAGAGGAGTCAAAAGGTTAAATATTTCTTTGTAATTTCTCTTTGTAATTCTAGAAATTTTGTAGAAGGAGCTTCACAAAATCATGTAGACAATTGAAATATACTGAACTTACATTCCCATAATTGTTAAAGTCAGAAATGAATGACCATATGCCAGGGTACTGTTTAAAGCAAATATTAATGCATCTTAAAACTATGTCTCTGTTGGAACATTACAATTTAATTATGTAGGTACATTATAATTTTTCAGTTTGTATTTTGGAGGGGGATTTATGATGTAACATCAATAAAACAGAAAACTGACATAAGAATACAAATATAAAGACAACAGAAGGCAGAGGAGAAGAGCTATGTTCCTGAGAGGAGAGCAGTAAAGGGATAGTGAAATGACTAATTAAGGCAATAATAAAATTTAATGAAAGGGGATTGATAACTTACAGAGAAAGCTGAGAACCAGTGTTGGAAGAGAAACTGAAATAGATTTGGAGGAGCAGAAAAGAAGCGGGGGAGATATTTGGGACTGCCCCATGCAGTTAATCAGGAATTCAAGATTCAAGATTCAAGATTTTCAGCATATGTCCTCCAAGCTCCCCACTGAAGTGGAAAAGAACCAACCACACTTAGTCATCTCAGTCTATATATCAACATATATAGCATCAGATATCGCAACATATCAACATATTTGCTACAAACAAGAGTTCTATTGTTAAAGGATCTTACAATCTAAGGCATTCTACAGATTGAATGCAATCCCCATCAAAATCACATTGACGTTTTTTAAAGAAATAGAACAAAACCATCAGATTTGTAGGGAAGCATAGAAGACCCGAAGTTGCCAACACCATCCTGACAAAAAGAATAAGGCTAGATGCATCAGTCTTCCAGATTTTAATTAGATTGCAAAGTGACAGTAATCCAAGTGGCACAGTATTGGCAAACGCACCAGCCAGCAGAACAGATTCAAGAGTCAGAAGTAAACCCATGTTTGTATGGGCAAATAAATTTTAACATAAAAACCAAAAGCATGCAGTGGAGAACTGAAAGCTTCTTCAGTAAGTGATGCTGGGAAAACTGGAAAGCCACCTGCAAAAGAATGAAACTAGACTGTTGTCTATCATCAGACACCAAAATTAAACAAAATAGATGAAGGACCTGAATATAAGCCCTAAAATAATGAATTACATAGAAAAAAACAGAGGTACTCAACTCATGGATGTTTGCATTTAAAGAGAGTTTTCTTAATCTGGTCTCAAAGGCAAGGGAAGTAAAAGAGAAATAAGTAAATAAGTGGGTCTATAAGAAACGAAGAAGCTAGCCAGCTACCTTTCTATCCATTTAACTGTCATCTATTTTATCATCTATCTATATCTATATCTATCTATCTATCTATCATCTATATATTAATAAGTCTTTCTATCAATTCATCAATGTGTCACTCTAAAACAATATTTTAACTTTCCTAATATTGATGAATCATGTAAAATCTTAGTTTTATTTAAACATTAGTCTAATTGTTTATGTATAAAAATATTCAACTACTTGTTAACTTATCAAATTACCTACTATTTATCTATTTCTCTATTCATCTCTTCATCCAACTTGATTCTGTATATTTATTAATTTTTATTTTAATATAGAAATTTTATATATTGCTAAATCACTAATCATTCTTTTTGTCAGTGTATCTCTCTATCAATCTATTTATTTATCATCTACTTATCTCTATATCTCTATTCATTTTGCTTTCTATTTATTTTTCTGTCTATTTTTTATCAATCCATCTACCTATCTAACATCTATTTGCACGTTTTTAATTTTTATTAATATATAGGAAATTATCAATATATTTCTAAATCAGTGATTTTTCTCTTATTATGTGTAATTTAACATTTATTTACATTCTATTTTTCTCTTCATCTATCTACTTATCTATATTCTAAGTATGTATCTATTTCTCTACCTATGAAATAGAATTTTATTTTTCTATCTAAATATATATCTGAATATCTGTCTATTTTTTACCTTTGTCTTTATCTATCTAATATGTATTCATCTATTTTAAAACCATTACATATCTAGCTCTCTAGCTAACATACATTTATTTATCTATATCAATATAATAATTTTAAATATATCATTTCAACAAAGTATTCCTCAAAACAATATAATAAACTTAATGATAAATAATGCAAATAATGTGTTTTAATTAATAAATACCTGTCTAATTGTTTGTGTATCTGAAATCTAGTTTTTAATTTCTCTGTCAAATTATCTCATATTTATCTATCAATGAATCTATCTTTGTATCATCCATTCTATTTTTTGAGCATGACATTCATCCATTCTTACCTTCATCATCATATATCTAAATATGTACTTATTTATCTAAATTCTTTAATTATCTTTATTAATTTATTTCATAATATATCAAATTATCATAATATACTTCTAAATTACTGAACTTACTTTATTTACATTTATATATAGCTATATATCTATTTCAATTAATTTATCAATAACAATTTCCACATGGATACCAAATAAATTTTTGTGAAACAAAATTTTTTAACTTACATAATAATAACTAATAAAAAATTTAATTTTTTATTAATCTGTATAATTGTCTATGTATCTAAATATCTAACAATCTATTCATGTATCATTCGACCTAAAATTATATATCACACTACCTATCTATTTATTCATGCTTCCATCCATCTTTCCATGCATCCATTACCCTTTATATTTATCTCCGTATCTATCTATCTATCATCTATCTATCTATCTATCTATCTATCTATCATCTATCTATCTATCTATCTATCTATCTATCATCTATCATCTATCTATCTATCTATCTATCTATCTATCTATCTATCTATCTATCATCTATCTATCTATCTATCTATCTATCTATCTATCTATCTATCATCTGTCTACCTCTTTATCTATCTATCTATTATATATCATGTAAAACATGTTAGTTTATTTAATAGCATCTGTCTAATTGTCTATGTATCTAAATATCTAACTATTGTTCTACCAGTCTATCTCATATTTATATATTAATCTATTTTTCTACCCCCATTTTTATCTATCTATGATCTATCAACCTATCCATCTATCTATCACCTATCTATGTTTGTATCATTGTCTATCAATGCATATGCATACTATTCTATCATTTTTCTATTATCTATTTACCTATCATCAATCTATCTTTTTTCTCTTTTTATGTATCTCTTTGTTTGTTTCTAGTGATTAAAGCATCTATATTTTTATCTATTCTCTATGTATTTTTAGTATATTTTAATATATCAAATTATCATTATGTTCTAACACACTAATTCTTGTCTCATTTATCTTACTATATATGTTTGTAACATCTATTTCTTACATATATATTTAATATCTATCTATATCTTTTATTATACCTTTAAATCTCTATCAATTATTTATTTCTTATCTTTCTATCCATAATCTATTCAATTATATTTTATGTATTAAATATTTTTTTGCATCTTTAAGTATTTCATAATCTATCTCTATACAAAACTATATATTCTATTTATATATTAGTCTAATGTTTTTTTATCTATCTATTTAAACATTTTCTCTCTGACATATATTCATCTATGCTTCTCTTTATTCATATATCTTTCTAGAATCTATCTTTTTATAATTCTATATTTTAATTCATTTATACAATTCCTACTCATATATCTATTTATCTAAAGGAATATTCATTTAATTATGTTTATCTCGATTTCTCACTCAATCCATTTATTCATTCATCTCTCTATTGCTTAAATATTTTTTATGTCTGTTTACTAAGTGCTCTAATTTTTGTCTATCTAATTTTCACTTTTTTATCATTTATCTATATATTTAAATATTTATCTGTGTATCTATCATGTATTTATTTTTCTATTTATCTACCATTCCTCTATTATATATGTATCTAATCTATCTATCATTCTATGCATCCATCCATCCACCATCTATCCATGCATTTCCCCATGTGTCCATGCATCCATTCAGCCATTTAACTATAATTCTTCTCTCTATATATATAATCAAACTATGTAACTATCTGTTTATCTTTCTTTTTATGTATGTAAATTTTTACTCATCTATATATCCATTTACCTATATATCTATGTGTCATTTATCATTCTATTTATATATATATATATATATATATATATATATATATATATATATATATATATATATATATATACTTTTTTTCTTTTATCCATCTATTTCTCTTACTAACACCTAGTCATTAATTTTCTAGCCATTGATGTTTCTTATTATTTATCTATTTGTAATCCATCTACTTATTCATGTATCTGAATTAATTTATCTATGAATCTCATCTTATTGAATCAATAATGTGTCTCTCTAATACAACATTTTAACATACCTTATAATTGATCAATTGTGTAATCTATTTTAATTTAAATATTTATAACTATGTAGAAGTTAAAGAAGGTATTTTTGTATTACATATATTTTAACTTACATACTGATTGATAAATCAAGTGAATCATATTGGTTTTAGATGAACATTTGTATAATTTTCTAAGTATCTAAATATCTAACAATCTATTATTCTATGCATCAAGGTACCTCACGTTCATCTTTCTCGATACCTGTTATTCATCCATAAATCACTTTTTTATGCACCCTATATCAATCTACCATTTATCTACCTATCTATCATCTATCTATCTATCATCTATCTATCTATCTATCTATCTATCTATCTATCTATCTATCTATCCATCCATCTATCTATCATCTATCTATCTATCATCTATCTATCTAACATCTATCATCTATCTATCATCTACCTATTTATCAATCTATCTATTTATCATCTATCTATATCTATTTATATATCTATCATCTGTCTATCTGTCTATCTATTCATATTTTACGTATCATCTTAATAATTTATTTATTTTACATATCTAACTGATCTAATCTACTATTTGTCTATCCCTCCATCTTTACATCCATTTGTCCAACTCTCTTCTCTTTCTATATATTTATGTTTTTACTTTTTACAGGTGTATCTGTTTTTGTATCTAACACTATCTTTTGAGCCATTTAGCTATCCATTTATGTATATATCTTTTAATATCTTTCTGTTATTTGTTTGTGCATATCAATTTTCTATTCAAAGCAATCTAATCATAGAATAAAAAATCAGTCAAAACATAAAATTTTAACTAAGCTAATAATAAAACATAATACAGTTATATGTTTTATTTCATAAATATCTGTCCTTCCCTATAAATATATAATTATGTTTTAATATATCTATCAATCACACACCAACATATTTATCTAATCTATCTATTATTCTCTCTTCCATCCATTCATCCATCATTACGTATGTATGTATGCAAGTATGTATGTAGCTACCTATATATTTATCTAAATATCTATTTACTATGATACACCTATCTACCTTCTACTTGTTGAACATATCTTTATTAACATATCTTTTAATATATAAATTATCCTAAAGAACAGCAAATCACTGTAATTCACATTGTTATGTATCCTACTATTTGTTTGTATTATCTTTCTATTTATATGTCTATGATGTAGTTCTCAATATATTTATCCAACCATATAATTTCTCAATCCATACTTATCTATCATACAAAATGTATCTCTCTAAATTAATATTTTCACTTACCTGTTAATTTATAAATTGTGTAAAAGATGTTACTTTTAATTAATACATCTTTGTCTACTATATATTTATTATTTATAAATCTATATGCATTTCTCCATATACATATCATTTTTATCTATTAAAATATCTACTTTTTTATCTATCTGAATATTTATTGATTTTTCTATTTATTGTCTATATTTTTCTCCTATCTGACATCCATCTCTCTTACCATTTCTGCATTCGTTCATCATCCCTTCATCTATCCATGTATACATCCATCTATGTTTAAATCAGCCTTCTATTTGTTTTATGTTTCAATCTATCTTTCTATTCTTCTACCTACATGATATATCTATCGTCTATCTATCTATTTCTCTGGGATTTCATCTATCTCTCTATACATCTATGTATATATCAATCTATTAGCTATTTATCTAAGTACCTTACAACTATTCATCTATCTTTCTACCCATTTATCTTTCAATTTATGCATCATCTACCAATTTATCTTTCTATAGAATTCATTTATTTATTATCATCTATTATCTGAACAAGGTACCTCTCTACATAATTTACTACTAATAATTTATATTCCATTTAAAAATATTAGTTGTATTAATAAACATTCGTTTTATTGTTTATGTAATTAAATATTTTACACTCTATGTATCAATCTATTTCACAACTATACATCTCTCTATCATCAATCTATGTAATCTTTATATTTACCTTTTCTTCCATTCATTCATTTAATTATCTACCCACCCATCCACCATTATCTATATTTCCACATATCCATTTCTTTAACTTCTGCATGTTTCTTTTTAAATTAATCTCTTAATATATCAAATTTTCATTATATATTTCTAAATAACTTTTTCTGTCTGTGAATCTTCCTATTTACTACTTCCTATTTTTTATTTATCAAACAATTTGAGTATATCTATATCTATATGTATTTTTATAGCCCTCTTAATTTATCTATCACCTATCATTTATCTATCTTTCCTTCTCTTTTGCCTTTTTTTCTACATCTATTTACCCATCATTTATTTATCTCCAAATCTATCTCTTATCATCTTCTTTCTTTTTATTGATAATCTATTTATGTTCTATATATTTATTTTATTTATCAATGTAACAATTATGAATGACCATCTCTAAACATTGTTATTTTCTATTTACTACATAGGTTGATATTTTCTCTTTATATGTTATTTCCCATAACAATTGATATATCTCTATTTTGTCCATCTCTCTTTCTATCAGTCAATAGATGCATCTTTTCATGTGTCTGTTTGCATTGTGTTTTTGTGTACGTCTTGCTTTGCATTCATTTCCTTAAATAATTCTTACCATCATTTCTTCTATCTCTCGACTGATCTATTTATCTATCTATCATCTATCTACCAGTATATGTATCTATCAGATTAATTGTCTATTTTTCTAACTTCTATCTATCTATTGATCTCTTTATATATTATTCAAGCTATCTTGTGTATATCAATTTATCATAATTTCTATATATTTCTATCATTTTTTATCCATTCTTCTATCCATCAGTACATGCACTCCTCCATCCATTCGCCCATCTATTATTCATCCATGCAAAGATCCATGTTTCCATCCACCTTCTGTCTTTTATCTAGATAGCCAGCTATTATCTATTTATATCTATCATCTATCTATCTATCTATCTATCTATCATCATCATCATCATCATCATCATCATCATCATCATCTATCGTCTCTATCTATTTATCTAGCTATCTAGCTATCATCATCATCTCTCTGTCTCGCTGTCAGCTATATTTATATATATCTATGTATAATCTATAATTTTATCTATCACCTATCTATCTATCATCTATATGTATGTACCTATATATCATCTATCATCTATGTATGAATTTGTCTAACTATGTAACTATTTTGTATTTAAGTATCCACCATTTTTACCATTTTCATTTATTTAACTACCAATCTCAATTTTTTCCATTTATAAGGTGTTTTATTTTTCTCTAAGATAATTATATTTCTATTTGGCCATATATCTCTCTTTATTTCAATCAACATACATATATTTCTATGTATGTAACTCCCTGTGTGTCTGTTTTTCAATCTGACTCTGTGTGTTTTTATATTAATGTTCATGGATTCTTTGATATCCATCCTTCCATTTATCAGTGTATTCATCTGTTTGTTTAGTTATCTAACTATATCTATTTATCTGTTTAGTTATCTAACTATATATTTATCTGTTCGTTTAGTTATGTAACTATATCTATTTATCTACATACTAGAATCTATCTATTCAACAATGTATTTTTTTAATAATAGATTTAAAATAACTAATCATTTTTAAATCATGGAATATATGTTAGTTTTACCTAATAAATATCTGTGTGAGTGTCTTGTATATAAATATCTATTTACATATTGTTAAATCTGAGTCATCACTATTTATTGATCTTTCTATTTATCCATAATCTATCTATTTATGCAATGTATCTATTTATCATTCTATGCCTCCATTCATCCATCCGTCCTTCCAAGCATCATCTATCAATATATGTACATATCTATCTAAATGCTGAAAGTATGTTAATTAATCTATCTCATAATATATTAAATAATAATTATAAATTTCTAATCCTGGATCTTTTTTGTTTATTTGTCTATTATTTTTTGTTCTTTCTACATATTTATTGTCATCTATTAGCTATCTACATTTTTTCTAAACTCTTATTTATCTATCTATTATCTATGTATTATATTTATTATTATATCCATTCATTCATCTATCCAACCGTCACCTATTTATATATGTATCTACTTATGTAACTTCTTTATGTATCCTTCTTTATCTATCACTTTACATATCAAATTATCATCATATACTTATAAATCACAGATCATTCTTTCTGTATGTATCTTACTATTTATTTGGGTTATTTTTTCTATTTATGTATTCATTTATTTAAGTATATTGGTATCTTTCTCAATATTTATTTTTTTATCTTTGTATCTATCATCTATCTATTTTCTATCAATTTATCTATTTATTTTTTAATAATCTTTCCTTGTTCTATTTATTTACCTATTTCTTTATCTAACGATGTTCTTTGTATTTAACTATATAAATATCAATATGCATATTTATTTATTTAAATTTTTATATCCACTCCATTTTCGTGGTATACTCCTTAAGTATCTATCTTTCAGTCAACTATCTACCTTACATATGTATATATATATATATATTAATTTTAATATATAAAATTATCATATTGTATTACCAAATAACTTCATTTTTTATGTATCCTACTATTTATTTGAGCTGGATCAATCAATCTTTTTATGATTCTATTCTAGTTTTATCTAACTATTATTTATGTATCTATAACTATCTATCCATTCAACAACTTATCTCTCTAAAACAATATTTAAGCTGACCCAGTAATAACTCATGCACAATATGTTGGTTTTATTTAATGTTATTAATTGTCCGTGTATTATGTGGTTATCATTTTACCAATTTATGTAGGTTTATCTATTTATGTATTTGTCTATTTATGTATTTATCTTTTTATATATCTATCAATATATCTTCCTATTGATCTTCTTATGTATATGAATATTTATCAATCTTCTGTTATATCATCTAATTATCTATCTATAGGATTTTCTAAATCTATCATCTATATATCTATTTTTTCTTTCAATATATCTTTTATCTACCCATGCATTTATATATGCATTTTCATCCATCCATTTATAATTCATCTTTCTATCCATCTTCCACCCACCTATTTATTTTTCTATCTCTAGGTATCTGTCTCTCTGTCTGTCTGTCTGTGTATCTATTTATCTATCATCTAACATCTATTTCTCATCATCTATCTATCATTTTTCATGTCTTTATCATCTGTTATATAGCTTTCTATGTCTTTATCATCTATTATATATCTTTCTGTCTTTATCCTCTATCTATTTATCTATCTATCAACTATCTATCAGTCTTTCTCAATTTATCTAACCATACATATATCTGTCTATATAAAATTTGACTCATTTCTTTATTTGAACATCTATTTTTCTGTCTATGGATGTATCTAGGTAACTCTTTATGTATTGATGTATCTATACATGAATGTAACTATCTATGTATTATCTATTTATATAAAAATATCTTATACTATCTATAAATGTATTCAACGATGAAACTTTTTATGACAAAATTTTTTAACATTTACCAAATGATTAATATGTCTAGGTACAGATAATTCGATTTATATTTTTTATCTATCTTGTTATCTGTCTGCCTACATATTTATACATCTATCATCTATCTATGTATCGATGTTTTCTCTTAATATTTATACTCTAATTATCTAGGTAGATATCTATATTTGTATTTATCTATCTTCTCTCTGTTTATCCATCTTTTCCTCTATCCATCCATCTATTTATATATTTTTATCTCTCTATCAATCTATTATCTAGCTAATTATCTATCTAATTGTTTATCCAATCATGCTTATATCCATCAACATTTATCTGTCATCTAAATATCTAGCTATAATATTATATAACTACCCATCTATTAATCTTTTTATTTACTTATCTGTTTATCACCTATCTCTTTATGTATTATCAATGTATCTATTCGTAGTTTTCTATTTGTATATCCAACATTATATCTTTTAAAAACAATATTTATCTTACCTAATGTTTTATAAATCCTTTAAAATGTGAATTTCCCTAATAAATATCTAATAGTCTACTTATTAAAAGCTTTATTAACATTTGTGTCATTCTATCTTATTGTCATGTATAAAACTTTGTTGTCTCCATCTATCTACCTATCTATCTATATATCTACATCTATCTAGGTTCTATCATCTATCAATGAATCTCTCTATTTCTCCATTTTATCTTTCTACCATTTTATAAATATACATATACATTTTCATTCATCCATCAATCTTCTGAACCATATGCATCTAACTATGTATCTTTCTATATATTTATCTATTTCCTTTTGTATGTATCTTAATTTATCTATCTTTTAATATACCTTTTATAATTGTATATTTCTGAATCTCTAATCATCTTTTATCTGTGCTTCTTACAATTTATTTGTGTTCTATCTTTCTCTTTATCTATCTATCAAGATATTATTTTTCTTTCTATTTAACTAACTATAACTTTATGTGTTTATTTACTTATATATGCGTGTGTATATATATATATATGATCTATTTTTATCTATATATATATAATTATATATAGATAGATATAGATATATGATCATATATATGATCTATTTTTATCTATCTAATTATAAATATTTTTGTCATTTATCTATTAATCATCAATTTATCTATTCTTTATTATCTCTATTAAATATTCATACATCAATCTAACAACTGTTTATATATCTATGATTCTAACATTAATACATCTTTATATATAGCCATATATATATATGCATATGTATATGTATATATATATTGTCTTTATATATAGCTCTCTCTATATGTATATATTTATATATTTGTCATCTATATATCTATTCATCCATACTTAGTGTATCTATCTGTCATGTATCTAGTTTTACATGTATTTCTATTTCTCTTATCCACCTATCTGTCTACCTATCATTGTATTTATGTATTTATTTATAAACTATTCATTATTTTTCTCTCTATCTTCTGTTTAAACATTAATCAATCTATCTAACTTACTATTTATCATCTATCTTCCTGTTAATGTATATATCTACATATCTTTCTATCTATTTCTTTTTCTATTCATTCCTCCACTCATGCATCACTTATTTTTCTATCTGTCTGTCATCTATCAATCCATGTCTCATTTATATTACCACCTTTCTATTCTTCTATGTTAATCTCTGTCTTTCTATTTATGAGTCTGTCATTTATCTATCCATCTAATCATAATCAATTAATCCAGTAAACTATGTGTGTGTTTGTATGTATGTATCTATATATGTATCTGTGTATGTTAGCATGTATCTATCTATTTATGTATGTCTCTACCTATATCTTTCTATCATCTATCTATTTATCATTTATTATTGTATCTATGTATCTATCTATTGTCTGCTTTTTATTTTTTCTCTAACATCTATACAACTATATTTCTAATAATTAATCTACTTATTTCTGCATATGTCTACCAATAGATAAATATGTAGATAATAAATAGATAAATACAGATTGATGGATAAATGAATAGATAAATAGATAAATTCATAGAGAGGTAGATAGTAGGTATATAGTTTTATAGTGAAATGGAATTATACTTAAATAACAAGATAGAAAATCAGAATTGTTCTTTGAAACATATATTGATCATAGGTTTATGAAATTATTTTATGATAGATAATCAGATAAATACTAGATCAACAGATCTATACATAAATGAATAGGTAGAATAATAAAAAGACAGGGAGACACATATTAAAATATGTAACTACAAAAATAAAGAAATACATATCTCTCTATATATACATATAAGTATAAATACATATCTATATATACATATGTAGATATAGATATATAAATAAAGCAATAGATATGTATATAGATTGATAGATCAGTACATAAATAGATAAATATATCAATTAATAGGAGTTCTTCTAAAATAGATACATTGATCATTGTGCCATAAAAATGATAAATAACAAGAACTTGTCAAACGTTAATATATAGCAAAATGGTGAAATATCATATTAGGTAATATAATATATCAATGAAAGATAGGTGCATAGATAGGCATAAAAATAAATAGATAGGTAAACCCATTGATTAATTCATAGTGAGGTAAACATAAAGTCAAAGACTGTTCAAAATAAAAAAGATAGGATATTTAAACGTTTAAACTTAAAATACATACATACATACATACATACATATATATATATATACACACATATATATGTAAAATTGTAAAACATAAAAAACAGAAATTATGTAAATAACAATAAAAATATTAAACATTACAAACCATAGATGTTATATATATAGTGAGAGAAAAATTGACACAGGTAAATAATGACATACATATACAGAAATAGAAAAATTATAGAATATTATAAAATAAATTGAAATATAGGTAAACAAAAATAAATAGATATTTAAATTAATAGAGATATATAATAAATAATGAGCATCTGTATAGATAAGTCAATCATTCATATAATTTTAAAAGATTGTACTATAAAAAGATACATTGTGAATTAGAGAGTTATAGGTAGCTAGATTTATATAGATAGATAAATATATACATAGATAGATTGAAGATAGAGAAATATAAAAAATATAGGACAAACAGAGAGCCTTGTAAAAGATATGTGAGAGAATGAAAGATCAGTTGATAAATAGATAGATAGAGAAATAGATAGATGGTTACAAATACCATTAAAAAACAACTAACCCTCTGTACATAGATGTATTAAACTAGGGTAAATTAAAAAATATTTTTTTAATTATTGGATTCACAGCATGATAAATAGATATAAATACATAAATAAATAAATAATTAAATAAGCAGATAAATTTATAGGTTGATAAATAGATAGATACATAGTAAAATAGTAACATAGACGTACATAAAAATAAAAAAAATGTTTGAAAAGCATAAAATACATTAGAGATGAAGAGAAAATTAAAATACTATTAGATATTAAATAAAACATGTTATATACATACATATATAAATATGAATTAAGAAAAAATGACAGATGAAGTATAGATAGAGATTGAGAATGAGAGATTTAGGTGAAATAATCACTCATATGTAGATAAATAAATAAAGATATATAATGTAGATAAATAGAAAAGTAAAAAGTCAGATATATAAATAGATACTTGGATAGTAAAAAAAATAGCAATACTATAATATTTTAGATTTAGATATATCAATTTTTTTAAAATTAAGATATTGTGTGAAAGAAAAATGCAGTATAAAAACAAACGGTTATTAATATATAGATAGATTCATATAGTTATATATATTGCTAGAAAGAGATACAAAAAAACAAACAAAACCTATTATGTAAATAAATATTAAAAAATAATAGATGTTCAATAGATAAATACATAAATAGAAGAATAGAGAAATAGCCAAATAACATACCATTATAGAGATAAATAAATCAACAGTTCATAGATATATATCTTTACTTGAATTAAAATAAAGCATTTTTATTAAAAGATAAATATCAGTATTCAAAATAGATATACAAATAGATAGACTGATTAACATAAATAAAAGATCATGAAATAGATGAAAAAACATAAATAATTTGATACATAATGAGATAAAAAATAAAGAGATAAATATATAAAATAATAATATGTATACATACATATGTATAGGTAATACATAGATAGATTGATAGAAGATAGATAGATAGATAGATGATAGATAGATGATAGATAGATACTAAATTAGACAAATTAAAATATTTCTGATGGATAGACTACGATGTATATATAATAAATACATAGATAGATGATAGATGATAGATAGATGATAGATAAATAGATTATAGATGATGAATTTAGATAGATAGACTGCTAACAGAATGTAATTCTAATACTGGCATTGATCAATCATTAATCCAAAAAAGAGATAGATAGTAGAAAATAATGCAGATAGTTAATGAATAGTATAAGGTAGGAGTTATTGATTAAAAAAAAATAGATGTTTGAATGACAGAAGTTTAAATATGTGGATAGATACTAGTTAAACAGTGGAATAAAATACATAAAAAAACTACTAGACAGTGTATATTGGAATAAAAAATATTGAAATAAATGTTTCTGTAGTCAGAATGCCAACAGCTAATAAATAAATAAGTACATAATATATATATATATATATATATATATATATATATATATATATATATATATATATATATAAATTATAAAGAATATTTGATGATAAATAGAATGTCAGATAGATGACAAATAGACAGTTATCTAAATAGATAGAGACATAGACAATTATACAAATAGTTACTGTGAAAACTATATTTTTTATAGATATATTAATCACTAAGAAAATTATTAAACATTCTGTTACAGAGAAATACACTGAAGAAAAAGAGGCAGTTTTTAATAGATACATAATATATAAACAACAGATCATTTGTTTAATATATTGATTGAATAAATTGATACTAAAATCAATAGTAAAATAAAAAGATGTACCTATGAAAATCAGAAACTTAAAAATTACATATAGTAATATATCGTTAATTAGACTGACAAATGTTCTCACATATAGACAGTTACATAGAAGCAAAGATGGATATTTGAAAGATGATTGATTAATAGATAGATTGATATATAGATATAGATAGATGAATATGTCTGCATAGAGATAAAGATAATGTTAAAAATGAGCTAAATTTTATATATAACCTATGATGGATAGGTAAGTAAATAAAGGTATATCTTATAAATAAATACATACTAGAGTTATAAAAATTCAAATAAATCATCATAAATTTATGTATAGATTACATAATATGGCGATAGATAATTATTAGAAAATTAATTAGATAAGTAATACAGTAATACCGACAGATAAATAATGAACAAATAAATAATTTTTGAGGTGATAAACAAAGATAAATAAATACATAGATAGATATATAGACAGATAAAGAAACAAATAGGTAGATCAAAAATAGATAAATAAGGTTGATCAGTGCATATACATATAATATTTATAAATACTGTTAGAAATATAAAAGATAATAGTATATAAATAATTGTAGGGAGAAATTGATAGATCATCATACAAACAGAAGATGAGAAAATCAAACTTTATGTAGATAAAATATCTATAGTTAGTTATATTAACTAATAGTTTGGTCATAGATAGATTACAGTAGATACATTGATATTAAATAAACAGGTAGACAGATATATAGGTAGAATCATAGATAGATAATAGAGTGATAGATGATAGATGGATAGATGATAGATCAGAGATTGAAAGATAGACATATATATATATCAGTATATATATATATATATATATATATATATATATATATATATATCAGTATATATATATATATATATACACATACATAGATTAAATGATTAATATGAAGAAAGACAAATAGCAAGGTTATTAGAAAAACAACATCTGTACATTTATATGTCAATTCAGAGTTAAAAATGAAGATTATATAGAGAGAATTATGGTTATATATGTTTTCGTGGATAGTTAGATAAATCGAAAGACAGACATGTAAATATCTAAGCAATTTGAAACATTGTTTAACAAAGAAGAGATATTGTGAATAGGTATATCAATACAAAAGGAATAAAAAAACTGATGTTTCAGAGAAATACATTGAACAATAGATAGATTGTTTGTTATAAATAGATGGATGACTATAGATAGGTAAAAAGACAGAAGATATACAACTAAATACAAGAAAAACGGACACGTTGAAGATAGACAGATGATAGATAGATGATGATAGATGATTGATAGATAGGTAGATAATAGATAGATTAGATAGATAGATAGATAGATTAGATAGATTAGATAGATAGATAGATAGATAGATAGATCATTACCCACTGATATAATGATTGAAAGGGATAAATAGATGACAATAGATAGATATATGACAGATAGATAGATGACAGATAGATGATAGATGATAGATAGATAGATAGATAGATAGATAGATGGATAAATAGATACATGATAGATTGGTATGTAGATAGATAGGTAGAAGATAGATAGATGATAGATGAAAAGCTGTTGTTAGATGATAGATAGATAGATAGATAGATAGATAGATAAAAAAGATGATAGAGAGATAAAATGTAGTTAGAGAACTATACAAATAGTTTGAAAAACTAACATTCTTTGCATAAACATATTTATTGCCAGGTAAATGAAAATTTTGTAAGAGAAAGTTACACTCTAAAAGAGATATATTAAAAGTTATAAATATTGATAGATATTAATACATTCAGTTAGACAAATTGATATAGATAGGTAAATGAATAGATACATAAATACATAGATAGATATATAAATACATTGACAGAAAAATGAATGGAGGACAAATGGACAAACACAAGGACAGAGGTACAAATTGACATAAATCACAAGTACCAACAGAAGACACACAGACAGACAAATAAATATATCCTCTATATAAACGTATGTTGAGTCATAAATGTTCTATAAGAAAAAAATTAGTGATATATCTATCATAAGGCAAAAACATAATAAAGAGTTGACAGTTAAATAGAAACTGGAATGTTTCATAATACTTAAATACATAATAGATACATAGATAACTTCATAGACAGATAGATGAAGTAAGTGTCAACTGACAGATGAAAGTGACAAAGATAGATGATAGTTTGATAAAAAGAAATATAGATATACTGATGATAGAAACATAAATAGATATAGATGTAGATAGACAATTAGATGTATAGATCCACAGATAGATACAAATATAGGTAGACATATGAATAAATAGATATTAAAGTGATATACATATATGTAGATACAAAATGACCTAGAAAAAATAAATTGTTATGTAAACAAAGTCAACTTTTACTTAATTTAAAAGTACAGTTTGTTAAAAATATATAGATAAGAGAGTAGACAGATATTTGGTAGACAGATGAACAAATAGATGTCTGTTTAGAATGTCAGATGAAGAGATATTAAAATGAATAGATAGATGATGATGATAGATTGTCAATCAATAGGGAATTAAACACATCATAATATGTTAATTGAATACCAACCTTTAAGTAAATTATAAAAGATTGCTTTGTAAACTGATCCATTATAAAATAGATATATAGGTAGTTACAGATAAACTAGATAGATAGATGATTGAATAAAAGAGATATTTAGAAACAATGAATATATGATGGATTCAGATTAAAAAATGAATAATAAATAGTTGGAAAATTAGATAATAGATTGGTAGATATAAATATATATGAGATACATATGTAGATAAAAAATATATAGATAAAAAATTAATAGATGAATCAAATATATAGATTAAATAGTAATATGGATGTATAAGTAGAAATATAAATGTAAGATCAACAGATACATAATAGAATGATGGATAGATAGATAGATAGATAGATAGATAGATAGATGATAGATGATAGATTAATGATAAATAGAAAAATGATAGTAACATAGATATGTAGATAGAGAATTAGACAGATAGTTTAACAAATTAATATTCTTTACATTAAAGATATCTAAAGATAGATAAAAAAAAATTGTGTTATAGAAAAGTACATTGTAGAAAATATATGAAAATAGTTAAGGCAGAGAAAAATAGATATCCATAGATTGATATCAATAGATGACTAGATACATAAATACATAGATGAATAGATGATAGATTGTTAAGAAGATAGTGAAAATATGATAGACTGATAGTTAAAAACATACATACATACATTCATACATACATACACACTGAAAGGAAAGATTACTTGATAGACTGTAGATGATGATGTTAATGATATTGATGATGAAGAAGATAGATGATAGATAAATAGATGATGATAGTGATAGACAGATGATAGATAGATGATAGATAGATGATAGATGGATAGATAGATAGATAGATACATAGATAGATACATAGATACATAGATACATAGAGAGATAGATAGAAGAAATAGATATTGATAGATACACAGGCATTCAAAAACACACAAAAAATGTACCGATATATAGAAAGATAGATTTATCTTTAGGTAAATTTAAAAATTATCTTTGTTATCAGTAAATACAAAGTAGTATATGTAGGTGATAGCAAGAAGATAGAACGATAGATAGTAACTTGATATATATACAATCAGTCATTAGATATTTAGATTTTATTAAGAAAAAAGATACGTTTTTTGCATGACTTATCAACTCGTAGTTAAGTTAAAATATTGTTTAGAGAGAAACATTGTTGAATCAGATTGGAGTCGATATATAAATTGATATAGATGTAAAGTAAGTAGATTTGACATAGATAAATAGATGAAATATAGGTAGATTAATACATGGATAAATAGGTAAGTATATACAGCCATAAATAGAAAGATAAATAGATAACAAATAGATAAATGATTGATAGATATATACATAGATAGGTAGATTAATATAATGATGGATTGCAGAAAATAGATGGACATTTTGATTTATATTAAGGAGAGACAGAGACTTACACCGAAAAAGACTGATAGATACATAAAAAGACACACAGATAAATACCTAAAAAGATTTAAATATTTTTTATAGAAAAGTAAATGACAGGCCAACTGAGAGATATGTCTATCGTTAGGTAGAAAGTTATAAGTAAAAAAGAGCAAGTGCAATTGTTAAATAAATAGCAAAAGGTAAAATTTATACATAGTTAAATACATAATAGTGCATGTTTAGGTAAATAGATCAAAAATAGTTAGAACATCCGCAAATGAGAAATATAGTAATAGATGATAGATGATAGATAAATAATAGAACATACATAATATATAATAGTAAATGATAGATAGAAGATAGATTGAAATAGATATCGATAGATATACAAAACAAAAATAGAAAATCAAAGAATATATAGATAGAATAATTGTTAGAAAAAATTAAAATTGCCTTAGTTATAAAAAAATACATGGTAGGATAAATATGTCAGATAGAGAGATGATAAAGGAATAGATGATAGATAGATGAAGATAGATAGATGATAGATAGATATATAATAGATAATGCATGACAGATAGATGATATAGATAGATGATAGATAGATAGATGATAGATAGATAGATAGATAGATAGATAGATAGATAGATAGATGATAGATAGATAGATAGATAAATAGATAGATAGAGAGATAGATGATAGATGGTTAGATGAATAGATGGATAGATGATAGATTGATGACTAGATAGATAGATAGTTAGATAATAGATAAAAAGATATAGGGACAGACAGATAAGAGATAGATAGATATGAAGTAGATTGACACATTACTTATTGGATAGATATGTAGATACATACACAATTAGACAATTATTAAATCATTTTAGCCTTTTTACATGGTTTATTAATAATGTAATGAAAATATAGTTTTAAAGAGATATAATGTTAAATAAATAGTGATATATCTATTATTAGGCAGAAAGATAAATTACTAAAGAGCAATGTGGTAAAATTTATAGAGTTTAATATAGCAGTTTCAGAGACAGTTATCTACTTTTTCATATATATATTTATCAATCTTTTATCTATCGATCTACCTATTTGCTATCTATCTACTTATTCTTTATCTTTTATATCATTCTATTTATCTATAGCAATCTAAATATTTATTTTACAATGATCTTCTCTACAACACAAGATTTGTTAATTTACCAAAAGATTGATACATCTATGAACAGAATGTGAGCGTTTTCTTTATCGTGATCTGTATAATTGTGTATCTATGTATCTATCTTTATATCTATCTATCTAATATGGATCTGTGTATATATCATCTATATAACTATTTATTTAAGTATATCTATCCTTTAATGTGTATATCTATTCATTTATCAGTCAGTAATCAATTGTACTCATTTACTATTTATCCTTCCAGCGATCATTTTAATATCAATCTATAATTTGCCATAAGATCAATATATATTTTGTTTTAATTGTCAGACTCTCTAATACCATTTCTCTAAAATATTACTATAGTAATTCTTTACACATCTATTATTTATCTACATATAATTATCTACCATCTATTTTTTATTTATATATCATCTATTTTCTATTTACTACCCATTGATTTATCGGTCTATGTATCCATGAGTTTATTCATTTATCTTTTGGTTTGCTAGCCACATACATATGTATGAATCCAGCTATTATCTATCTCTATCTGACACCTTTTTATCGTACGATTTATTACCTACTCTTTATAACCAAGATTGTTTTTCACTTTACCTAACAATAGATATACCTCTCTAGAAAACATTTAATTTTCTGTTGTCTCCTGTATATGTCTATTTTTCAGGCTATCTGTAATCTAATATTTTCCTATTGATCTTCTTATGTATATATTTATCTGTGTATGTCTCTGTAAACATCAATTGAACTATTTATATCAATTCATCTCTCTATAACTATCTATTTTAGAATGTAATTCTCTATAGCCAATTGCTAAAAATTTACACATTTGATATATTTGTTTAAAGAATGTTAGTTATTTTTTATCACTATTTTTTAATTGTCAAATTGTATCTATTTATCTATCTTGTATCTATGTAATTATTTATCTTTATATCTATCATCTAACCGCTACCATTTATCATCTTTTTATGTCTATTGTTTTCAAATGTCCACTGTATTTAAATTTCTATAAACAGATTATTTATTTAACATTTATATATTTATAATGTTATTTTCTATTTCCCTTTGCATTTTTTCTCTTTTCTATTTCAGTCTCTTCTTTTATTTATTTATCTATCATTTGTCTCTCACTCGTTCTATCGATTATTGTAACATCTTTCTAAATTACTATGTATCTATTCATTTCCAAGACTATTTTCACTTATTCTCATAATCTCTCTCTATACACACACACACACACACACACACACACACACACACACACACACACACAGATCTACATAACATTGGATTTTCTCAATGTCTTTTTGCATGTTATGTATCTATTTGTATCTTAATTATTTCACTATTTTCACTATCTCCCTCATCTATTTCTATATCAAATAATCACTCAATCTAATTCTATCAATAACTCTCTATTTCTGCTACAACATATATCTGTATAACATCGTGTTATCTAAATTCCTAACGAATGACATTTATATGCAAATGGTTTATTCTCTAAGACAGTCTCTTCAATTATCTCTGTATTTATCTTGATATCTATCTCATATCAATTTACTTCTCATGTATTGTTTTTAAATTTCTATGTATCTTCCTATTAATACATATAATCTATTTATCAAATATCTATATTTTTTAATCTTTTCTCAATATTGTCTGTGTACCTATGCATCTATGTATCGATGTATCTGTGTTTATGTATGTATCTATGTTACTATGTTTCTATTTCTCTATTTATGTATGTATTTATCTCTCTATTGTCTTCATTTATTTATCTAATCTTTCTGTTATGTTACTTATCTCTTTTCATCTATTCTCTCTATTTTATCTTTCATAAAATTATCTTAATTATCCAATGATCATTCTCTGTTTAAAAAAAGGATGTGACTTTCTCCTATCTATCTCTATTGAATATCAAACAATATACCTATTATCAACTATACATCTATCTATATTCTATGTATCTGACTATTTATCTATCTGTTATATTATACCCTTATTACCTATGTATCTATTTATATATGTATATCTATCATCTGTCATCTATTTATCTATTTATCTATGTATCTATTCTAGTTTATGAGTGCCAATAAAACAATTTTTCATTTTCCTTATCTGTCTTTGTATCTATCTATCTATCTATCTATCTATCTATCTATCTATCTATCTATCTATCATGTATCATCTATGTATCTATTGATCTATCCATCCATCCATCATCTTTCGATCTAATATCTTCTATCTATTTATCTACCTATTGATCTATTTACTATTTTTTGTATGTTTACATCAAACTATTTATAATTTTTTAATCTAAATATATATTATCTAAATACCATTTTATCCTTCTGTTTATCTACCAATCTACCTATTTACCATTCTCTGTCTATAATTCTATCTATATACCTTTTTCTCTATCTAACTCTCTGGATATCAAAATACCTATTTATATATATTTTTATTTATCAATTTGTCTCTTTGTTTATTAATGTTTTTGATTTATTGTTTATCTCTATCATTTATTGATTTATTTTTAATCTACCTATCTACCTTATTCTGTATGTATTTATTTGTCTATATTGCTATCTATTAATCTATTTATTATTTATTATTTATTCAGGATACTATAAATTACTTATTTTTGTACTTCTATACATTAATCTGTCTCTTCATATACTCCTGTAATGTAAAATTATACCACATATTCTACGATGATTTTCTATTTATAACAAAATAGGTTTTTAAATCTATGTAATCATATCTATATTGGTTGAGTATATAATTATATACCTAGCTACCATATGTTTATCTATCATCTATCAATCAATCTATCTATCTATCATCTATCATCTATCTATCTATCTATCCATCATCGACTCTCTATCAACTGTCTCTTACATTCTTTTTTTTCTCTACATATATATCTATTTAACTGTCTATCTCTCAGGTATCCATCACATCAAAATAGCTTTTATCGTTTCGTCTCTTTGACTGAATACATGTACATAAATTTTTTGAAATGATTGTCTATGTATCTCCCTGTCCATCTAACTTTCAATCTATCTAGGACTTGATCAACATACTATTAATCTATTTATTTAATGATTGATCTTTCTTTGTCTATCAATGTGTCTTTTCATTAACAACCGTGCTATATGTACAAATAGATTCTCTACCTATTTATTCATTTATCAGATATCTATATTGACATTTTTGTCAATCTGTCATCTAACCATTTATCTATCTATGTATCTATTTATCCACATCTTTTGTATTCATCAAAAATAAATATGTGTGTCTCTCCAACTGTCTAACTTCTGTATGTATAAATCTTTTGAAAGTTTTGTGTATGCATTTCAACATGTGAAGCTATATAACTCTCTTCTACTTTCTTTCTTGTACCTATATAATGTAACTATCCTTCTATCATCTATCAAATTATTTATGTATCTCTCTAACACAATTTTTTATCTTTTAATCTATCTATCTCTCTTATATCTATATATGTATATTTCAATTTATTATTTTTTATTTAGTTTTTATATATCTATATATTTATCTGATTATCATCTTTTAACTATTTATCTATATGTCTATCTAGCAACTTATTTATCAATGTTTATACAATTATCAATCATAATATTTATCTATCTCTATATCTAAATTAATATTTATATTAAATATATATATATATATATAAATTAATATTTATATTAAATATATATATATATATATATAATATATATATATATATATTAAATATATAAATATATATATATATATATATATATATATAAATATATATATATATATATATATATATATATATATAAAATATTATATATATATAATATTTTAGTAAGTATGCACATATCTATGTATGTAGGTAGGTTGGTAGGTCGGTACCACCTGTCTATCCATCTATCAATCTATTAATTGATTTATCTGGCTCTTTAGCTTTTTCTTCATTTTTTATTTTTCTGTTATTCATTCATCATTTTCTATACAGCTAATTAGTTTCCCTCTGAACTCTTTCTCATATCTCTTTGTCAGTTTGTCTCAACACAGTCTGTCTTTATGTTATTCATTTTTCCTATGCATATGTCTACCATTGATTATATTTATTTAATGTATTTCAGTATCTCTATCTATTATCTCTCTATCATGTATTTTATAACTTTATATTAATTTCTGTATATATAAATGTACATATATATTATTTATCAATCTAATTTTTATCATCAATTATCTATTCATCATCTATCTCCCTATCTTTCAATCTACATATTTACATTTCATTTTTCTACTTTTTTATCTATCATCGATCGTTTTATCAATTTACCTATCTTTCATCATTAAACTATCTTTCTCTCTAATATTATATAGATCTTTCTCTCTAAATTTCTAATTATTTTTCATCTATTGATCTGCATATCTATGTATCTAAGTATCTATGTGTCTATGTGTCTATGTACATATGTATGTACATATCTATCTACCTATATATCTATCATCTATCTATCATCTATCTATCTATCTATCTATCTATCTATCTATCTATCTATCTATCATCTATCTATCTATCTATTACCTATCCCTTATTTATCTATCTATCTCGGTTTGACTTTCCATCATATATTTCTTACTGTTTATCTATCTATCTATCTATCTATTTATCTATCTATCTATCTATCTATCTATCTATCATCTATATATCATCTATCTATGTATCATCTATCTAATCTTCTGAGTGTCTGTCTCCGATATCCTAGACTGTTTGTCATTTATTATTAGACAGTTTCTCTTTATGATTCTATTTATCTATATCTATATCAATTTATTGGTTTATCTATCAATCACATATATCTCTAAAACTAATCTAACTATCCATATATTTATATATGATTTATCATAGTCTTTCCTAATTATTTATGTCATTTTGTATTCATCAGTCTATTAATCTATGTGTCTTTTATCTACTAGTTTATCAATCTATAAAACTCTATACATAATTCCATTTTTTATATTTCTATGTATTTAATGTTAGTATATTTGTGTTTATATACCATCTTTCTATCTTTTTTATTTTCAATTATCTATTCATTTCTTATTAGTTTACATATCTATCTAATTATCTACCAAGAAATAAGAAATATGACAGATTAGATAAAAGCAGCTTTTGTCTTGCATCAGGACTGCTTTAAAATTATAACCAAATTATAAAATGATCAATATGAAGAATCACGTGAAGTCCAGGTGATCATAAGATCTACATCTGATATAATACAAAGTAGGCACATCAAAGCCTGTCAGAAGGGTAAAGCTCTTAATCAGGCTTGACCAGAACTTGTGGGTGGTAGATTATCACTGGGAGTGAGAGTGAGGATGCAAAAGCTTTCATGAAGGAGAGGGGCTCCTGGTCTCATGTGGGGTCTTTCGAATGCAGTGTCTCAGCCAAGGGAAGAGGAGATTCCATTAACTCTTACTGTAAAAACTGAAAGGATTTCAAGCCATCTTGTTGAGACAGAAGGAAACTGAGTCCATCAATGTCCCTTTGAAGGACCCGCACAAAGGTTTTCTGACCTGTGGACACTCACTGTGATATCAGCAATGGACTGGAGATGCACCTGGGATTCATTCTTTAAAAACCTCCATCAACTTGAGGCATAAAAAGGGCTGATAAAGCAGCCACCATTGTGCCTTAGTCTGGCTCCCCTCCAGACCATGCCAACTTGATTGGGCAGACCCCTCTCATTAGGAGACACATTAGGAGAGCCTGGTCTGAAGGGATCATTTTAATCTGCCTAACCTGAAGACTGCTGGGAAAAATTGTTTATGGTTGGCTGTGAAGCCCTGAGCTAAGTGAATCAACATGAAATATTTACAGCAGGGTGGCCATTATTGTGAGCAGTGTTTCTAATCCCAAACTCACCAATTGAAAAAGAGGAGACTTTCTCTAACTTATTTTATGATGATAAAATTTGGCCATTAGGCCAGTCTTCTGTAAAACCAAAAAACAATTCCAGCAAATGAGCTAAGAAATTTTGCACTGTTTGGGGAACATTATTCTGGGTGTCCTCATGCATATCACAATGTGGATTGACCAGGAGACAAATTTTTTTATCAGCTCCACCCTTAAAATAAAGACAAGAGAATGTGCAATGAAAGCTTCTTTTAAAGTCAGGTGTAAAACAAGAAGAGATTTAAGTGTCTATTCTCTTCACTGGGTTAGGTAAGTTTTCAGTCATCATTTCTGTGATTAGTTTTTAATTCTCTGCACTCACTTTTGTTCTGCTAGCCTTTTCACATGAATTATGGTATGCTTGATGTTGTCCCAGGAGGCCCCTTCAACTATCCTCATTTTAAGATTGTTTATCTTTTTTGCTCTTTCAACTGGTGTTTCCTGAAACCTTATCTTCCAAATTTTGACTTGATCCTCTGTTTTATCTACTCTGCCTTTTAAGTCTTCTGGTGTGTTTTTTATTTCAGTTATTGTATTCTTCATTCTGATTCTTTTTCTATGGGTTCTCTGTCCTTTCTTAGGTTTACTATCACTCTGTTGAAGTCCTCTCTGAGATCACTTACTGGTTCCTTAAGTTCATTATTCATAGTGAATTGAAGTCTGCATCTGGTAGATTCCTTATCTCCCATCCATTTAGTTCTTTCACTTTAGCTTTGTACTCTTCTTTCATTTGGAACATGTGTCTCTGTCTCTCCATTTTGGCTTACTTCCTGTGTTTGATTCTATGTATCATGGAGGGCAGCTATGTCCCTACATTGGCAGAATAACTATGTAGTAGACCTCCAGAAAAGTCCAGTGGCTCATTCTCCATGCTCACATGATTAAAGTGCTCCTGGAGGTAAACTTGTGTGTGTTTGTATGTTGTGTGTATCCTCGTATTGTCGGTAAGCACTGGCTTCTGTTGGCATGTCAGTGAATAAAACTGATCCTCAGACAGACTGGTGTTGAGGAGTGGACTTGCCCACCCACAGCAGACAAATTGCTTTGTGGGAGTTACCCTGCCAAGAAAGATCTGCCACAGAAGGCTTGATGCCTATTCAGACAACCCTTTGTGCGTGCCACTTGCAGGGCTAAAAAAGCGGTGGTCTGTTGTGATCTGAATCCACCCTTTGTGCTTGTTGGTTATGGGGACCTTTGAAAGGAGCTTCCAGGTAACCCAAGGTCATGTGCTGCTATGACCAACATAGAGCTTACCTGGTGGAAACTACAGAATTACCCAGGATATGGCACTATCTTTGATGGTTGTGAAGACACAGGGAGAGGCTACCCTGAAAATCAAGACAGGTTTCCACAGATCTGCCTGGGGAAGCTCAACAAACGGACAAGGACAACCAAAATGTGATACTTCCTGCCAACTCCCTGTACAATTCAGACACTGAGAGCCACAGATGGTATTCAAATAAAGTGAGTTTGGGTCTCAGGAAGTCACCTGGGTGAAATAAGTCGATTACATCAAGTTGGTACAGATTTGGATTTGGCCAAGTGGGAGGGAGCGCTCAACACAGGAAAGATGGCACTGTCTTACCCCCTGCATGTGTGAAGGGCTCAACAGAGGGACAATGGTCGCTGTCCCTGCATCCTTCACGCTGAGTCACAGAATTCAGTCTCTCCCATGTTGTACTCTGTCAGCCAGAGCCTAGAGTGTGTGCCTGCAAGTCTGTGCATGGATGCTTTAAGGAGGTGTCTGGGTTTCCAGCAACCATTCAACTCACTGAAGAGACAAAATAGGGTGGACAGAATAAGGACTGTTTTTCACAGTGGTGGCTTCTCTTCTTGGAAATAGTAACCGTAGCTTGGGAGCCCAATGTGGCCCTAAGTCTTCTCCCTTTCCTGGGGAGATTTCTACAGCCCAGCCCCGATTCTCAACCAACACATGCAGGCCCAACCAGGCGGCTTCCTGTCCATGGGCTTCCTTGTCATAGCTGCCTGGACTCTGGCAAACTTGCTGCCTGGACATCTGAATTCACATATCTGAAGCTACCGGCTAGATGGACAGTGACACATGGATGGACAGGACTAAGTGAAGACATGTGCCTGGATGTTTGTGTAGTGACGGTGCTAGCAGGTAGCTGGGACAAGAGTATTAGGTCCATGTGCATGTGACTGTGGTTATGGTTAGCCCTGCCAGTGTTGGGAATGTTTCTCTGTGCACTTCGTGTTACTGTAGATGCCTGGAACCTCCTTGGAAAGATGGGCACAGGAAGCATGACTCAGGGAAACCAGAGTCAGACCTACATCTCCCAGTGAGTCACTGTATATATGAGGAGCAGTTATAACCACACACAGACACACACACACACACACACACACACACACACATAAATACACATACACTCACACCTTTGTTGTGTCTCTGCTTCTCAAGTAAGCAAAGAGAGGACAGAGTGCGTAGGGAGGAAGGGAATTTGTAGTTGCAGGAGAGCTTGCCATGGGGTTGCACTTCCCAGAACCACACATCACTGGGGGCCAGAATGTCTGGTGGGTGGCTCTGATCCAATTTCAGTAACATTATTCTGGTCAGGTGAAAGTCTCAACTACCAGAGTTCTAAACAGCTGACAGACTTTGAGGAGTGCCCTCCTAGATATGTTCTCCCCTGGGCTCATTTTAGGTCAGTAACTTTAATGTAGTCCTGGGAGCCTCCATCAGTCTTTCTGGCCTGCCCTCTCCAAGATCGTCCCTCAGTCTAGACCAGTGGGATTTCACCACTGACTACACCCCAACCCCAACTTCTGTGCTAGCTCACTGGGAACAGTTGGTGAGCAAACAAAGTAGATTCATGGCAAAGTGACAGATTCATCACTGATGTCTCACGCAGGTGTACTATTAACTAGGGCCCCAACTATCCTATATTATGAACCCCAGATACAAACCTTGGCTGCTGTGAAGGTTCAGAAAACTCTGACCAACAACACAGGGGCGAGGTTTCTTCATGGGCTACCAGGAACAGTAGAGACCTGGAGCAGCTGATGCACTTACATCCCCCAGTGCCAAAGATGAGTAGGTGGAGTGAAGGGACTGCAGCTTTACATGCATGTTGTAGTATCTAGGGGACTGCTGCATGAAGGAGAATATTGCTGGACAAGGGGTGAAACTCACAGTTGCTCCTGAAACCCGTGCTCCCAGTATTCACATCAGCGCTAAGCCAGTACTCTCATGTCCTTCCAGGACTCTGTAACTCAGTCTTCAAAGAAGCAAGTATCTTTGTCCTTAGTAATGCATGGGGGATCATTAAGTAGAGTTAAACTGGAACGCCTGCTTCCTGCCCGCCTGACGGAAGATCCTGAAAGGGCACCTGTCCCCATGGGACCATTACATCCCAGTAATTCTCTGTCTGAGTCTTGACATTTCAGACTTGATTCTCATCCATCATTATCTGAAAAACATGTTAGCAACTTCCTGTGATTTATTTCTTTGGTCCATACACTCCCCCATGGGCCAAAACCACTGTTTCCTTTTCATAGGTGCTAAAGGCAGGGAGGTCACAAGACTTGCCAACCCATCTGGCTGACTGATGCAAATCATGGTTGAGAGAATGCTCTAGGAACAGACAGGCTTCCTTCACCCACACCGTGCCTCCTGAGGCAGGTGTCAATGCTACCTATGGTTTTAAAGAGTGGCTCAGATTGGCCTATGTCACTTACCAGGAATAAGATAACATGTCCCTTTGAACTTGTGCCCAAGGCTCACTGCCTTGAACCAGTTCCTGGATTCTAGTCCAAATCCCTGACACATTTAGCCTGATAGAAATCTGTTTAGTCAATTCTCTGGCTACTAGAGATCATTATACCTCATAGCTGTGGAAGGCCAACCCATAGAATCTAGACATTTTCTCTGGACTTCATTTAAGCACAGTGAGCACTGAGTATTTATGCCTAGCAAGGAGCCCTTTCAGGTGAGCTAAGTCATCTGGGCCAATATGACCTACAGGCTTCACTCTTAACTTTCCCCACATCTGTAGTGGGGCAGAGGGCTGCTTAAGAAGAAGTCTAGAGTTTCTGTGCTTCTGAGTCATTGTGGACAACATCTGGGAGTGGGCAGCCAAAAAAGTTCTTCATTGTGCATGGCTGCTCTGCTCATAGCATGGCCATTGTCCCTTCAAATTTAGCCTAATAAACGTATAATTAAAGGTACAATAATTGAAATGTCAAGGGGATGATTATGCTACAATAAACCACTCTGGGCCTAGGTAAAAGGAAGTGTATTAGAGGAACTACTGTGTGGGGGACTTTGTGAACACCTACACAGATGAGGCCATGCAGGGGTTCAAATTTACTTACGGCTGTCCCTGAAACAGCTCTCAGCAGGAGATGGTGAGGTCCTGCCTGACACGTTATTCTCAGTGCAGCCTTTTTGGAAGGAGGTTATAGGTGAGTGCAGGGTCAGTGGAAAGGGCAGTGGCATGGAGAATGTTACTTGAGTGCAGATTGCCTTCCTGACCTCACACCTCTTTCTCAGGGCAGCTGAGTCTATGAGGAGGAAGCAGCGTGTCTGCGCAATCTCTGAATATCTAAGCTTCAAAGCTCTTACCTTCCTCTACATTCATTTGCCCAGAACTAAAGACCTGGAAAATGTGGGCACCAGAAGCTGTTCAGTGTAATGCTTGGTTTCTCCTACATTGTCTGTGCTGGATTCTGCCTGTGCTGACTAAGCTTTGACTGTCAGATCAAAAGGCTGTTCCTATTTTATAGATTAGAACTCAGGGGCAGAGAAGATGAGCATCTTGCCCTAAGTCAAACAACTGGTGAGTGCAGAGCTGAGAGTCAAACCCCCAGTGGTCTAATTAGAAGTCAAAATGTTGTGCACAAGGAGATGCTGACAATGATGAGACAGCAAGTGGTGTGGCAGACCTAGAGCCCCAGACTGAGCTAGCCACACATCCACAAATATGTGTGCCTCCTGACAGGCTATAACTCGGAGGATACAAGAGAAGCAAAAGGAAGTAGGTGGGGTAACTATTGGAAAATAAAATATCATGCTTGCCAGAAGTCCAAGGAATTTCGAATCCTGATGAGTCAGTCTCAAATCCTTGCCCTCTCTACCTGAGCCTTACCCTTCTAGGTCTACTCTAGGCTTACGCCTTTCTAGGTGTTGAACTTATGTGGCTGAAGGTAGACATTCTCTGTGGCCCTCCTGGACACTCTCCTTTCACTGACAAAGGGTAATGAGGTATGTGGGCTTAAGAGTTGTACAATTTATTAGAAGAGGAGGCAAAGAAATTAACTTGGAGACTGGTTCTGGTATCCCTCTACCAAGAAAGAATGACTTACTTGTCTAGCTTGCATCTTGTCACGGAAGTGGAGAACTTTTTAGTGATTACTTTTTTTACTTACTCAGTTTTTCAGAGTTAAGGTAGTCAGGAGGCCCTCTCCAAATCCCCACGGATCTGGGGTATCAAGGCTGTGGTGGCTAAATTAGTCCTGAGGCTGTCAAGATGCATTTCATTGCTAAGGACTCACTCACAGACCCTGCCAACAGAAACCTTCTTTCCTGTGTGTGCCCTCTGCTGTCTGCTGCACTAACTCTCCCTGCAAACAAAGGTCCTCTCCCATGAGTGTTTCCTCTTGCCTCTGATGAGATGTGACTTCACACTGAAATCTTGCTCAACTCCATGCAAAAAATGGGCTTCTCCCCTGAGTGTCTGCCATGCTGTGGGATGAGATTTGACCTATCACCTAAGCCTGGCAAGCACCCTTCACATTATGCCCTTACATTATACAGGCACAAACAACTTGCCTGTGTCCCCTAAATTCACTTTCAGGCCTGTGCTGGATTCTGCCTCCTTCATTATCTCACATTCCCTAGAGCTCACCGTTTGTCCATTGAGTGGTTTTAGAAAAGGTCTTAGAAATCTCTCTCTGCTTTATCCTTTTAATCATTCTTTGAAGTCTTGACCTTCAGTTTGTCATTCCAGCTGTGTGAGTTAGTATGCTTTCCTGCTGCTGGCTCTGACCTATGGGCTGGGTTTCTCCAATTGAGGCTGTTCCTGGAAGGCTCTGAAGGATATAACTCTGACCCAAATGTTGGCTGAGGCATTGCTAACAAAGAATGCCAGGGAACAGGAGATAGGCAGTGAACAGGAGCATCTCTGGCTTTGTTTCTGCTAAAAGAGAAGGGATTTGTCATGGCAGATGTTAACAAAGCTGCCTGTCCGTTATCCTTCATCTCCTGGTAACACTTGCTCACTAATCACTCTGATTGTGTCAACAGTGCAAGCTCTGTAACCCACAAAGACTTCCTCCACAGTCTGTTTTTCCATTTCATTTTTAGTCACTACACAATCAGAAAACCAGAAAGCCTAATTGTTGGCCTTTCTACCTATTGGCAAGACTACAGACTTTGAGGTAGCATCTGAGGCAGTTCTGCTCCTCATTGAGATGGAACTTCATTAACTTTCACACATGTAAGTATCTTCTAACTTATGAGATGAGAGAAAGAGAGAGAGAGCAAAAGAGAGAGAGAAAGAGAGAGCATGAGCGAAACCGCTGGCCCCCAAAGAATAGCCCGGAAACCAAATCTCGATTTGCACCCGATTTAATTACAGTTACTGTCTCTCCAAGAACTTTAATCTCAATTGACGAATATGGAAAATTCTGGTCAGAACCAATGAGGTGTTCTGAGGGTTCACTCCATCTCACTCCCACAAAAAGAGAGGCAATCTACACAATGAAAACTCCCCTGCCCACCAGAAAAGCTGTCCCAGCCCCAAAATAATCTTTTCTACTCCCCTTGGTAAGAGTTTCTTTGCCTCACCTTTCTTTCTGTAAAATCCACCTATTTTCTACAATGCTTCACTGCACTCTTGCAATTCACTACTAGTTGAATTGCTGCCAAATCATGAGTTAGGCCAATGAGATTTTCAAACTTAATTACAAACCCCTCTGCTATCATGAAGAAACTCCATTTCTGGTGACTTAAGTTTGCCTCAGTTTGCCTTACTATCTTGCTTGACAGAATATAGGTGTTCCCTGATCAATGGGGCACAGAATGGTTCTTGTCCATGTCCAGGTAGGAACAGAGATACACAGCTGGACGTTGGCAGAGGGATAGCCAACAAACTTTCTTTTGTATTTGCTGCCAATCTCAGTACAAAAATCACTGCCCCACCTCCAGCTCAGATCATAAGGCATTCAATTCTGATAGGTGCATCAAGCCCCCATGCCAAAAACTTTGGGGACCTCTGATCGATAGAGATGTCACTCCCAATGCTCTACCTACTTCATGAATTGCTCCTCTCTCAGTATTCTGCAGATTATAATGTAGGCTCACACCAAGCAGTCCTACTTGATCTATTACATTTGGTTTAGCACAACCCCAAAACAACAGGAAGTCATGTAGTACAATATATCCCCAATTGCACTTGCTATAACCCTGACTCCCGTTGATCTTCATCCAGTCTGCCATCATCTGTCTCGTGGAGACAGTCTTTTCTGACAGGTTTCTCCAAAGCAGCCTATTTCCTCAAAATTCACAAATCACAATCTTTGGACAGAGACCATGCTACTCCAGCTGAAAAGCACACCATTGTCCCACACCACACAGGAAAGTCTCCTCATGTCTTCACTAGATCATGGGCTCTATGTTTCAGGCTGAGAGGCATCCCTCTAACCACCTCCCTTACCCTTCATGCTGAGGCATTAGTGGTCTGAAGCCAGTCCTGAAACAGACCATAAGTTTCTAAATCTACCACATGGTTTGTGCACAAGTGTTTGTAAATATCCTCTCTTGAGCGAGCCCTCCAAAAGGGACTGCCACATGCCCTGCCCTCAAAAGTCCTCTGGGGAACTGTAAAATGGACGACATGCACATTGGGTGGAACTTTGCTACCCTCCTTCAACCTGGGGTGACGAACACATTCAGTCTTCATTCTCAGCTCCACCCTGTGTGGCAAAGAGCAGGAACACACATGACAACTAACCAAAATAGTCAATAAATGCATATTAAAACAAGTATTTCATTTGAAATATAAAACAAGTATTTCATTTGAAATATTTGAAATATAATGGAAATAAGAACAGCAGAAATTTCCAGAAAATATTCTATTATGGTGACAGAGGTAGTAAGTGCTTGAAAATTTGTTTTTGATTTTTAGCCCCAAATAGTAGACTAGGCCTTAAAGATTCTTCAGAAAGCATTTTCCAACTCAGCTTGGGTTGTACTTATATTTGTCACACTCTAATGCAGAATTTTTTATTCCTGATATGATTATGAAAACATTTACCAATCAAAACACTGATTTTTCATCATCTTTTTGTTACAGCTTCTCAGGTGGCCTGGAGTGGAATGCAGTGGGCAACAGAATTTGTTTCCCAAATCCCGTTAATGGTAAAAACTTCCTCATAGATGCAAATTCAGGGAAGAGTAGGAAATGCAGAATTTCCTAGGTACTGCTGCCTTTCTTTCTTGATCTCTCCAACACAAATTTTCAAGCACTTACTACCTTGAAGGCACCTGCTTCAAATAGTGGATCAGAATGACCATCAGCATGCTCTTGCAGAGAACGGAAATGCCTACTGCTCACAGAAGCATTGTGAGAATTCCACCTTCAGATCCTGGAAAACCTAGCACAAAGCACAGAAAGCAGACTTACTCTTCATGGGGCAAGTGTCTCTCAGACTGAGACAAATTGTGGTCCGTCAGGATCATGGTGCCTGTGGTCTTTCAGGACTAGATTTGGGGTCTAGAGGAGGAAGCCATTGAGAATGCTCAGGTTGACAGAGTTTGGGCTCTTCCCGGCTGAGAAGGCCTCTGATTAAGATGCTCTAGGTTCCCAGATATTGAGTTAAGTTGGGGCCTTTGACTCACAAGAGACTCAGATTCCCAGGTTGGGGCTATTTAGGTATCTGATATTAGGGAATTCGGTCTTTCTGTGAGTGCCATGTTTAGGGTGTCCCAAGATGAAGGTTTGGGGCGTAACTCAGGCTGAGGGGTACTATGGTTTTCACTTTGTTTGCTGCGGTCTAAACATGAAAGGATTTGGGGTTTGTCCGTATGATGATATTTGAGGTCCCTCCAGGTTAGAGAATGTGGGCTTGCTCAGGGTGATGGGATTTGTTGTCCCTGGAGGCTGATGTGTTGCAGAGCCTTTCAGGGTGAGAGGTTCTGGCGCCGTTAGGATGGAATTTGAAGACCTCGGACTCAGTGTTTAGGAGGGTTTCTCACGGCAAAGCCCCTCAGGCTGCAGTTTTCCTGTCAGTCTCGTAGAGGATATGGGAACCGACCCACACTGCGTGGGGCAGACGTGGCGTCCAAGCTCCTGAGTGCATGCGGGGCTCAGGAGTCAGAAACCATATACCTGCCAGTATACCCAGTCTCACAACAGCAACCAATAAGTGCTGCGATGCCAGGGCCAACTGCAGGGGTGAGGAGGCTAGGGGGCCTGGCGTGGGACGGAGCCGGCCTGTTGGTCCTGGCAGTCCCCAGTCCGGTGCTGGGGGAGTGGCCGGCAGGCTGGTCCCCACGTGTCCCACGGAAAGCCCGGCCCCAACTGGCAGGATCAGCTACTCCGGGGCCTGTGATTGTGCATCACGACGCCTTCCGCGACCTCAGACGGCCTCGCGCGCATCGTGAATTGATCTCGAGCACGGCACGGTGAAGAACACGCGCAGCACGGAGATTCTGGCGCCGACACCCAAGCGCAGCCTGGAGCTGCTGGCTCGCGGCAGACCTTTAGAGTGGACGGTGCCCTCTGGCTTGATTCCCTGTTCAACCAGACTTCCATTAGCCTCTCAAATTAGGTCCTCGTCCCAGGTTTTCCTGCCTTATGAAGTCCGCTTTCAGCAAGAACTTTCGAAGCGGTTGGTGTGTGGTGAATGCCACATTTCTTTCTGGGGAAAGCTGAGTCATTCCATTGATTCTGGTGCCACAGTGTGTAGACACAGAAAGAATTCCATGTGTGTCCAAAGTACCAACACAAAGAGTGAAATATGTATTTAGAAAAAACTTTAGGAGAACTAAAAAGGTCAAGAGTTATAGGCATATATAAGTCAGGTATGTCTAAAGGCTTTTGAAGTTAAGAAGTCATAGTTAAAACAAACACAAATGAAAACCTAATAATAATCCTTCAAGTGTAATGCCTAAAAATAAGACATCCCACACAAAGATGAGGGGTCTTGAGAGGGGTGGTCCAGTTAATACCTACTGGGTTTCACAAGAGAAAATGGAGAGAGAGTTTCTGGCCTATACCTAGTATTGGTCAGAGGAAAATAATTAGATCATCATGTGTTGGAAAGAACCTGGTAACTGCAGATGCTTTATAATGACTGTGAAACTGAATGAGGAGAAAACTCATTGGAGTGGAGATGGAGGAGCCTGGGAAGGGTGCTATCCACGGTACAAGCCTACTCCAAAATTTCACACTCCACAGAAGACTCCTCTGTAGGAAAGAAAGGCCTATGATAGGCCCCAACATGAAAAACCGACACTGTGTTTCCTGCAAGGAACTGATGCCCTGCAACCCAGCCAACAACAAACCTGAACTCATTCTGAACCACGCTGAAGTCATTCATTTCTCCAACGAACGTACGTTCAAAACAATCCTTTCTCTCTCCACAATGATATTCCTCTTCTTCGTCTTTGGGACTTGCCTATGAATTTTGCTCTACCCTACTAATTTCAAGTTGCAGTTGTTTTCTGTTCATGATTGAAGACACGTTTTGCTGGTAAAATAATTGTTTTACTTTTTCCTGCTAAGAAAATTTATTTTACATATCACTAACCATGACCTTTTATCATTAGTTATCACTTAAATGCTGCCTTGTGTCATTATTGCTGACATGACCCTTTATGTCTTCTGTGTTTATAGTATTCTCATGATTTACATATGTACATCCATCAGTGAAGGCTTGATACTCAGATGCAGTCTTGCATAGTATGTGATGTTCTGCTCATAGCAAAGTAAAAGACATGTGTTTCTAAACACTTTTTAATTTGAGTCACGTTATAAAAATATCAGTGATTTAGACACTGTTAAGTCTCTAAATGAGATTTTCAAATGCACTTGTGGAAATGGTTACAGACAGTAGGATGTCCAGGAATAGCTTCAGTGTCCACATCCAGTTGTATTTTCTGTAACATTTTGTTCCCAGTAGTTTTCCTTTGCATGGACAGTGGGCCCAGATGACAGGGACATTTTGCTTCACCTCCTGGATGTTCTGGACTTTCTTTCTGCAGGGGAACTGTGCTTTTCACGGGGTAGTTCTTCAATTTTTTTTCAAGCTGTTCATTATATATTCACTTGGTGCCTGTTTGATCTCTTTGATTCTCTTCATTGCATCCAATAGTCCTCCTAAGCCTCACACTATTACTGGTAGTTGACAGGTTCATTGCTGTTTTTCAAATACAAATAAATGAATTATCTATTGCAAGTTCTTTATCAGAAGCTTTTCTGAATCCTTTAGTCCACCTGAACTTGAAAGAATTGAGCTGTGCTGTTCAGGATTGATACACTTGAATTCACAGAATCTGAACATTCTTACTTCCCTGGGGTATATGGGCCCTGAACAGAAATCACACTTTTGAAAATTAATGTTAAACCCACATGAGGGCTCAATCCTTGAACGATTCCTGTTTAAAACTAGGGGTATTTTGAGAACTTTGGTTCTCACAAAGTATTTTCCTCTGTCCACTGGCTCGCTCTCTATTCCATGAACACCAACCCTTTTTTTGTGGTCCACCCCTACACTCGTCATACTATCAGAGATAAAGTCTGCCTTTTCAGACCCTTTTGGCCCTGAGAAACTTCTAACCGAATTACATCAGTAGGATTCCCATAGTACCATGCTCTGGGAACACTGTCCCCATTTTAAAGGTGTAGTTTAAGTGCATCAACCTCCTACCTTAGAGGGATTCATACAACCCTAGGTGCTCCCCCTTGGGACTGGGCTCCTATAAGCTTCAATATTCTATCAGTAAATTGCCAGCTTTCATATTTGAATAAAATATAGCCTCTGCCTTCACACAATGCATAACTCAGTGTAATTCAGTTTTCATATTGCTGACTTTTGAGGACAAGTCTGAATCTCTTTTAAACTTTACACACCTCTTTGTTGACTTCAGTTTTAGTCCTAGTTGAGTAGCTCTCCCAGGCGACTTCCTGAAGAGGGCTTATAGCAGACATTCCACACACAATTTCCTACTCTTTCTCCCTCCCCTCATCTTTCTTCTGTCTTAGAGTTCTCTCAAAGAAAATGTTATTTCCTCACATTGAACAGTACCGAGTATTCCTTTCTGACTGCATGAGTTTTTGAAAACTGCTAGCCAAATACACATGTGAACATGGGAGAATCTGAAAAGCTAAAAAGAGCTTGTGAAAGCAAGTTTGAAAGTACAATTGGATAAAATTCTCTCTATTGGGGTTTAAATCAGACTCTGTTTTGACACTTTTCATATCTATAAACAGAATGGGTTTCCAACTGTTTGCCCACTGCTTGCCAGAGCTTCAAAGCAAGGGAAAATTTTGAACTATTCGGAATAAGTTAAAGACATGCACGTATTTTTCTGGGCATCCCTTTCAGATGAGTAATGCATCATGAATGTATTATGCCAAATTTGTAGGAAATATTTGACTTCAAAATTTGCAACATGTGAGGAAACATAGCAAAGAGCTTGGAAAATTCAACTCCTCAATCAGGGACTGGCTCTTCTTCCTGATAGACCTTCTTTTTGAGTAGAAAGTGCTCTTGTCATGTGGCAAGCATGGGTGTTCACATTTCAATTCATTTCGTAAACCTGGGGAAGACCTATGTCAAGTGAACTGAGGGTGTTGTAACACAAACTCCTGTCACCAATGCTCACTACCAGGAACTTCTGGAAAACTGACAGCCAGTCTATAATACCTAGGAAGTCTGAGGTTGATAAATGAGGACTTGGGACATGTCTGAATATAATGGATCACATAAATACATAGTGATACACGAGTAAGAGCTCCGGAAATTGATAAGCTACTGACCCTGATGAGAGATTTCTTGACACATAGCCAGACAGGACTTAACAACGATCTTATTTGCATAGACCTAGACCAGAGGTGAGGAGCTAGGCCAATTTCTTGCATCTTCTGATGATCTGTAGGGCCTGAAAAGCTGCTCACTGCTTTTTATGTTGGAGGCAGTGGTGAGAGTGTCTGCATTGTTTCCACAATGCACTTGCTTCTTGCTGTGTCACTTCAGTACGAAAACCCAGTACTTTGTCATGTTAGTTGTTCATTTGCTACCTAAGTTCACATGTGCCAAGTCCACTAAGTGGTCATGAAATTAGTGGTCTTACAATCTTACCAAAACAGATGTGACAAATACAATTTATCACCTCCTCACTCTGTTAAACCAATCTAGAAATGATGTTCTGAGAACTTAAAATTTGTACAATAACACCTTTGAAACAGACAGAATCCATGGTAATATCTTTGAATACCAAATGCCAATAATCATGTCTTAAGTCCTTGCAGAAATAAATTAGTAGCATTATGCACTGAATTTGAAGTAAAGAACTCATTATATGAAAGTTCTGGAAACCAAGAAGTTTCGTTTAAATATTCACAAAACCGAGAAAACATAAATGAAGGTGATTGACAGGTTTGATTGCTTAATATTATACCCACCTGAAAAACATAAGCTCTGTAAGATAAACATACACACATGCTGCAGGCTCAACTAAGCCAAGTCACATTTCTCATATCTCTCCAACCCTGAAGGTTTTTTTAGAAGGGACCCCCACCTCTCAAAAAAGAATAAAATTAATTGTTTCACCATCACTCTTTAATTTCCTACTTTGTATTTTTTAGTCTTCTGAAAATTGTAGTACTAGTAGCATTATTTCCTTTACTTAAAAACATATCTAAAACAGATTCAAACTTAACAGTCACCTGCATTAAATAACCCTGTGATACTCATGGGTGAGTCTTAAGATTTTTCATCCTTAGGCCTGCAACTTTCAAGCATTTTCTCCTCTGGATCCCTTTTCACTCTGTATGATCTGACGTTGAAGGAATCTGAAGAGCTTTTGTTTAGAGGAGTATTATTCATTGAAATTTAACACTTTGGCAATGGACACTGAGACAATTAAGTGAATAAGACTGTTATTCACTTAGCGCTTATAAATAAAAAGCAAATGCTTTCCAAACTATTTCAGCGAGAGGACAGGCATGGTTTCACATTTCTGACAACCTTTTTAATGCCTTGTGTCAGGGAATACTAATGGATTCTCACATATATTTTGGCATCAGTTTTTGGGCTACACTTCACTGATTTTGTTGAAGCACATGAACGAAAGATATTTTTGGGCAAATAAGTTGTGTACTTGGTAAAGAGAGGACTTTAACAGCCATTTCAGTTAACTGTGAATTCTTGGATCCACATAGAGCAGTTCAAGCTGTGGGATTAGGTAGTCTCACATAATGAAAACAAAAGGATTATAAAAGAAGCCTAGACAAAGATAATATTTAGAAGTTGAGTACAGATAAAAAATTATTATAAGAGTTTGGAGGATCAGCTATGTCAAAAGTGTAGGATGAGGCAGCAGCCTAGCTCCTGACTGAGCCCTTCCAGAAGCATTCCACTTTGTGGTTGGTCTGGAGGAATGCCTCAGCTTGGACCACATACAGACTGAGGGAGCTGAGACCTTCCAGGCTGGGCCCCTCCACTGCCATGCTCTAGATTTCATTTTAAAAAGCCACATGGTGCTGGCAGGTTCCGCTCACCAGCTCTACCCAGGTGCTCAGTCCACTGGCCTTGGCTCTGGCCAACCTGATATTGAAAGTCCATTTGTTTCAAAAAGAAAAAAGGAAAAAAGTTTAGAAGGTGTTGCGGCGACAGTTTGGAAGAAGATTTGGAGTCGTCCGGAAATGTTTGACTTACGCTGGATAAAGGAGAAGAGGACTGGCAATGCCAGTGTCCCGAACCCCTGTCTCCATGGCCTTTTACTGAGTTTCACTGCAAGGCTAGCTTTCTTATTCTGCAATAGTCCCTATCAGGTTACTAGATACAGGCTACAGAAAATTTCCAGATTCGGCCTCAAAGCCACAACCATGTTCTCAGCTAATTCCTCTCAAGTATCTTTTTCTGATCCTTTTATGTGTCTTTTTTTAGTCTCTAGAGCAAAAAGTCTCAGAACTGGTCAGGTGTCAGGAGTATGCACCCTCCCTGCAATGTGTCTTTGTGCTCACATCCACATCTACTTCCATTGCTCTTATTGCTCAAAGCACCAGACATTCTGCTAGGAACAATCTGTACCACAGGCATCTCTTACAATAAGAAAACTAAACTTTGGGTGATGAACAACAAAGAGGTACACCGAAAATACTATGGAGAATTCAAAATGGATGCCAACAAAATATTTAAGTAACTTAGGGAGGGGAAGGAAAGAGAATAACCAAGAATAAAAATCAGGCCCTCAGAGAGTAAACGGGAAGAAGTAACATCAGCAAGACTGCAGAGTAGATTATCTTATAAAAAAGACCCTGAAGACTCCCCCACAAAATTATTAAAACTAAGGTAAAGATTTCAGTAGAGTAGAGGGATACAAAATTAATCTACAACACACAAAAAAGTGGTGTTTTTTACACTAACAACAAACTATCCAAAAAATTATGTAAACTGTTCTATACATAACATAAAAACATAAAATACTCAGTAAGAAATTTATCTAAAAAGACTAGATATCTTACTTTAAAAACTAAAAATCTTTAATATAATAATTTATTACAAACATAAGTGCAAACATTTCTGTGTTTTTGTATTGGAAGATTTAATATTGATCAGTCAGTTACCATATTGCTCCAAAAGGACTAAGAACTTTAAAAAGGACAAAAGTGTAATATCATACCTATTGATTTCAAAATGTGTTACAATGCTGCAATAATCAAAGTAGACTGACACCAGCAAAGAGATAAAAAAGACCAGTGGAAGAAATCAAAAAGTTCAGATTGAAGACCACACATCAACTAAAATTTGTCAAGATTGCCAGGAATAAACAACTGAGAGAGAATAATCTTTATACAGGTGGTAAAAACTAAACACTAAGTATCCAAATGCAAATGGATGGGTGGATGGATAAATGGATGGATGGATGGATGGATGGATGGATGGATGGATGGATGGATAGATGGATGGATGATGGATGGATACAGAAAGACAAAATTAAAAATAAATAAAGTAGGACTATTAATTGCACCTTTCCTGAAATTAATTAAAATGAATACAATACTTAAACACAGAACCTGAAACATTAACAGTTTTGAAAAAAAATAGCCACAATTTCTTTTAATGATGTTCTTGGCAGTAACTTTTTTGATTGAGTCATAAAAGTACAGATAACATTAGTAGAACTTAGTAAGTTTGACAACATTAAACTGAAAGGTTTCTTGCACAGGTAAAGAACTAAATCAGCAGAATGGAAAGGCATTCATGGATGTCAGGCTTCTGCTGGCATATGCTATTATTATTTTACTCTTCCTCAATAACAAAAATTTAGCCTCTATAATGAAAAAATAACAGTTTTTGGAAGCTGCAGGATGGGACAGGAGTAGTACCTATTTATATGTTAGGCAACTACCTATATGTTAGTCTTCACTGTGCATCCTGTTGCAGTCAGTGAACTGACAAAAGTCTTATAACAGGGTATTAAACAGAAGACATGTAGAGACAGGTAGTAGAGGGGATTGAGAATCAAGAGGGATATCTCAAGCTGCAGTGATCCCCACTGAGGAGCAAAGAGCCTAGTGCCACAATGGGATCTCCAGCCCAGTGTCATTTTCAGTGTCAGGAAGAGAAGTCCTCATAAACGCTGGATGTGAAAATCAGTGGAGACTATGGCTAAGTGAGATGGCTGAGTGAGGGTGGCTGGAGTCCCAGGCTTTCCACTTCAAGGGCCCAACCATGTACTTACATGCAGATGGACTCACTCACTCTGAGCTCCAGCCCTGAGACTAGAGCTTGAGGCGGAGGGGGAGGAAGAATGAAGGTGGACACCAGCAACATACTGGAGAAATTGGTTGTGTGGCTCCAGGGCAAGGGATAGAGCAGCAGATTTCTGCCGAAGCCTTTGTCCCTTGGTTGAGCCCAGTCCACTCCAGGCATGCAGGCTGTGCCATATTTGAGTCTCGATTAGATTGGATAATACCATTTGACCTATCCTGATGATGTCCCGAGGCCTTGCACCATCCAATCTGAGAGCACACACAAGCCCATTCCAGTGGCTGTTCCACACAATTGGCCTGTATTGGCTCATGCATTAGACTTTCCTAAATTCTCTCGGAGGTTCACAAACTCCAAACACCTTTGCCTCAATGTGCCCCATACCTGTTGCTAAGCAGCTCCAAATATAGAGCTAGGAGCACCCAGCATTGATTCACTGCTTAGCCTCTCCCATGCACCTCCAAATCCTCAATGTATGGGAGACACCTGCACATGCCTTTGTGGATCATGATAGTTGGGCAGGAAAAAGGCATCAGCTAAACTTGGCCTGCAGGAGGAGTTCCCTCAGGAAGCCTGGATACAGTATGCCCAGTGGCCTGTTTGGACCTAGACAAAGCACCATCCATCTACGTCTACAGATACATCTAAAGGCTGAACGGGGCAGACACCAGAACTCTGATAAAGTGAATGCTGTTTTGTAGGGTCAGACCATGGACAAAGCTTCTCCACTGTATTCAGGGCCAATTCTCAAAACCAGTCAATCCCTACTATTGATGTGCCAACAGAAAAAAAAATGGCTCAAATACAAATGATAGCACACAAAACTCACAAAGGGACACTCCTGGAATACCCAGGGAGATGACAAGAAAGACTGCACACTAGATCCCCCAGGAAACATGCTACTATGGGCCACTATAAAAAGACAGGAAGACAGAGCATCTCTACCTGATACACAGAAACAAAGAGAATGAGACAGCCAACATAAAGTGACAAAAATTAAACAGAACAAACCTCCAGGGGGAAGGAAAAAGAAAGGGAAAAAAAGGGAATAAAAAGGAAAGGAAAGGAAAGGCAAAAAAAGAAAAAGGAAAGAAAAAAAGAAAGAGAGAGAGAGAGAGAGAGAGAGAAAGAGAGAGAGAGAGAGAGAGAGAGAGAGAGAGAGAGAGAGAGAGAGAGAAATAAAGACACAAGCTATCTACTAGATGCAGAGTTCAAAACACTTGTTATAAGGATACTCAATGGTTGCAGTAAGAACTTCAACAAATACATAGGAAACATAAAATGGAGAGAGAAAACATTCAAATGATCCAATGAGAACTGAAGAATACAATCAAAGAAATAAAAAAAAATACATTACAGAGAATCAAATGTGGATTAGATAAAGCGGAGAATTAAACAATTGATTTGGAAGGTAAGGCAGCAGAAAACACACAATCTGAAAAGCAGAAAGAAAAAAAAATATAACTTATAGTTTAAAGGACTTCCAGGATAATATCAAACATGCCAAATTTCACATCTAAAGAAATCTCAAGCACTATTTTGAAGAGATATTCACATCCACGTTTATTGTGGCAGTATTTACAGTAGCCAAGATATAGAGGCAACCCGGGTGTCCATTAGTGGGAGAATAGATAAAAAAGAGGTGCCACATAAGTACAAAGGAATAAAAATGAATAAGGTCTTACCAGTTGTGACAACATGGTTGAATATGAAGATTTTTTTGCTAAGTAAAATAAGTCACTGGAAGACAAATACCAAATAATTTCATTTATAAGTAGAATCTAAAGAATAAAACAAACAAAACACAAACAAACTCATATATACAGAGAACATTTTGATGGCTGCCAGATGGGAGGGGTTTTCAGAGGTGGGGTGAAACAGAGAAGGGATTAAGAAGTACAAATTAGCAGTTATAAATTAGTCAAAAAGATAGAAATACAGGATGTGGAATATAATCCATAATATTCTAACACCTATGGTTCTGGGTGGGTATTAGATTTTCAGTGTGGTCACTTCATTGTCATATAATGCTCTAAACACTTTTGGATACTAGAAACTATAATATTGTATAGAACTGTAAGTGAAAAAAAATACTTAAAAATATTTTTAGCTATAGGACTTACAGAAATAAAAGATTCAAATTACTAAAATCAGAAATGAAAGTGGAAACATTGTGAATTCTACACAAATAAGATTATGAGAGCTATGAAAAAATTAGATAACCTAGATAAAATGAACAAGTTCCTAGGAACGCAAAACCTACCAGGAATAATCACACACACACAAAAAAAAAAACAGATAATCTGAATACTTATAACTAGTAAAATGACAGATTCACTAAGCAAAAAAAAAAAAAAAAAAAAAAAAAAAAAAAGGTAATCTATCAAGACAGAAAAGCATAGCACCTAAGGGCTTTACTAAGATTTCTACCAAACATTTAAAGATAAATTAAAACCAATTATACTCAAACTCTTCTAAAAATTGAGTAGTACAAAATGCTAACACATGTTTTAAAGCTAACACTACCCTGATGCCTAAGTCAAAGACATAAGAAAACTACAGAACATTATTGCATATAAACATTAATGTCAAAATCTTCATGAATATATAGCCAACCAAGTTCTTATTAAAAGGATCACGTATCCAGACCAAGTGCAATTTAGGTACAGATTGCAAGATTCGATCAGCATATAAAAATTAGTGTAATACCGTGCATTAACAACACAAAGAAATATTTCGATTATCTCAAGTGATGAAAGAAAAACATTTTAGAACCTGTAACATTCTTTCATAAAACACACACACACACACACACACATACACACACACACACACACACACACACACACACACACAGAAGGGCTATATGAAAAACCAACAGAAAACATACTCAATGGTGAAAAACTATAAATATTCTTAGATTAGTAACAAAGCAAAACTGACTGCGTGTCACAACTTTTGTTCAACAATCTACTGAAAGTTTTACCCTGATGAATTTAAGCAACAAAAGAGAAGTAAAATACATTAAATTAGAAAGAAGGATGCGTTTGCAGATGATATAATACTATATGAAGTAAACCTTAGAGATTTCACTCTCTCTCATGCAAGCACAAAGAATGAATTTGGCAAAGTAGCAGTATACAAAGTCAAGGTGCAAAATTCAGTTGCATTTCTAATAGCAAATAATAAACAATTAAAAAAAAGAAATTATACAAAGCCATTGACAATATCCTCAAAAATAACAATATAGTTAGAAATTAATTTAAAGAGGTGAAAGACTTGCCCAATTATAACTATAAATGCTAAAGAAATCGAGGTAAGACATAAGTAAATAAAACACATCAGAAGTTCATGGATTAGAGACTAAATTTTTTAAATGTAAAAATTGCCCCAAGTCATTCACAGGTTCAAAGCAATCCCTCCCAACACCCCAAAGAAATTGTTTGCAGAGGATGCGAAAAACACATCCTCAACTCATATGAACACTCGAAGGATGCTGGAAATCAAAACGATGTTGAAAAACAACAGAACTGGAAGACTCACATTTCCTGATTTCAAAACATAACACAGAGCTACTATCCTCATACAGTGTGGTCTGCATGAAGATAGACAAACAGACCAAAACGAAACAAGACAAAACAAAACCGAGAAACAAAAAAAGAACAGAAAGCTCTGATGTAAACCCTCAAATATATGGTCAAATGATTTTCAACAAGGGTTTCAAGACCACTCAATGGAGAACAGTTTTGAAACAAATACTGATGGGAAAAAATGCATCCATATTCGAAAATGAAAGTGGGAACCTTACCTTAAACAATACACAACAACTTAATTAAATTGGAGCAAGGACTGAAGGGCTAGACCTAAACCAGAAACCAGACAACGATAAACCTCCTGCAGACCTGGCAATAAAATCTTGGATACAATACCAAAGCCATAGGTAACAATAAAAATGGAAGGACTAAACACAAATATTTTAAAATTTTGTGCTTTAAAAGACATTACAGAGTGAAAAAGCAATCCACAGAATGGGTGATAACTGTAAATCGTACATCTGAAAAGAGATTAACAGTACATACAGACAACTCCTAACATTGAAAACACAATGGGTGCATGTGAACAGACATTTCTCCAAAGAAGAAGGGACCAATAAACACCTGAAAAGATGCTCAATATCACTAATCATCAAGGAAATGCATAGCAAAACAAGATAACCACCTCACACTCAGAAGAATGGCTAATATACATACTGAAGGTCTCTCCCATTGGACGATTTAACTTAGCAATTTTTGAAATTTACAATGGTGCAAAAGCAATACACATTTCAATGGAAACCATACTTTCAATTTTGTTATTTTCTCAAGCTAGAAACATTTAATATACTTTCCTGTGGCATCGGTAGTGGCAGAGCCTCACTTCCCAGTAAGCCACGTGAAAACAAGGGTAAACAACATATTTTTATAGTATACCCTGATGCTCGTGTTTCTTTTTTTTTTGTTGTTTTGTTTTGTTTTTACCTTGTCTCCACCTGCCACCACATGTACAAGACACCACCTGTGTCTACCTTCCTAGATAAAAACACGGTTGAGTGAAACTCAAGGTAACTGCCTAAACTCTAGGCGAATGTTAAGTGTTTTGAGCACCTTTATAAAAAGCTGAAGCTATGTTATTTGGTAGTTAGGTATATATTAAAAGCATTTTCACCTGATACTTTCAACTTACAATTTATCAAGCCAAAAACTATCGCAAGATAAAGATCCTCTCTATATATTTTTTAAAGTTTTGGGTAAGATAAGGGAAAATCAAGACACGGGCACTCTTGTTGAGAATGTAAAATGCCATAGTAATTGTGAAAAACAGCATGGTGTCTTCTTGAAGTTTTGAAATAAAGTTTAGGTTATGGTTCAGTTTTACAAGAAAGAAAGAATTATGAGCATAGGTAGTGGTAACGATTGCTTAATACCAAATTTACTTAATACCACAGAACTTTACATTTATGGTTAACTATTCTGTGTTTTACCACAATAAAGAAAAAAAAACTTTCATTTTGTTCCATGTCAAACAAAATTTAAAGCTGTGATTTAAATCTGTATAAACACACAAAAATATCAACAATAAATGTTTCATTCAAAATATGTGTGTATACCTAATTGTGAATACTCACAGCACATAGCTAAATAAAAACTATTTACTTTATATGGGAATTATCACAAATTTTGTAAAGAGGTATATTTTCAACCAAGATCCCAGAGATATAGTAAGAATAACCCATATGTCTGTTCCTTAATATAAGACTGTATGTAAAATACAGTTTATAGGGCCAATAAAGGGGAGGTGCCTTAAAGGCTGGACATTTAAGAATGAGTTAATAATCCATCAATTAAATGTTACCAGTCCCTTACATAAATATTTATTAGTTTTTTTAGTCACCTTTAATGCCATTCATAAAAATGCAACCCTACCGAATTCATTGTACAGCCTCTTAGCAAGTTACTCTGTATCAAATCCCTGTTCTGTTTTTTCTCAGTCTTCAAACACCTTTTACCTTATTAGACACAACTTATTATATTTCAAAAAATCAGTGTGGGGCAGAAATTTTTTTCATCTTTTATTTGAGATAAAATTAATGTGTCTATACAATTTCTACATATATTTTTTTCAAAATAAATCTTGCATGCTGTGTTGCACATGAGCTACATCTATCCATCTGATATTTAATTGTAATTTTCTATTTCCAGGATTCAACATGCTGGAGTATTGCTAAAGAAACATGAATAGAAATATATCAGCAGTGTACCAGCCCATTCAGTCTGTTATAATGAAATACTTTACTGGGTGGTTTAGAAAGAGAAATTTCTTACAGCTCCATACAATGGTTGTCTAGGATCACAATGCCAGCTACAACTACAGTTCTGATGAAAGCCCGTTTCTGTGTTCCCTGTGTCCTTGCAGTGAGGAAGCCTCCTCTCTTTTAAAACAGCACGAATCTCACTAATAAGAGGTTCATCCTGATAATATAATCTCCTCCCAAAGTCAGCACATCCAAAAAAGCACATTCTTCAGGTGTTAGATTTTAACATGAATGTTAGGGTGCTCACACAGGCCACAACTAGAGAATGCAAATGAGAACATAGCTTCAATTCTTAAAAAAAATCTTGAACAATCCATATTTGGTAGAGGAAGAAGTCAATGGGAAAAAAGTGTTTTAATTGGCTCTATCTAACTATGTACTATATCATGTATGCAGTTACTGACACTCTTAGCAAAATATAGAAGGATGATACATGAACTCAGTATACCTGTCTTCTCAACAGGCTAATCATCTCTGCAAGTTCTCAGTGACTGCCCATAATCAATCACTAAGCAAATTCCTCAAAGTCCTGATTTTTGGGGTGAGCATTAAAACCTCAGTCATTGGTCTCACACTTGTCTCACATGTATTTCACCTATTGAGGGAAAGAACCATGAATCACATTAGTGCACTCAGATTGGCCTCCTTTTTGACTCTAGAGTTTTCACACTCAGGACGTTAAATTATATCAAAGTGAAAAAACCTTTCCTCTCCTGAGTATTTGTAATATTTATGTTATTAAAAACAGATAAAGGTGTATTCCCTTTATAATTCTCACTGCTGAAACATCCTCTGAAGAAGAAAATGTAATGTTTTGAAAAATGCTTAATGAACATTATCTGTTAAATTCATGTAAAAGATTTAACTGTGCCTAGAGTTGAACTAGTCCTGTTCTTAACCTTATCTAAATATACGCAAAGAAAGGTTGATACAACAAAATACACCAACAACAGAAAGTAATGCCACAATACACTCCATGTGACATTTCATTGTATTATTTACCTTTTGGCTTCTTCCTTTTCCTTAGGCCAGTTTCATAATTGCAATAAGTTAGGAAAGGCTTATATTTTAGAATTTTTTATGAAATTCATTTTTTTAATTATACACTGTAATTTAATTAAATTTCTCATAAAGTCCAAAACCATTAGGTTACAAACACAGATGACTTTTGACAATAAAATGACATATTTTAACATAACCTAGTTTTTATAATAAACATTATTCCACTAAAAGTTGCCATTAAAAGTTGACTTAATAGGTAATTTTCCACATATTAAGTGAAAAACACTGTCAACTAATATATCAATATTTCCAATATTAAGAAAATTGGGCATTAATTAGCACTGTATTTTGGCCACTAACAAATCTTACAAATTCAAATTGGCTACACAAACTCATATTCTAAAGCTGAGATTGAAATTCTTGTTGTGATGATGACAGCATTAAATGATGAAAAGAATCTTATCAAACAGTATAAAAATACATACAGCTATATAAATATAAAAATAGCCCCTTTTCTTGGCTTCACATGTAGATTTCTGCCTTCCTTAAATTTAAACTAAAATCTCAAGAGAAGATCTAGGTAACTGGAAAATACAGAAAGAGTTTCTAAACACACATCTTGGAACTAGGGTTTAACACAATCTATGATAAAGCAAATTATTCAAAATATCTATTATAACATTCCTTTATTAACATACTTTCCCCTACTGTTTTAAATAACACATACTGTGGTCTACCACTAAGTTCTACATCAAAAGAACACACGGTTAACATTTCATTTAAGATAATTCAGCTTTGCTAGTTTTTTAAAAATATAATAAATACTTTAAAAGCATGAAATAAATCAGTGTGTCCTCACAAAGTCATTCATGTTTAATGAAGTGTTGGTCGTCTTATCAAGCGACGGCCAAAATCTAAATTGTAGAGTAATACTCAGTAACTCTGAGTTCAATTAAGAGAAAAAAAAAAGAAACAAAACATCAGATCCATTGGGGAACAAAAATCATCATAATACAGCAGTCTACGGTATATAAAGATCCCCTTTCAGTATCTACAAAATCAACACTTTGAACAGAAAAAGTTTCTCAAATCCCACATTACCAGAAAATCTTAACGATGTCTTGGAAACTGTTGTATGTTATGCAGACTATTTTTAATGAAATTTAGCATCTCCTCCCTTTGTGTTAGTAGTTACAGACCTTATGTGTTGGGAGTAGGAACTAAAATTCTGTTAAGTGTGGTACTAAACCAAATTCTCCTGAATCAATTAGGCATGGGGATGAATCTAGAACATCTGTAAATCCCCTGCAGGAATGACTCTGGAAGAAGGATTATTATATAATGAAACCCTTCTAAGTCTTTAGTGTATTCCCAACCAAGTTACTCAGGCCAAATTCCAAAGAACCTGTTGGCACCAATTCAGAAAGTAGTTTTCTTTTGAACGATGCCTTGCACCTGTCATGGCTTTCTATGCATTCTTGCAGTCTACTTAGGTTTCTAGCCTTCAATCCTAGCTCAGCTGTCAAAATGTTCAGATCAGCCCTTAATACACAAAACAATTGCTGCATTTTAGGGGTTCTTGTCACAGAAGATAATTGCTAATTTTACTGTCAAAGTCACACAGAATCTTTCGGTTCAGGGTCCTTGAAGGGTAGTACATAAAGAAAATATTAGGATAATTTTTATTTTTCATTATTTTCCATTTCCTATTCTCGATATTCTCTCAAACACACATTAATATTGGTATAATACACAAATTTAAAAATTCATAAATGTGTGGTTAAAAATGGGTAAAAATCATCAAAGATAACGCTTAATTTTTCTTTCATGTTATGAGTAAACTAAATGATTTAGAAATGCATCAAAACATAATATAAATTGACAGATGAATAGAAGAGTTGTCACAGATCAAGTATAGATAATGAAATCGCCCATGACACCTGATGAAATAATAGAATCCCAATGCATACCTTGGTAACAGGCCTCCATTTCAGTATGTCTTTTGGAGTACATTACAGTTTAAACTTTAGCATGCTGGTTCGAACAAGATTCTTCTAACGTACTAACATTTCATTTAAGAGAAAACACACTCTCAAAACTGTCTGCTACATTTCTTAATAGCTATCTCTATAAGCACTCTTACTTATCCAAGAAATCATTTTCCACAGATTAGAAGGGTTTCACAAAAAAGTATGAAAAGTCTGGTAGCTTGTTTCTTAATAATTCATAATGAGGAAAAACACAAACCCATACGGTTCATACATACTTACATAACCAATGTCTTCATCATCATCTCCAATATCTGAAACTGAATTTCATCCTCATCTCCATGACACAATGAATCTGTTTCATTGATTTTAGCTAAAGACACAATAATTAGTATTCTCATATGTATAATCAAGATTTTATCTGATGAACCATATAGTTAAGGAAATGTGTTTCATACAAAATACTGAATTATAAAAGTCTTTTACAAGTGATACCTACAGTCAAATATTTCAAAAAAAATTCTCCTAACTACTAAGACATCACCACACAGTAAATTCCCACACACAAGAAACAACCCCACATCACAAAGTAAGTGCAATGAAGATTATAGGTACTATATTTTTTATTTTCTTTAACAAGAGGATTATTGTAAGGCTGGCAGTTATAATTACACTAACTTAGTAGCTCTTACACTTCCCATTTATGCTCCTGTGAACACATGCTATCAACTCATCCTCAACAAACACAAGCTTTTCCTAAATAAAAAGAACTCATTCATCAACTATTAGACTTAGCAAATGAGAAGACCTGGTCAAATCATGCTTGTCTCATTTTCAGATATTTAAGCACTTCTACAACAATGCCAATAATTTCACCAGCATTTTCATTGTAACTGGCAAGACCTTATACTATTGTTATAAAAACCAATGAAATATAACAAATAACATAGCTGCCAAGTGAAATTATGGGCTTAGGTAACAGTCTATTTCCTATTTCATGTTATGAGAGACTTATTTGAACCATTTCAAGTACACCTCAGTGAGAATGCAATGCTTGGCCACCAAGAAAATTAACAGCAGTAAAAAAATATCACACACACATAATTGAAATCGCTAAGGTAACCGAAATGAATACTGAATTCTATATAAATATCAGTATCATGAGTGTTTCCTGGTGTATATAAAATCTAAAAAACTCATGAGAATTGCAAGAAAGCAAGGTATTCCCTTAACATATACTCTACACAAGTCGAAAGTTGATAAACTATTAAACTCCCCACCAGTAAAACATTTATTAGAAACATACTTGTATTTATTATTAAGGTATTGACATTATGAAGTAAAACAGGCATAACCAAAACTAACTTTGTTAAGTATATACAGAAACAACAGATTCTATCAAAATTACTTCACCTAAACTGCAACAAATAATTCCATAGTCCAGGAACACAAAAGTTTAACATTACCATGTTCTGGAAGCTTGCCATACATCTTCAGATTTCATGCTTCGTCTGCATTTTAAAATTACATCCACTTGGTTATTCTTAGAGGTAAACAGGTAACTTTAAAAACTGACTATGCCACAACATCATTTGTTTTTTCACAAATTACTTTCAACATAAATACATTGAGAAAAAGCTCACTTACTTGTTTATTACAAACTGTTTTGCTTTCTCTACCCTCTACATTCTTAAAAAAATATCTTTGGATTTAAATAACTAGAAAGATGACTAAGTTACTGACAAACAATAATTAATAATTTATAAAAATTACTTATAAAATTCATTTTAAAAGAAGGGGAAAATAGGAGAAAAAGGGTGCAAGGTGGTTGCTTCCCTATCAGAACTGCTCGGGGCCTTATAAACGTACCTAGATCGCTTGGTGTCTGACAGACTTCAGAATCTTTGAGGTGAAGTCCAAAAATCTGTACTTTTATCAGTCTGTCTGTCTGTCCCATCCATCCATCCATCCATCCATCCATCCATCCATCCATCCATCCATTTTTTGGTAATACTGGTTACCAAAATCCAGTAAGTCTGCACTGTATGACAAAACTAAATATAAATATATATATATATATATATATATATATATATATATATATATATATATATATATATATATATATATATATATATATATATATATATATATATCCGTAGACAGATTTCTTCTATCACCACTTATCTGACCCCTTTTGCCCCATTTACTTTCCTCCTCCACTCTGACAACCACTAGTCTATTGTCTCTGTCTATGAGTCTTGGTTTGTTGGTATTGCTCATTTGTTGCTTTTAGGTTTATATCCCACATATAAATAATATCATATGGTTTTTATTGTTTTCTGTCTGGCCCATTTCACTTAGCATGAGTATCTTGAGGTCCATCCAGTTCTTCACACATGGCAGTGTTTCATCTCTTCTTGTGACTGAGTCATATCCAATTGTATAAATGTACCACAGCTTCTTTATACAACCATCTATCTTAGGACACTTCAGTTGTTTCCGTATCCTGGCCATTGTGATTAATGCTATGGACGTCGGTATGCAAAAATTTTGTTGGATATGGGTTTTCAAGTCTAATAAGTAAGTACCCAGTAGACAGATTGCTAGATCATGTGGTAGATCAAAGCTTACTTTTCTGACAAACTTTCATACTGTTTTCCACAGTGGCTGTACCAATTTCTAGCCCCTTCAGCAGTGTATGAGGGTTTCTTTTCTTCCACATCCTCTCCATTACTTGTCATTACTTATTCTGTTGGTTAGAGCTACTTGTGAGATGGTATCGCACTGTGGTTGTGATTTGCATTTCCCTAATAGGTAGCGATGATGACCATCTTTTCATTTGTTTATTGGCCATTTGTATGTCCTCTATGGAAAAGGGTTCAGGTATTCTACTCATTTTTTATTAAATTATTTTATTGTTGTTGTTGTTGTTGTTGTTCAGTTGTAAGAGTTCTTTGTATATTTTAGATATTAGGCACTTATTGGAGATATTGCTTGCATAAAAACCTATATTTAAAAATCTGTAATTCTTTTGGCTCTTTATGATACAGATGTCCCTGAGAACTACTGTTCTAAAATTTTCACATTTGCTTATTTGAAATAATCTGAGTCATTTGGGGGCTGGGGTAGACGCATATGCTTACAGTCAGTGTAAAAAAAAATTCAAAGAAACATAGCTAAGATGATCGCAGTCATACATCCATATGAGGAGACATAAAGCAACACTTCTCGAAATGTAATGTACATACAAATCACACAAAAATTTGGTTTGATTTAGATTATTTATCATTCAGTAGGTACAAGATTGGGCTCATAATTTGAATTTCTATTATGCCTCCAGAGATGCTAGTGGTGCTATAACCTTTGAGTAGCAAGGGTTAGTCAGAAAAGATAAAGAATCAGAGGCACCAGTGTGGGATCTCACTTTAATGTTAGAATGTTAATCCTTTCAAGAATTGCAGTTTCATTGCTACAAAACAAGGAAATAATTATTCTCTCCATTTTGAGAGTTAATATGGAATTAGAAAAAATAAAGGACATAACAATGAAATATTTTTAAAGTCAAACCACTTTTTATTATAGAATTTTTCTTAAAAGAGAAAAGAAAGATCAACATATGAATGAATCAAAAGGAGATACAAATAAAATGAATTCAGTACAGTTGCAGGATATGACAATTCAACAACGAAAACCCAAGAACTGGTTTTCTATATACTGTCCCAGCCCGCGGGACGATCAACCGAGGCCCTAGAAACCAAGAAAAGAAGGGGGACAAGAGATGCAAAGAATGGAGACGAGACAGGCTTTCTGATCAAGTCTCGCTTACTGGGGTCTCAAGCAGTTACTTATATAGAGTCGGACGTGGGGGAAGGGGTTTTTTTTCTGCGAATGCAGGGTTGCCATGGTGACCTAGCTGTAAGTCGACTCTTCTCCTTATCTATACTTTCCTAAAAGCAGCTGTAAAGGCTCTTCCCCTTAGCTATACTTTCCTGACAGCAGCTGTAAAGATTCTTGCCGGACAGCAACTTCAAAGGTTAGAGGTGCAAAGGTTAGAAGCAGGGCCTGGGCTGAGCTCTGGGAAACAACTCGCATCCTTGCTCTCATGCCATTTGTTATTCTTCTGTCCGTAAGCTTTTTCTTATGAACGGCTCCCCACAGATCCTCCTTTTTTCTTTAATAAAACCAGAAATCTCCGTTCTGGTGCAGATGACTGTGTCTGTCTTAGGAGAAACCCCCACCGCCATACTCCTTACCCGTCATTGGTACATGAAAGTCTTGCAATCATGCCCTGGCTTAGGTTGGTACTAGGCCTGGGGGCTCTTGCCCATCACTGACTACCAGCCTCTGCCGGGGGAGGGAGCAACAGCCCTTTATTCATCAGAGTAGCCCTGCTCAGCTAACTCTAGTTGGTGATAGTGCACCTGTATGGGTTTGACAGTATGGCATCAATTTGTTGTTTCACAAAATTAGTGAGCTTCCGAAATGCCCAAGGCCCAAAAGATAAGAGGAGAAGTAGTCCAATAAGTGGACCAAGTAATGAGGGCAAGAGAATAGTTAGACAAGGAGAAGCAGAAAACCAGTTATGAAACCAACTGTGTTTTTGTTCTTTTAATTTGCATCTGTGCTCTAAACCTTCTCTGACCTTTGCCATAGTATCCCTGACAACTCCTGAATGATCCATATAAAAACAGCACTCTTCCTTTAGGGCTGCACAAAGGCCCCCCTGTTTTAACAACAACAAATCTAGGCCTCTCCTATTTTGAAGGACTACCTCAGCAAGTGAGGAAAGGGATTTTTCTAGGTGGGAGATGGCAGTTTCTAGGTGCTCTAGGTCTTCATCAATGGATAGTCGAAGATCTGAATAGTATCTATTAGAGAGAATGAGAGAGGTTACTCCCACCCCCATACCAGTGGCTCCTAGGCCCAGCAGTACTGCTAGTGTAATAGCAGTTACAGGTTCCCGTTTAACCCTGAGTGTCCCAGGACCGCTCTCTGGGTCCCAAACTTGAGAAAATTGCTCTTCAGTGTAGTAGGTTAAGCGGGGAATTAATTGTACAAGCACACAAAATGAGATGGGATCAGGGTTAAGCAGATTACTATAAATGCAGGGTGTTAGCCCGGTGTCACATGCTCACCAGGTGTCATTTGGAGGAATGATGTATGTGTCTTTTAAGAGACAAGTCTATAGTGGTGTTACACAGATTTTTATGACTAGCGGGTGTCTTGACAATGCAGGCCCCATTACTGGACACAGCCTGTAAAGTTAAGCGGGCAGTTCCCTGTTGAGTCCACCTACACTGGTTATGATTAGATGTAGTCATGTAGTTGCCAGGTACAGCTACCCCCTCATAAAAGGGGGGACTGGCATCATAGCATAGCCAGCAGGACTTGGTAAGCTCAGGGTTGGAGTGATTTAGAGTAAGGAAGGTTCGATGGATAAGGGCAGTCATGGATTCTCGAGTGGTCTTAATTTCTAGTGACCTATTAGGAGCAACGGAACAGCGGCGGGGCTTGCATGTGACATGTAACTAGTAGTGGGCACAGAAGTTATGGGTTTATTTTTAGGGGCAAGAAATATATTGAGTCCTAGTGACTGTTTTTGGGGGGAAGTAATTTGTAATTTAAGTTGTATGATTCCCCCATCATTGATACCCGACAGGTATTGTCTGATGCCAAAATTTTTGCCAGAAAGCCAATTATGTCTTGCCTTTTTCTTTAAATCTAACTAACAACTGATTACATGGTGGTTTGGGGGTTGTTTGACCCCTTAGGGGGTACCACTTGCAATTGTTTTTTTTTGAGCAGGGTCCCTCAAAATAACTTTGGGAAGTCCCAAAGTTATTTTGAGATAAAACAAAAATCCTAGTTAGATTTTGTTGGAAAATTTGTCACAATGTTATAAGGTTTGATCACCTGGTTAAATAGGATTACAGATCATTATGAAACAATACTTAGTTATCTATTTAACCAATGCAATAATAAAAGATGTCAAAGGTAAATATGACTATAAAAAACCTTAGCATTCTTAATGTTAAGAAGACTGTTTTTTAAGTATCAGCATTTAATAGATTACCAAATTTATGAATATACCAATTTTATATTGTTTAAATCTTGAACAACTGGTAGAATTAGCATACACACGACCTGAAGAATAAACACAGGTAGAATAAAATTGTGTTTTTGATAACTTGAAGGCACAACTACTTTTACTTAACTTGTAATATTAAACTATTCTTATTACCAAAGATTATCTCAGATCATGTAGATTTGATAAAACAAAACAGAACATTTGTATTAGATTCTTTCTATTTTTCTGACAATTTTAGGAAGACATATTTTATCTATAAGGTTCTTATTTTTTTCTAAACCAATTAAAGCAGAGATCTTTTATTAATTTATTTTCCAATAAAAATAAATTCCAACCTAAACTGAAGAACCAGCCAGAAGGGAGACTTGACTATTCAGGACTCCGCTCCACAGTCACTCTGTAAACACTTAATCAATTTTATGTTTAGTCATTCTTCAGACCTAAATCTCTAACACAAATGCACATTCTCTGCATTGTTTTAAAAGAAACCTCTGATTACCACGGATAATATCTCGCAGCTGGAAGGCTGTTTGCCGGTCGAGTGGCCCCTCTGATGGTCACTGTTCCAAATGTGGGCTAATTTAGCTGGCAGAACCTTTGAAGGTTGAAGGGATTGATGCTCTAGCTCTGTAGGCTTGGCCTTGTTTCCTGAAATCCTTAAAATGGTTAAAGAAGTATTGAAAGGGGAGAGGACATAGGACGATTTGAGAAGGAAGCCTGACCCATGTTATTGAAAACAGGTAAGAAAAGAGAAAATCCCCACAAGAGACAACAAAGCCAGGGCTAGGATTAGCCTTTCACCTAGCATCCAGTCGGGTGGGGCCACGGAGGTCAGACCTAAGGAAAGAATCAAAATAAGTATAGGAGGGTAGCAGTACATATGGTCAGCCCAGACAAACAGAAGACAGACAAGACAAACTACAGATAACACAAAACGCTAGCGCACCAGAAACCGGAACCAGAACAGGTACAGGGTCAGAGTCTGACGTCTCAGACCGACCGAACTAGGGAATTATTGCTGCGTCCAGCCTTCCACTAGTTATCCAAGGGCCCAATCAGGCAAGAACAGAACTGATGCACCTAGATAGATGCTACTGCGGCATTACTCACCGGTGAAGCTGCTCTAAGTGGCTCGAGCTCAATTACAGTTAAAGTGAAACTTCTTTTCCTCCTGCCCTCCTGAGAAAGGCTGCTTGGTGTCCGGGGCTGAGAAACATCTCTCAGCGGCCGCCCTCTGGACGAAGCAAGTCCTTACTCAAGGTGGCTGGGGGTTTCAGGGTTTAGGAGATTCAGAACAGAAGTTAAAAAGAGAACAGAAGTTAATCTTTTACAAAGCTAGCAGAAACTGGTCATTACAAAGATAAATGTAGCCAGGGAATTTGCTAGTTTTAAACATGGCCTTGCAGATGTTCTTGTTATCTGTGCCCTGGAATGTTGCACTCTTAGCATATGAGAGAGCTCATTGTCACAAGTTTCACAGCAGACACTAAGCAGTTCAAAGTTCTAGGAACTAGGCATTCTTGTCCCAATTAAAAATTGCTAAGGTAAAGATTTCTTTTGTCTAGTTTTGGGACTTTTAATTAACTTTTACCCTTTCCACATTTTTGTAGCCTGTGGCATTCCCCACTGGTTTTCAGGCACATATCAAATCCTTGATATCCTATAAACTGGGGAAACTGAGATACCCCTGTTAGATAATACTATTAATTTAACAGCCTGGACTCTCTGTTAATGTACTTTATAAGGCAATTTACTATACATGGCCTAAATAGCAGTCCTAGAAAAGCTAATAGTAAAGGTCTTTGTTTTACTAAGGCTAGACTATCTCGGATTATGCCAGAGTAGTTGGTATAAAAACAGCAGTCTTTACTTAAAGTTATACAATCAAAGGAAGATCTATGCTTTATGGACACATTAGTCTTATATGCATGAATTAATACTCAAGATTCTTAGTTCATTTTACAGATTTTGAAACTAAGCTGTTTAAAGGGTTTATAATTAGCTTTTAACAATATGGTACACTAGTAAACAACATTTTATAGCAATTAACGTATGTGAAATCATAAGTAAAAAACAAATTTCTCAATAACAGTGAGTTACTAAATTTCTTTATCCAATAGTTGTTATAAAATTTTTAAAAAGCCTAAACACACAAACCTGATTTCGTTGATAGTAGGCGGGTGCATTGTTCTCTTAAAAGAGCTAAGGGAAGGAGGCTTACCTAGTTTTCACTAATTTCTAATTCGAATTTAGTCAATGTTTCCTTTAAAGTCCTATTTATCCTCTTTTCCTGACCTGAATTTTGTGGTCTGTAAGCACAATGCAATTTCTACTCTATTCCTGGTAATTTTGCTATAATACTTGGTATTTTATGAAAACCTGTTCTTGGCACCTATTCTGATAGGCCCTGAAGCTTTTCCTGAGCTTGCAGCAGCTGTAGCTGTTGCATCTGGGCAGGTAATGAAGTGAAAGCGTTTTGCAAGCGCTGTAGTTCTGCCCACAAGCACGTCGTGCCCCAGGGGGGCTTCAGTTCCCGCCAAGGCCAAAAAGGGAGGAGGGTGGTTGTTCTCCTCTCAGTACCTGGCAGCCTCCTGGTCTAGCTGTAGAATTCTTGCTTCCCATGCGGGAGGCCCGGGTTCAATGTGTCCAGCCGCGAGTTGTTCCTGCACTAACTGATTGGCAGCTGTTAGTTTTTCTGAAGTTAATGACCACTGATCCACCCAAACAGGTTTATTGTCCTTCTAGGATATAGGGTCTGCGTGGGAATAGAAACAGAATCTTCATCCTTGGGGCAACAAGGCCCTTCACCTATGTCTTTTTGTGACCCAGTGTCTAAAGACGCTATACTACGCTTGAATTCTCTTTCCAAATAAGAAGCTCCCTCCCTAAGGACCTCATCAATATCTTCAGTATGACGGTGTACACATAACAGGTTATTAATACAATTCCAATAAGCAAAGGCAGTCACCGGGACCTTTTCAGGGCCAAATGTCCTATAGTGATCATTAAGCGCGTCACCAACACGACCCCATCGTTTTCATCAATTGTCCCCTCTTGGGGTAGCCAAGGGCAAACATCCTTTAGAAAATTAAAAAACTTGACCAAATCTTTTGTTTGTTTGTTTGTTTGTTTGTTTGTTTTTAACTTTGACTCTTCGAGTCTGGAGCGAGTCTTTAAGACCCTCAATAAATCTTCCTTGGACACTGATTTCTTGTCCAATTATGTAAAGGGGAATCAGGGAATACAACCTACTCTTTGCGCCCGAAGGGTGTCCTAGCAATCGCCTCTGCGTGCTAGAGACACTAAAACCTACTCAATTGTCTTGTCCCTTACACATCCCTAATCCAAGGGGGACGTCCGCGTACCTCCTCGGTGCTTTCCACAAACCGGGTCCTCTTGTGGTGACCGACTGAATCAGGGCTGCGCAGCCACTTTGGGGCAGACGACTTATCATCTCCCTTTCTCGGATCTTCGGGCCCCACGTTGGGCGCCAGTTGCCCCGGCCCGCGGGATGATCAACCGAGGCCCTAGAAACCAAGAAAAGAAGGGGGACAAGAGATGCAAAGAATGGAGACAAGACAGGCTTTCTGATCAAGTCTCGTTTATTGGGGGCTCAAGCAGTTACTTATATAGGGTCGGACGTAGGGGAAGGGGTATTTTTCTGCGAATGCAGGGTGGCCATGGTGACCTAGCTGTAAGTCGACTCTTCTCCTTATCTATACTTTCCTAAAAGCAGCTGTAAAGGCTCTTCCCCTTAGCTATACTTTCCTGACAGCAGCTGTAAAGATTCTTGCCGGACAGCAACTTCAAAGGTTAGAGGTGCAAAGGTTAGAAGCAGGGCCTGGGCTGAGCTCTGGGAAACAACTCGCATCCTTGCTCTCATGCCATTTGTTATTCTTCTGTCCGTAAGCTTTTTCTTATGAACGGCTCCCCACAATACACAACAGAAACGACCTATTAAAATAGAAACGAAAATACAAACAAAAGCAAAAACACCTTAACCAAAACAGCATCAAAAAAGAATTTTTAGGAATAAATTTAACTAAACAGATGGAAGATCTGTACGTACACCAAAATCTGTAATATGTTGATGAAAAAAAATTGAAAGGACACCCCGTGATCTTGAACTTGGAATTATTAATATTGTTATTGTCCACAACAACCAAAATAATGTATAGATTTAATATAGTTTTTATCAATCTCCAATGGCACATTTCACAAAAGTACACAACAGTAACATTTGTAAGGAACTGCAAAGACTGCAAACAGCCAAAAACAATTCTGAAAAAGAACAAAGCTGCAGGCATCATATTTACTTATGCCAAACTATACTACAGTAATCAACACAGGATGACACAGGCATTAAATAAGACATTCAGAGTAATGGAGCAGAAACAAGAGCCTACAAGTAAATCTTTGCGTATGTGGTCAAGTAACACTTGACAAGAAAACCAAGAACACTCAACTGGGAAAGCATAATCTCTACCATACATGGTCGGGAAAAATGAAAAAAAAAAGCATGCAGAAAAATGAAACTGAACCCCACTCGCTAAAAAATTTACTTGAAGTAGATTGAGGACTTCAGAACACCTGAAACCATAGAACGGCTGGGATAAAAGACTTAGACATTAGGCTTGGAAATTATTTTTTTGGATAGGACAACAGAAACACAGGGAACAAAAGCAACAAAAAAGTGTAAATGAAACTAAATGGCTTCTGCATAGCAAAGGAAACAGAAAACAAAATGAAAAAGTGACCAAGAAAATGGGAGAAAATATTTGCAAACCACATATCTTCTAAAGACTTAATATCTACCACATAGAAGGAACTCATACAACACAATAACAAAGAAGCACATCATTTGATTCAAAGTGGACAAAAAACCTAAATCCACTTTCCCAAAAGGCCAAAAATATAAAAACATATTTATCACTAAACAATGAAATATCACCTCATACTTTTTAGAATGACTACTACCAAAAAGACAAGTGGCAAATGCTAAGTATTAATGGCCGGAATGTATATTGGTGCAATCAGTATAAAAACTGTGGAAGTGTGCTTCATTAGATTAAAAAGGAAAGAAAAACAGGATCTCAGAAAGAATAGCTAAACCCTTGTTCAACATAGTCAAGCCATGAAAGTAATCTAAGTGTCCACGACTGAATAAATGAAAAAAGAGGTCTCTTCCCATGCACACATTCATACCCACACAGATATCTTATTTGGCTTTCAGAAAAAATAAAAAGATATCCTGTCATTTGTGACAATATGAATGAATCTGGATGGTACTATGCTAAACAGTATGAGACAGAGAAGAGAAACACTATACGATCTCACAACTATGACCTAAAAAAGCCAAACTCATAGAAACAGAGAGTAGAGTTGTGGCAGCCAAAGTGGCACAGGATGTGGAAAAAATGATGTTGGCCAAAGGGTACAATGATTCAGTTATAGGATGATTAAGTTCAAAGTACAGCATATTCTCTGCAATGAAAAGCACTGGATTATATAAAGGAGAAGAGTCTGTCCACAAATAAAGAAATGGCAATCAAATGACAGTATGGAGGGGTTAAACTAATGATGCAGTGGGAAGCATTTTGCTATTTAAAGATATCTAATCATCACACTGTGTGTATCTTAAATGATATATGTCAACTGTACTCAATAGTGCTGCAAAAAAATACATTCAAACAATGTGATATTCATAAGAATTGTAGCTTAAAAACTTTCTACAATCCACTCCTTCAGAAAATGGCCAAACTTGTCAAAATCAATTTAATCAGAACTCTGGAAAATAAGCAAACGCTTGCAGTCATCTGAGTGTTTACACCAAAAATGTGGTGAAATATCAATAAGAACAAGTACTTTAGGGTTGTGATAATGGTTTAGGCAAACACGAACCTGCTTTGGAATGAGATGTGCATAGAAGACTTGAAAATTCCAACTTATTCTTGTCCTAATGACAAGAAGCTATGTAGTTTGTCACACAAACCTGAGGAAGATTTCTGTTATTAGAACATTTTAATATTTTATCAACTCATTTTGAGGAAATCAGTTAATTCTTGTCTTCATGACTACAAGCCCTGGAAGAATCTATGTGAACCACTTGCCCACAGCTGTACATACACTGAAAAGGGACTGTCAAACATCAGAATCTCCCAGCTCTGACTGATCTTGAGATTCTGCACACGTGAAATGAAGACTAAGGCAGAATTGCAAAGTGCCTAGCTGAGTGTGGAAGTTATGCCCCAACATACACAGAAACATGGCATACAAGAGATGTCCCCCAGTCTTAGCCCTTGAACCAAAAAACTGAACATCTAAAATGAAGGAAAAAAACACACGCCAAAATGAATACCAGCATGTCTGAGCATGAGATCTGCACACAAGAGCTACTACAGGCCAGTGTGTTGAGCAGTGGACTGGCAGAAAAAAAGAAGGTGCCTGTGACATTTGGATCTCCCTGCAGTGAAAGTAGGAGAGTGAGGGGAGGAAAAGTGGCAGGTTTCCTAAACAGCCCTGCCTGGGAGAACTGTGGGCACCATGAGGCCAGTAGCAAGAAATGTGGAGATGGCAGAAAAATGAGAGTGTTTTTTTTTTTTTTTTTTAATTTCTGGTCCCAAATGCAAAATTTAAATCTGAGCCACAGTCCGTATCCCACAACAATGCGGGTCACTGCTCTCATACAGTCCAATACTGAACACCCGGAAGCCCACGTGATTCTGAGCAAATGCTAAAAGGACTGTTGCTAACGTGGACAGAAAATGAGACTGAGGGTAGCCAGCAGGATGAATAACTATAAGAGAAAATGCCATTTTTAAAGCTTGATGTAAAGCAGAGATCCAAGAGGCTTAGCCATCACTTACTGAAACTGAAAATATAAGTGATTTCTTTGTAGCAAGTTAATGAGAGACCTTTATATAATGAATCTTTTTTTCATACAAAAGCCGAATACACTTCCACTAATGCCCAGGTGGAGATATAAATATCTCAATAAATACCATGAATAACCAAGATGACAAGGCAGCTCAGGAAGAGAGATACAGATCTGCAGGAAATGAGCTTACAGGCATAGAAATATGCAACTTAAATGACAGAGTATTTAACATGGTACTTCTAACATAACTCAAATGATATCCAAAATCCTCAGATCAATAGTTTCAGGAAATAAAAAAAAATAACTAGGTGAGCATAATGAATTCTTTAGAGCAAGAAGACCGAAACTCTCAGAAAGAAACAAATAGAACTGCCAGAGATGAAGAACACATGGTAAAAGATGAAAGATAAAATAGCCAGCTTTGGAAATAGCGTCTACCAAATGAACGAGAGGATCAGTAATATCGAAGATGAAATCTAGAAATAAATCAGAAGAAAGAAACAGAAGAATGAAAAATGAGGAAAGAGAAATTCAAGAACTAACTGATACCAACTGGACAAAAAAACATAAAAATAATGGGCACTCTTGAACTGGAGATAAAGGAGTACGGCCTAGAAGCTTTGTCAGACAAAGAGTGAACAAGAATTTTGCACATCTAAGAAATAAGCTGGAGAATGGATTTCAAGAAGTCAACAGAACACCCAATGTTCTCAACCCAAAAAAGGCATTTTCCAAGACACACTGTATTAAAATTATCAAAAATCAATAACAAAGACAGAATTCTCAGGGCAGCTAGGTTAAAGAAGGTAACCTACAAAAGAAAACATGAGATTTTGGTTGGACTTCACAGCATAAACCTTACAACCCAGAAATGAGTGGAATCAAATATTCAAACTACTACATGAAAGGAAGTACCAGCCAAGAATAATATATCCAGCAAAGCTCTCCTGTAGATATGAATAAGCAATAAAGTGTTTTCCAGACATACAAAAATTAAGAAAAGTCTCCACTATGAGGCCTGCATTATAGAAAATACTGAAAGGGGTCAACACACCTAAAACAAAACGACAAGGAACAAACAGACAAACAAACAAAAACATAATTAGGAGTAAGGTGACTAGCAATCAGAAAGAAGCAGAGGAATGCAACCCATATTAAGAACAGGATATTATTTACAGTGGTCAGGACATGGACTCAACCAAAGTGTCCTATGAAAACTGACCTGATAAAGAAGCTGTGGCACATTTATACAACGGAATACCACTCAGCCATAAGACGAGATGAAATACAGCCATTTGTGATAACATGGATGTGCCTCAAGACAATTATGCTAAGTGAAATAGGCCAGACTAAAAAAGTAGAAGATCACGTGATATCATTTATATGTGGGTTATAACCCTAAAAGCAATAATGAACAGGACAAAGAGAAATCAGAGACATGGATCATGGACTAGTGGTTACCAGAGGGAAGGGGTTTGGGGAAGAGAGGAGAGGTAAATGGAATAAAGGAGGTCAAATATGGGGTTTTGGGGGATGGTGAAGTGGGTAAAGGAGATCAAATAAATGGTAGCTGAAAGAAACTGGACTTAGGTTGGTAATCACACAAAAGAATATACAAATGTCAAATTATAATGTACACCTGAAAATTATGATTGTATTAACAAATGTTACCCCAATAAACTCAATAACAAAGGTTTAATAAACTTAAACAATAAGAAGAGATACACTATAGCAAGAAAGTAGTGTTCAGCATTCATAGGGACAAAATAAGACAAAAATGACTGAATACAGAAGGATTCAAAGATCCAAATTTACAATGAAAAAGGGGATAAGGCACACACAGACAAAAAGGAACGCATGTGTGTGTGTGTGTGTGTGTGTGTGTGTGTGTGTCCTCTACATATGGTAACCAAAAGCCAAACATTCAAAAATGAAGTCACATAAAATAAGAAGGACCATAGAGAAAACCTAAAATACCCCCTCTCCGCCATCAGTTAAAGACACACAAGTTCAAGAAAGTAACGGAAACACCAAACTACCAGAAAGAAAAACATAAAATGTTTCTAGGAAGACTTCATTATCTCAATAATCACCCTAAATATGAGTGGATTTAGCTCACCAATAATAAGGCACAGATTGGGCCATAAAAATAATAATTAAAAACAGCTGGATATAATGACATTTATGGAGCCCATCCACACCCAAATAGCTTCTTATGCATTCTTATCTAGTGCACATGGAACATTCTCAAGGACCAATCACATATTGAAACACAGACACAACCTCAACAAATAGAAGAGGGTTGAAATCATGCCAACCACATTCTCTGATAATGATGCTTTGAAACTAGAGATCAACTGCAAAAAGAAAGCAGGTAGAAACACAAATACATGGAAAGAAGTACCATGCTACTGAAAAATGACTAAGTCATATAAAAAATAAAAAGAGAAGATATGAGATACATAGAAACAGATGTATTGATAGTACAACATATCAAAACTTTTGGGACATGGCAAAAGCAGTCATGAGAGGAAAGCTCCTATCATTACAAGCCTATCTCCAAAATTAAGAATGAGCCCAAATAAACAACTTAACATGTCATCTGAAAAAAAACTAGAAAAGAGAAAAAAAATAAAGACTAAAGGCAGCAGAAGGAAAAATATAATTTAAATTAGAGCTGAAATAAGTGAAATTGAGAAAAAAAATAATCGAAAAAATAAATGCAACAAAGAGTTTTTTTTTTTTTTTTTTTTTGAGAAGGGTAAGGAAACTGACAAGCTACTGGCTAGCCTCAATAAAGAAAATAGAGAAAAGACACAAATAAACAAAATCAAAATGAAAGAGGGAAAATAATGACTGACAGCGCAGAAATAAAAAGGATCATGCAAGAATGCTATGAAAAAATATGTAACACTACATTTAATAACCTAGAAGAAATGGACCAGTATTAGAAAAATATAATCTTCCAAGACTGAATCAAGAAGAACAGGGTAATCTAGGTAGACCGATCAGCAGTGTGAAAAATAAACAACCTTCTAAAACCTACCAAAAAGTACGAGACCAGGACCAGATTTCTTCACCAGTGAATTCTACCAAACATTTAAAGAAGATTTAATACTTATTCTCCTGAAACTCTTTCTAAAAATCTAAGAGGATGCAATATTCCCAACTCATTTTTATGAGGGCAACATTGCCTTGATATCAAAACCTGGTAAAAATAACACACACAAAAAAACCACATATCCATATCTCTCATAAAGACAGATGCAGATTCCTAAATAAACTCCTAGTGAAGAGAATACAGCAACATATTAAAAAGATTAGATACTACGATCAAGCGGGTTTCATCTCAACAACACAGGGATAGTTCAACATATTCAAATCTATTATTATGATACAACACCTAAACAAAATTAAAATAATAATCATGTAATCATAATAATAGATGCAGAAGACGCCTTCGACAATATACAGCATTCATTTATGATCAAAACATTTAACAAAATTAGTATGGAAGGAAAGCACCTTAACTTAATAAAGGCCATCTCTGAAAAATCATTAGCCAACATTATTATTCATGGTGAAAAACTGAAAACCTTCCCTCTTTAGATCAGGACCAAGGAAAGGATGTCCACTACTGCCACTTTTACTCAGTATAACATCAGACATCCTCGCAATTGCAATCAAACACAAGAAAGGTATAAAAGGCATCCAAATACAAAACAAAGAAGGCACACTGTCACTATTTGCAGAGGACACAATTCTCTACTTAGAACACCCTAAAGTGTCCACAAGAACAATACTAGAAGCAATAAAGTAAAATCAATAACGTCTCTGGATACAAAAGCAATGTTGAAAAACACATAGCGTTTCTATGCTCTAATAATAAAGTGTCAGAAAAAGAAGTGGAAAAAATAATTCCTCTTGCAATTACAACAAAGAGAATAAAATAGCTAGGAATAAATTAACCGAAACGTGAGGAGAGCCTGAATAATGATGATTATGAGAACTTATTAAAAAGAAACTGAAGAAGATATAACAGAATGGAAAGATAATCTGTGTTCTTGGATTGGAATAATCAGCATAATTAAAATGACCAGATTACCTAAAGCATTATACAGATTTAATGCAATCCCGGCCAAAATTCCATTGGCATTTTTTAAAGAAATAGAACAGTAAATCATCAGATTTGCACAAAACCATAAAAGACCCCAAATTGCCAAAGTCATGCTGAGAAAAATAGAACGAGGCTGGAGGCCTCACTCTGCCTGACTTCAAATTATACTCAAAGCAACAGTAACCAAAATGGCATGGTATTGGCAGCAAAGCAGACAGATGGACCAGGGGAACAGAATCGAGAGTCCAGAGGTAAAACCATATTTACATGGGCACATAGTATTTGATGAAGAAACCAAACATACTGTGGAATAAGGAAAGCCTCTTCTATAACTGGTGCTGGGAAACCTGGAAAGCCACCTGCAAAATAACAAAACTATAGGCTCTTGTCTGTCACCGCATAGCTAACTTCACTCACAGTGGATTTAGCACCAAATATAAAACCTGAAACAAGAAAATATATAGAAGAAATCTAGGAAATAAATTCAAGGACCTTAAACTTATAAAGGATTTTATGAATTTGCCCTCAAAGGCAAAAAAAGTAAAAGCAAAAAATGATAATAATGATAAATGAATGGGTCTACATTGCACTAAAAGGATTCTGCTCAGCGAATGAAACTGTCAACAATATAAACAGACAACATCCAAATGAGAAAATACATTTGTAAGCAGCACCACAAATAAGGGCCTCTTATCCAAAATATACAAAGAACACACACACCTCAATAACACCACCACCCCCACCAACACCACCACCAACAACAGCAAGCAATTCATACAATACATGAGCTGAGGATCTGAGCAAGTTGTCTTCTCCCTAGACGACTTACAAATGGTCTACAAACATATAAAAAGATGCTCAATATCGCTAGTTATTAGGCAAATGAAAATCTAAACCACATGTCACACCTGTTAGAATCGCTATGCTCAACAATACAAGTAACAACAAATATTGGAGAGAATGCAGAGAAATAGGAACCCTCATAGACTGCTGCTGGGACTGCAAATTGATATAGCCTCTATGGATAACAGTATGGAGCTTCCTCAAATTAATAAACTGATCTACCACATGATGCAGCTCTCTCACAACTGGGTATTTACCCCAGAGTTTGACAACTCATTTCTATAAGGATATTTGTAAACTGATGTTCATAGCAGCATTATACACAGTGGCTAGGGCATGGCAACAATCATAGAAGACTGGCTAAAGAAGCTGTGGTACATATACATACATACATACGTACATACATACATACATACATACATACATACATACACACACATACATACAAATATATATAATGGAATATGACTCAGCCATAAGAAGAGAAGAAATACTGCAATTTGTGACCTCGTTGATGTACTTTGAGGTAATCTTCCTAGTAAAATAAGCCAGACAGAAAATGTTGAAAATCTCCTGAAATCACTTCTCAGTTGGGTATAACATAAAAAAAAAAAAAATGACCACGACAAACAGATACTCGTGCACATGGACTATAGACTAGTGGTTACCAAGGCACTATACAGTAGTGGTTACTAGAGCGGTTGGGGTGTGTGGAGGAGGTAGATGGTGTAAAGGGTTCAAATTCAGAGGGTAGAGGGAGGGTGAACTGGGTAAAGGGGATCAAATATATGGTAGCTGAAGGAAACTGGACTTTCAGTGGTAATCACACAATAGATTATACAGATGTCAAATGATAATGTAAAACTGAAAATTATATGAATATATTAACCTATGTTACCCCAATAAACCTCATTTAAATAAAATAAGGGTGATGTCTTTTTGGTGCATACTTCCCTTCATCTCATCAATTTCCAGTTAGAATACAATCATTTATATTACACAGCATATGTTATACTGACATAAATGAAAGCATGACTTTGTAAGAAATAAAGGTTAAGAGTTATAAAGAAAGGTTAAAAGTTTTCTTGTCTTCTAAGAGTGCTGGAGCTTGCCTTTTGTGGGTTGAAGGGATGGGGTTTTCCTTAGCATCTTAAGGTCCTTCTGAGAATTAAGGAACCAATGATTTTGTGAGTCTTTTCATTATAAAAGTACTTCCATACTTTCTCTTCCAGGATGTTGGCGACAAGAATACAGGCAGGAGACCCACGACTGACCAGTCAGATACTCTCATTGAAGATCTGAGTCTTGTACAAACAATACAGAGATGCTGGAACAGTTCAGAGTTCATTCTGTCTTGGGGAGTGCTGGCCTCTGGTATCTAGTGACCACAGATGGTGCTACTGGCAATGGTGACAGTGGCAGTATTTAGCAGTGACAGCTCCTTAATCAGGCCATTAGTATCCTGGATTCCAGTTGTTCTTGCCAGCCTGAACTAACTCAATGATCAAGCCCTACGTCTAAGAGCAACCCAATATCTCCCCTCAAAAAAGCCTTTTCCTAAGTCAGAAGAAGATGATGTCTTTACTTGCAACTATAAACTCTGAATGGTACAAAGTTAGATTGTGTGTTATAGATGATCTAGTGGAAGCTTACTGTGCTTCATCACATAAATGCAGGCAAATGGCATTATACCCCTCTTCACACAATCATATCAGTTAGCGTAGGCTAAGTCATGCCATGGTGAACATGACCACCTCGCCCAAATTACAGTGCTCACAAAAACAAGGATTTATTTCTCACATTATAGTCTAACAGGGGTTGGCTGTGCTTCTGTTCCATGTCATCTTACGTCTGGACCCAAGTTGATGAACTTGAACTAATGGAGCAACTCCTGTCTGCTATCTTGTTTTTTTTTTTTTTTGTCTTGCTACCTACTTGATATAGTTTATATATTTCTCTGAGTCCTTGACTTCAACAATATATGCGAATTTGCATGCAGTTGTGATGCCTAGTAAAGCAGACACGTGTTTCCACAATAGAGAGTCATTTTAAGAATTTTTAAGAATGTAAATTATTTCCATAGTGAAAAGATAAAAACCATATTATTCAGCAAAATAAATAAACACACAATAAATAAACAGAATCAACAACCGCATTTTCCTAGTTAAAAAACATAAATCGTGACACTGTGATTATTTGGACACTCTTATTGCAAAGAATTCATGTACAAGTTTAGCATAAAAATCTAGCTTATTCATTTAAGTACATTTCTATCCACCGTGCCCCAGCTGTTGAGAAGTGCTATAGAAGTCAAAAGGTTAAAAATTCCTTTGTAATTTCTCTTTATAATTCTAGAAACGTTGTACAGAGAGCTTCATCAAATCATGCACATCAAAGAAATATACAGAACTACATTTCCACATTTTATAAATTGAAAAATGAATGAGCAGATGCGGGGGTGCTAATTTTAAAGCAAATATTGATGCATCTTACAACAATGTCTGTTGGTACATTACAATTGTATTATGTTGGTACATTATAATTTTTCAGTTTGTATTTTGGAGAAGTATTTATGATATGACATCAAAAAAAAAAACCCCAGAAAACTGACATAAGAATCCAATTATAAAGACAGCAGTAGGCAGAGGAGAAGAGTGATGACCCTGAGAGGAGAGCTGTAAAGGACATAGTGAAATGATTAACTAAGGCTAAAATAAAATTTAATGAAAGAGGATTGATTACTTCCAGAGAAAGCTGAGGACCAGGCTTGGAAGAGAAACTGAAACAGATTTGGAGGAGCAGAAAAGGAGGAGGAGAGACTTTTGGGACTGCCACATGCAGTTAATCAGGAATTAAAGATTCTTCTAACTTTTGTCATTGACATTTTGAGCATATGTCCTCCACGCTCCCCACTGAAGTGGAAAAGAACCAACCACCCGTAGTCATCTCAGTCTATATATCAACATATATACCATGAGATATCTCAACATATCTACATGTTTGCTACAGAGTTCTATTGTTAAAGAATCTTATATCTAAGGCATTCTACAGATTTAATGCAATCCCCATCAAAATCACATCGACGTTTTTTAAAGAAATAGAACGAAAACCATCAGATTTGTAAGGAAGCATATAAGACCCGAAGTTGCCAACACCATCCTGAGAAAAAGAATAAGGCTGGACGCATCAGTCTTCCAGATTTCAAATTAGATTGTAAAGTGACAGTAATCAAAGTGGCATGGTATTGGCAGACACACTAGCCAGTAGAACAGAATCAAGAGTCAGAAGTAAACCCATGTTTGTATGGGCAAAGAGATTTCAACATAAAAGACAAAAGCATGCAGTGGAGAACTGAAAGTGTCTTCAGTAAGTGGTGCTGGGAAAACTGGAAAGCCACCTGCAAAAGAATGAAACTAGACTGTTGTGTATCATCAGATACTAAAATTAAACAAAATAGATGAAGGACCTGAATATAAGCCCTAAAATAATGAATTACATAGAAAAAACCAGAGGTACTCAACTCATGGATGTTTGCATTTAAAGAGAGTTTTCTTAATCTGATCTCAAAGGCAAGGGAAGTAAAAGAGAAATAAGTAAATAAGTGGGTCTATATTAAACGAAGAAGCTAGCCAGCTAGCTTGCTATCCATTTATCTGTCATCTATTTTATCATTTATCTATATCTATATATTAATGTCTTTCTATCGATTCATCAATGTGTCACTCTAAAACAATATTTTAACTTGCCTAATGATTGATGAATCATGTAAAATGTTAGTTTTATTTAATAAACTTTGTTCTAATTATTTATTTATATAAATATGCAACTACTTGTTAACTTATCAAATTACCTACTATTTATCTATTTCTCTATTCATCTCTCCATCAAACTTCATTCTGTATATTTATTAATCTTTTTAATATAGAAATTTTATATATTTCTAAATCACTGATCTTTCTTTTTGTCACTGTATCTCTCTATCGATCTATTTATCTATCATCTACTTTTCTCTATATCTCTATTCATTTTGATTTCTATTTATTTTTTGTCTATTTTTTATTAATCCATCTACATCTAACATCTATTTGCACGTTTATTAATCTTTTATTAATTTATAGGAAATTATCAACAGATTTCTAAATCACTGATTTTTCTCTTACTATGCGTAATTTAGCATTTATTTACATTCTATTTTTCTCTTCAGCTATCTACTTATCTATACATCTAAGTGTCTCTCCATTTCTCTACCTATGATCTACAATTTTATTTTTTCTATCCAAATATATATTTGATTGTCTATTTTTAATCTATCTCTTTTTCTATCTAATATGTATTCATCTATCTTTAGAACCATTTACCTACAGAGCTCTCTAGCTAACATACATCTATTTATTTACCTATCTATATCAATGTATTAATTTTTAAGTGTATCATTTCAACAAAGTATTCCTCAAAACAACATAATAAACTTACTTAATGATAGATAAATAATGCAAATAATGTGTTTTATTTAATAAATACCTGTTTAATTGTTTCTGTATCTGAAGATCTGGTTATTAATTTTTTTTTCAATTTATCTCATATTTATTTATCAATGAATCTGTCTTTGTACCATTTATTCTATTTTTGAGCATCCCTTTATTATCCCTTATCCTTTTATTCATCCATTCCTACCTTCACCATCGTATATCCAAATATGTACTTATTTATCTAAATTCTGTATCTTTATTAATTTGTTTCATAATATATCAGATTATCATTATTTACTTCTAAATTACTGACCTTAACTATTATTTTTTTTGTCTATTCATCTCTCTCTCTCTATCACACTTCTGTCTATTTCTGTAATATACATCTATACATCTATATTTGTAGGCATTCACGTATCCATCTATCTACTCAACTATATAATACATTTACTTTATATGTATACATATTTCAATTGAATCCTTAATAAAAATTTCCATATGGAAAGAACATAAATTTTTGTAAAAGAAAATTTTTTAACTTACATAATGATAACTCATAAAAAATTTGTTTTTTATTAATCTGTATAATTGTCTATGTATCTAAATATCTACCAATCTATTTATGTATCATTCGACATAATATTATCTATCTCACTAACTGTTTACTAATGCTTCCATCCATCTTTCCATGCATCCATTATCCTTTATATTTATCTGTGTATGTCTGTCTGTCTGTCTGTATGTATGTATCTACCATCATCTATCTATCATCTATCTATCTATCTATCTATCTATCTATCTATCTATCTATCATCTATCATCTATCTACTTAATTATCTAATTAATCTAATATATTATCAATTTATTTATATTTATTTCTAGTTATTTATCTGTCATCTATCTTTCTATTTTTTATATATCTACTTACTTTTATGTCTATCTCTTTTCATTTATCTATTTATTTAACATTTATTCATCTATCTTTCTATCCATTGACCTATTTATCTATTTATATTTCTATGTATCAGATGTATTTAGTATTTTATTAATTGATCCATTCTTCCATCAATCCATTCTCAACCATCATTTAACTATCAATAGATTTATCTAACTTTTGTATGCTTCATTGTTAATGTCTCTCTTACTATATTAAATTGTCATTTATATTTCTACAAACCTGATCGTATTGTCTTTGTATTATGTAAGTATATGTATTCTATTTATCTATTTTTTTATCATCTCTCTATTTATTTATCTAGCTAGAATCTATCATCTATCTATCGTTCTAACTATTTATCTATCTAACTCTTTCCTATGTTTTTAACACATATTTGATCTATATGTACTTATTTATAAACAAGTCTTTTTAAATTTACATATGATATATTTATATATTGTTGGATTTATTTTTGCTTTTTATGTCTAAATATCAAAATATATTTGAACACATATATTTATTTTTCTAACTTTTTATCTCTCTATCTATCTATCTATTGATCTATTTATCGATCTATCATCTCTTCAGCTCTAACTTATCCCTTTATTCATTATGCTGTGTTTTTACTTTTTAATCTATTTGTTTATATATTTATCATCTGTGTCTTTCTGTATTTATCATTGTATTTATCTGTTTATATATTTCTCTATGTATCATCTCTCTATCTTTCTGTCAATCTATCATCTATGTATCTATCATCGATTTATTTATCAAGAATTCAACAATTTATTTATTTTTCAAACAATTTTCTATCATCTATCTACATACCTATCTATCATCTATCTATCTATAATCTATCTATCTATCTATCTATCTATCTATCTATCTATCTATCATCTATCTATCTATCTATCTAACATCATCTATCTATTTATATATCTATCAGCATCTATCTTTCTATCATGTATCATCTATTAATCATCTTTCTTTTTATTTTTTTACATCACTAGCCATTTATTCATGCCACTATATTTCTTTCTGTCCTTCTATTTATTAATCTTTCTGTTTCTTTATCAATGTCTTTATCTCTCTATTTTTCTATTGATCTATTTATATACATAATATTTATTAATCTTTCAATTATTACATTTATTAATCTAATACTTTATGTATTTATTTATGCATCTGTTTATATCTATCTATCTACCTATCTATCATCTATCTATCATTATATTTTTTTCTATTAGTGTATTATTCATCTTTGCATCTATCAGTTATCTATCATCTCTCTGTTCCCTATTTATCCTACCATGTTTTTTAATAATTGAGACTATTTTTTATTTCTAAATATGTAAATATCTGTTTATGGTTAGATGTTTTCTTTTTTATATCTATCCATATATATTTTAATCTATATATTTATCATTCTCTTTTTATCTATATAATTTTTCTAGTATTCTATCATGTGTATGCATGTATATTTCTATATTTTATCTCTTCTTATTGTTATCTATTAACTTTATGTTTATAACTGTATTTATATTTTATTATTATATTATTCATTTAATATTCAACCTTGATTTTTATGATTAATTTCTAGAGAATAATAGGTATATCTTTCATTTTGGCTGTCATATATCTTTCTATCAATGAATTTATGAGTCTTTCTATATAACTGTCAGTTTGCCTGTTTGCCCATCTGACTTTATGTCTGTCCTTTATAAGTCTTATGGTTCAAACCAAAATTTGGCACAACCAAATTTTCATTCATTTATGTAAATATTTAACTATCAATCATATCTATCTGTCTACCATTAATCTATCTATTTATCATCTATCATCTATCTATCTATCATCTATCATCTATCTACCATCTATGTATCTATCTATCCACATATCATCTATATATGTATTTCTCTATGTATGTCTCTATGTATCTATTTATATATCTATCTATGTATTCCTTTATCTATATACAATTTATTAATCAGTCCATCATCTATCTGTCTATTTATTGATATAACTATTTAACTATTTGACCTTTATAATTCTATTTGTCTACCTCTGTATATATCTACTATTTATATTTTTGTAAATCTGTATATCTACCTTCTATCACCTGTCTGTCTGTCTGTGTCTGTCTGTCTATCTATCTATCTATCTATCGTCATCTGTCTTTATAACATCTGTAAATATTCTTGTTTCCATTTATATATTTATCCATCTACGCATCTATCTACAACCTATGTATTCATTAAACTATTACGTTAATTCATTTATAATATTTCAAAGTTTCATATATGTATCTCTGAAGCAACATTTTTAACTTACCTAATGATTGATATACCATGTAAAAGATGTTAGTTTATTTAATAGCATCTGTCTAATTGTCTACGTATCTTAATATCTAACTATTATTCTACCAGTCTTTCTATATTTATACGTTAATCTATTTGTCTACCTCCATTTCTATCTATCTATTTTCTATCAATCTATCCATGTATCTATCATCTCTCTATGTTTCTATCATTGTCTATCAATGCATCTCCATACTATACTATCATTTTTTTATCATCTATTTACCTATCATCAATCTATCTTTTTCTCTTTTTATGTATCTCTTTATTTCTGTCTATTGATCAAATCATCCATATTTTTTTATTCTCTGTGTATCTTTAGCTATATTTTAATATATCAAATTCTCATTATGTTCAAACACACTGATTCTTGTTTCATTTATCTTACTATATATGTTTTTAACATCTTTTCTTACATATCTATTTAATTATCTATCTATATCTTTTATTATACCTTTATGTCTCTATCAATTATTTATTTCTTAACTTTCTACCTGTAATCTATTCATTTATCTTTTTATGTATTAAATATTTATTTTTATTTTTATGTATTTCTTAATCTATCTCTATACAAAACTATATATTCTATTTATATATTAGTCTAATGTTTTTTATCTATCTATTTAAACATTTTCTCTCTGACATGCATTCATCTATGTTTCTATTTATTCATATATCTTTCTAGAATCTATCTTTTATAATTCTATATTTTAATGCATTATTCAACCCTACTCATATATCTATTTAACTATTTGTCTAGGAAAATATTTATTTAATTATATTTATCTCTATTTCTCACTCAAACCTCTTATTTATTCATTTATCTCTCATTTCTTAAATATTTGTTTTTATGTATATTTACTAAGTACTCTTTTTTTGTCTATTTATCACTTATTTATCACCTATCTATTTAGCTATTTATCTGTGTATCTATCATGTGTCTATTTTTCTATTTATCTACCTTTCGTCTATCATATATGTATCTAATCTATCTTTCTATGCAGCCATCCATCTACCATCTATCCATGAATTTATCCATCTGTCTGTGAATTCATTCATCCAATTAACCAGAATTAAACTCTCTCTATATATATAATCAAACTCTGTATCTATCTGTTTATCTTTCTATTTATGTATGTAAATTTTTACTCATCTGTACAACCATTTATCTATATATCAATCTGTCATTTATTATTCAATTTATATATATACATTTTGTCTTTCTATCCATCTATATCTCTTAATAACATCTAGTCATTAATTTTCTAGCCATTGATGTTTCTTATTAATTATCTATTTGTAATCCATCTACTTATTTATGTATCTGAATTAATTAATTTTCTACAAATCTCATTGTATTGAATCAATAATGTGTCTCTCTAATACAACATTTTAACGTATCTTATAATTGATCAATTGTGTAAGAAATGTAAGTTTCATTTAATAAGTGTCTCTAATTTTTATGTATCTAAAAATCTACCTCCCTCTTAATACGTTTATCAATATGTCTCTTTTATTTCTCTGCTTATTTACTGATATATCCATCAATCTATATTCATTCTATCTACACATATTTTTGGCACTTTATTCATCTATCTATGAAAGTAAATGTAATTTATCTATTAATTCATCTATTTCAATTGAAATATTTATAGCTATGTATTAGTTATAGAAGGTATTTATGTATTACAATATATTTTAACTTTCATATTGATTGATAAATCAAGTGAAATATTTTGGTTTTAGATGAACATTTGTATAATTTTCTAAATATTCAAATATCAAACAATCTATTTATATATGCATCAAGGTATCTCACGTTTATCTTTCTCAATACCTGTTATTCATCCAGAATTCACTCTTTTATGCGCCCTTCATCAATCTACCATCTATCTATCTATCTATCTATCATCTATCTATCTATCATCTATCTATCTATCTATCTATCATCTATCTATCTATCTAATCTATCATCTTTCTATTTATCTATTTAATCTATCATCTATCTATATCTATTTATATATCTATCATCTCTCTATCTTTCTATTATCCATGTTCTATATATCGTCTATTTAATTAATTTATTCATTTTACATATGTAACTGATCTAATCTTCTATCGCACTATCCCTTCATCTTTGCATCTATTCGCCCAACTCTCATCAATCTTTCTATATATTTATGTTTTTACTTTTTTAAATGTGTGTCTGTTTTTATATCTAACACTATTTATCTATCTTTCTGGCCATTTAGCTATCTATTTATATATATATCATTTAATATCTTTCTATTATTTATTTGTCTATGCATATCAATTTATCTAATGCAATCTAGTTATAGAATAAAAAATCAGTCAAAAATAACATTTTAACTAAGCTAACAATAAATCATAAAAATGTTATACATTTTTCTTCATAAATATGTGTCCTTCCCTATGAATATATAATTATATATTAATATATCTATCAATCTATCACACACCAACCTATTTATCTAATCTATCATTCTCTCTTCCATTCATTCATCTATTCATTATGAATGTATGTATATATGTATGCATGTATGTATGTATGTATCTACCTATCTATTTATCTATATATCTATCTACTATGATGTATCTATCTAGCCTTCTACTTGTTGAACATATTTTTATTAACATATCTTTTAATATAAAAATTTTCATGAAGAACAGCAAATCTCTGTAATTCACTTTGTTATGTATCCTACTACTTGTTTGTATTATCTTTCTATTTATATGTCTATGATGTAGTTCTCAATATATTAATCTAACCATATAATATCTCAAATCCATACTGATCTATCATACAAAATATATCTCTCTAAATCAATATTTTACTGACCTGTTAATTTATAAATTATGTAAAATAAGCTACTTTTAATTAATAAATATTTGTCTAATATATATCTATTATTTAGCAATCTATATGCATTTCTTTATATACATATCATTTTTATCTATTAAATAATTTACTTTTTATCTATCTGAATATTTATTGAATTTTCTATTATTGTCTATATTTTTGTCCTGTCTGACAACTGTCTGTCTTACCATTTATGCATGTGTTCATCAATCCTTTCATTCATCATTCATCCCTTCATCTACCCATCTATGAATCCATCTATGTTTATATCAGTCTTGTATTTGTTTTATGTAATAATCTATACTTTCATTCTTCTCTCTATCTATATGATAATCTATCGTCTATCTATTTATCTAGGATTTCATCTATCTCTCTATCCATCTATGTATGTATGTATCTATCAGCTATTTATCTAAGTACCTTACAACTATTCATTTATCTTTTACCCATTTATCTATCAATTTATGTGTTATCTACCTATTTATCTTTCTATAGAATTTATTTATTATAATCTATTATATGAACAAGGTATCTCTCTACTAAATTTTACTACTAATAATTTATAATCCATTTAAACATATTAGTTGTATTAATAAATATTTGTTTTATTGTTTATGCAACTAAATATTTTACACTCTATGTTTCAGTCTATGTCACAACTATTCATCTCTCTATCTTCTATCTATGTAATCTTTATATTTACCTTTTTTCCATTCATCCATTTCATTATCTACCCACCCATTTACCATCATCTATCTTTCCATATATCTACTTCTTTAACTTCTGTATTTTTCTTTTTAAATCAATCTCTTAATATATCAAATTATCATTATATATTTCTAAATACCTGTTTTTCTGTCTGTGAATCTTTCTATTTACTGTTTTTCTTTTTATCAATCTATCAAACGATTTTAGTATATCTATATTTATATGTATTTTATAGCCCTCTTGATTTATCTATCACCTATCTATCATTTATCTATTTCTTTCTTTTATTTCTTTTTTCATTAATTTACTCATCATTTATCTATCTCCATATCTTTCTCTCTATCATCTTCTTACTTTTTATTGATAATCTATTTATGTTCTATATATTTATCTATGTATTTATCAATGTAACAATTATGAATGACCATCTCTAAACATTGCTATTTTCTATTTAATGTATAGGTTCATATTTTCTCTTTATAGGTTATTTCCCTTAACAATTGTTTTATTGTTATATATCAATATAACAATTGATATATCTCTATTTTGTCCAACTCTCTTTCTATCAATCAATAGATGCAAATTTTCATATCTCTGTTTGCATTGCGATAAGACTCTATGTGTTTTTGTATAAATCTTACTGTGTATTCATTTCCTTAAATCCATTCTGACCATCATTTCTATTTCTCAATTGATCTATATTTTTATCATCTATCTACCAATATATCTATCAGATTATCTGTTTTTCTGTCTAACTTCTATCTGTCTATAGATCTCTTTATCTTTTATTCAAGTTATCATGTATATATCAATTTATCATATTTATCTATATATCTATTTTATCCATTTTTTTATACATCAGAAATGCATTCCTCCATCCATTTGTCCATCTACTATTCATCCATGCAAACATTCAGGTTTCCATGCATCTTCTGGCTATTTAGCTAGCTAGCTATTATCTATTTTTTTCTATCTACATTTCTATCTATCTATCATCACTATCTATCTATCTTTCGATCTATCAATCGATCTATCATCAATTTAAATATCATCTATCTATCATCATCATCTCTCTATCATGCATTCATCTATATTTATATGTAACTGTATAATTTACATTTTTATCTATCATCTATCTATCGATCGATATATCATCTATCATCTACGTATGAATTTATCTAACTATGTAACTATTTTGTATTTAAGTATTTAATATTTTACCATTTTGTTTATTTAACAATCAATCTAAATATTTTCCATTTATAAGGTGTTTTTTTTTTCTCTAAGATAATTATATTTATATTTGGCCATATATCTCTCTTTATTTCAATCAACATACACATATTTCTATGTATGTAACTCCCTGTGTGTCTGTTCTTCAGTCTGACTCTGTCTGTTTTTATATTAATGTTCATGGATTCTTTGATATCCATCCTTCCATTAATCAGTGCATCTATCTATTTATAATCTATTTATGTCCTTTCTATTTATTTGTTCCTTTAGTTATCTAACTATATCTATTTAACTACATGCTAGAATCTATCTATTCAACAATGTATTTCTTTAAAATAATAGATTTAAAATAACTAATTATTTTTAAATTAGGTAATATTTGTTAGTTTTACCTCATAAATATCAGTGTGATTGTCTTGTATCTAAATATCTATTTTCATATTTTTCAATCTGTGTCATCACTCTTTATTTATCTTTCTATTTATCCATAATCTATCTATTTATGAAATGTATCATTTATCATTCTATGCATCCATTCATCCATCATCCAACCAAGCATCATCTATTGATATATATACATATTTATCTAAATGCTGAAAGTATGTGACTTAATCTATCTCATAATATATTAAATAATAATTATAAATTTTTAATTCTGGATCTCTTTTGTTTATGTATCTATTCATTTTTGTTCTTTCTACATATTTATTATCATCTATTAGCTATCTACATTTTCTGTATCTTCCTATTTATCTATCTATTATCTATGTATTCTATTTATTATTCTATCCATTCATTCATCTATCCAACCATCACCTATATATGTATCTACCTATGTACTTTTTTATGTATCTTTCTTTATCTATCACTTTACATATCAAATTATCATCATATATTTCTAAACCACGGATCATTCTTTCTGTATGTATCTTACTATTTATTTGGGTTCTTTTTTTCTATTTATGTATCAATCTTTTTAAGTGTATTGTTATCTCTCTCAATATTTATTTTTGTATCTTTCTATGTATCTATCATCTATTATGTTCTATCAATTTATCTATTTATTTTTATTTATAATCTTTCCTTGTTCTATTTATTTGCCTATTTCTTTATCTAACGATGTGCTTGGTATTTAATTATATAAATATCAATATGCATATTTATCTATTTAAATTTTTCCATCTATTTCACTTTAAGCATCTATCTTTTAGTCATCTATCTACCTTACTCACATATATATATATATATATATATATATAAATTTTAATATATAAAATTAGCATAATGTATTACCAAATAACTTCATTTTTATGTTCTACTATTTATTTGAGCTGTATCATTCAACCTTTCTATCATTCTATTCTATTTTTAATCTAACTATTAATTTATGTATCTATAACTATCTATCAATTCAACAATTTATCTCTCGAAAACAATATTTAAGCTGACCCCATAAGTAATAACTCATGCACAATATGTTGGTTTTATTTAATAAGTTATTAATGGTTCGTGTATTTAGTGGTTATCATTTTATCAATTTATACAGGTTTATTTATGTAAGTATTTGTCTGTCTTTTAATCTATCAATATATCTGCCTATTGATCTTCCTATGTATATGAATATTTCTCAATCTTCCTTTATATCATCTAAGTATCTATCTATAGGATTTTTTATTTCTATCATCTATATATTTATTTTTTCTTTCTATATATCCTTCATTTATCTATCTATGCATTCATGTATGAATTTTTATCCAACCATTTATAATTAATCTTTCTATCCATGTATGCATTCATCCATCTTCCACCCATCTATTTATTTTTCTATCTCTAGCTGTCTGTCTCTCTGTCTGTCTGTGTATCTGTCTATCTCTCATTTATCATCTATTTCTCATCATCTATCTATCATCTTTCCATGTCTTTATCTTCTATTATATAGCTTTCCATGTCTTTATCATCTATTATATATCTTTCTGTCTTTATCCTCTATCTATTTATCTATCAACTATCAGTCTTTCTCTTATTTATTTATGTATTTAACAACTATTCATCTGTTTCTATATAACTATAAATCTTTCAATATTTCTATGACCCATCTAATTATTTATCATTTTAAAGAATTGATTCATCTAATATGATCTATCATCTCCACAAAGCTACTCTCTCAATAATATTTTTACTCATATAATAATTGATATACAATTTGAAATATCATTTTTATTAATAAATATGTCTTATTGACTATGTATTTGAACATATAACTATCTATATTCTATCTTTTCATATTTTTCAAAGCTATTTATCTACTTTTTTTCAATTATCTCTCTATATAATTTATAAATTCATCATTCTGTCCATTTAGCCTTCCAATCATCTGTCCATTCATCCAACCATGATCTATCTATCAATATATTTATCTATTTATCTAACTTCTCTACTCATATTTTTTTTATCTATCTCTTTATATATCAAATTATTGTTGTATTTTTCTAAAAAAATCTGATCGTTCTAACTATGTATCTTACTCATTCTTTATTTTCTATATTTATGTTCATCTATCTAAGTATCTATGTATTTGTGTATATGCCTTTATCTCATTTTCCTCTAATTTTTATCTACCTTTCTATCATCTATCATCTATCGATCTGTGTATCTATTTTTTATCTGTTTATATATGCTTTTATCTTCTTTTTTGTCTATTTCTATCTTGATGTATATAGCTAGTTATGGATCTATCTACAATGTATCTAATTATTTATACATTATTCATGTATTTTAGTTTATATATCTTTAACAATGTATCATTTGCTTCTACAATATATCCTTGTAATCTGATATTTTCATTTACATAATGAGTGATAAATAATGTAAATGTTAATTTATCAATCTATTGAATATCTATCTATCTGTTTATTTATCTATTATCTAATGTATCTTTCAGTCACTCTGTCCATCCAACATTCATGCATCTATCTGTTCAAAAATCATCAGTCAGTATGTGTCTCTATGTAAATTCTTTATTTATCCTTATTTATTTATCTTATAAAATATCAAATTATCATTATGTTTATCTAAATCACAGAGTGTATTTGTGTTTAAGTATCTTACTATTTATTTGTGTTCTTTTTTTCTCTCTACCTCTCATCTATCTGTCTATAGACATGATATAAATATCTGTGTAATATTCTTTGTATCTGCATATTGCATACAAAGATATCAGCATTGGTAATATTTATTATTAATCTACCCATCTAAAATTTATGTATCTATTAATCTTTCTCTTAATATATAATATTATCTTTACATGTTTATTTACATTTACATCTTCATAACAGATTGTTCACTTCTCTGTATCTTTTCTTTTTTGTGTTCTAGATATCTATTAATCTGTTTATCTGTCTAGGTAGCTATCAATTATCTATCTGTTTATCAATATATCTCTAATTATTTATTAATTACTCTTTTTCTATATATATTTTCTCATCCATTCATTCATTATCTACTAAACTATCTATTTATCTATTTTTCTATGTACCTATGTATTTTGTGTATCTATGTTAATTAATTTCTCTATAAAGATTTATCTATCGATTCCTCATTGTATCTCACTTAAGAAAATATATTTATACTAATAATTAATACGTCATGTAGATATTTGTTTTATTAAATCAATATCTGTCTATTCTTTATGTATATTAATATCTATTTATCAGTCAATCTATCTTGTATTTATCTATTTATAACCTATCTTTTATTTAACTGTGTATTTTTCCCTAACTTCTATCTGTCTGTCTGTCTGTCTGTATATCTATCTATATATCTATCTATCATCTACCTATCCATCTATAATTTAACTTTCTATTTATCTATTTAGTTATCTATTTATGTATTTATGTATCTAATAATTTATGTTGAGTTTATCTCTTTATTGATCTACTCATCTTGCTATCAAGTATCTAATTGTGTATGTCTTATGTAGTTAACTATATATTAAATGAACCAATTTTCATTTACTTATTGGATGAATTCTTTTTCTTTGATTTACCTTTCTGCCCACCAATAATTTATTTTACTGAAACAGTCATGTACATTTTTGTAAATCAATGTAATTTTTCATCTCTGTTTTTGTCTGTCTCTCTTTCCATGTGTCTGACTGTCTGTGATTCTGTTCTGTCTGATTCTTCTTCTTCTTTTAGTTTTGTCTAACCATCCGTAAATTGTTTATTATTCATTCAGCTATTCAATGCCTCCATCATCATAACCATCCATTTATCTATTATCTATCTATCAATCAATCAGTCTATCTACCTATCATCTATTTATTGACCTATGTAAACATTTTTCAATATATCTAATAGAGATCTATACATACATACATACATACATACATACACACACACACACACACACACACACACACACACACATATATATATATGATATATTTATACTACTATGTATCTATTTATAACCAAAACAAATTTTCAATTTATCTAACCATACGTATATCTCTCTATATAAAATTTGACTCATTTCTTTATTTGAACGTCTATTTTTCTGTCTATGTATGTATTTATGTATCTCTTTACATATTGATGTATCTATGCATGTATGTAACTATGTATTATCTATTTATATAAGAAATTATCTTATAGTATCTATAAATGTATTCAACAATAAAACTTTTTATAGCACAAATTTTTTAACATTTACCTTATGATTAATACGTCTAGGTACAGGTAATTTGATTTCTATTTTTTATCTATCTTATTATCTGTGTATATATGTATATATCTATCATCTATCTGTGTATCGATGTTTCCTCTTAACATTGATACTCTCTATATCTAGGCAGATATCTATCTTTGTATTTATCTATCATCTCTCTGTTTATCCATCTGTTTCTCTATCCATTCATCATATTTATATATTTTTTATCTCTCTATTGTCTAGCTAATGTATCTATCATACTATTTATCCATTCACACTTATATCCATCCACATTTATCTATCATCTAACTATCTAGCTATAATATTATATTCCTACCCATCTATCAACATTTTATTTACCTATCTGTTTATCATCTATCTCTTTATCTATTATTAATGTATCTATTTGTAGTGATCTATATGTATATTCAACAATATATCTTTTGAAAACAATATTTATCTTACCTTGTTTTATAAATTCTTGAAAAAGTTGAATTTCCCTAATAAATATCTAATCGTATATTTATTAAAAGATTTGTTAATCTTTGTATCATTCTATCTTATTGTCATGTATAAAACTTTGATGTCTCTGTCTATCTACCTATCTACCTATATATCTATATCTAAGTTCTATCATCTATTTATGAATCTCTCTTTCTCTCTATTTTATCTTTTTACCATTTTATACATATACATTTTCATTCATCCATCAATCTATTTAACCATATGCATCTAACTTTGTTTCTTTCTATATATTTATATATTTACTTTTGTATGTATCATAATTTATCTATCGCTTAATATATCTTTTATCATTGTATATTTCTGAATCCCTAATCATCTTTTATTTGTGCTTCTTACAATTTATTTGTGTTCTATCTTTCTTTTTATCTATCTGTCAAAATATTATTTTTCTTTCTATTTAACTAACTATAACTTTGTGAGTTTGTTCACTTATATATGTGTGTGTGTATATATGTATATATATATATATATATATGTATGTATATATATACACACATATATATATATATAAAATCTATTTTATCTATCTATCTAATTATAGATCTTTTTTTCATTCATCTATTAATCATCAATTTATTTATTCTTTATCATTTTTGTTAAATATTTATACATCAAACAACTGTCTATATATCTATGATTCTAACATTAATATATCTTTATATATAGGCACATATATATATATATACATATGTATATGTATATATATATATTATGTCTTTATATATAGATCTCTATATATGTATATATTTATATATTTGTCATCTATATATCTATTCATCCATACTTAGTGTATCTATCTGTAATGTATCTAGTTTTACATGTATTTTTATTTCTCTTATCAACCTATCTATCTGTCTACATATCATTTTGTTTATGTATTTATTCATAAACTATTCATTATTTTTCTCTCAATAATCTGTTCAAATATTAATCAAACTATTTATCTAACTTACTATTTATCGTCTATCTTTCTATTAATGTATATATCTACATATCTTTTCATCTACTTCTCTATCTATTCATTCCTCTACTCATCCATCACATATTTTTTTATCTATCTGTCTGTTATCTATCTATTCGTGTCTCATTTATATTACCACCTTTCTATTCTTTTATCTGAATCTTTGTCTTTCTATTTATGGGTCTGTCATTTATCTATCCATCTAATCATAATCAATCAATCCATTAAACTATGTGTGTGTTTGTATGTATGTATGTATATATGTATCTATGTATGTTGGTATGTATCTATCTATTTATGTATGTCTCTACCTATATCTTTCTATCATCTATTTATCATTTTTTATTTTATCTATGTATCTAACTATTGTCTACTTTTTATTTTTATTCTAACATCTATACATCTATATTTCTAACAATTAATCTACTTATTTCTGTATATGTCTACCAATAAATAAATAAGTAGATATGAAATAGATAAATATAGATTGATGTATAAATGAATAGATAGATGCTTAGAGAGGTAGATAGTAGGTATGTAGTTTTATAGTGAAATGGCATTATACTTAAATAACAAGATAGAAAAACAGAATTGTTCTTTGAAACATATTTTGATCATAGGTTTATGAAATTATTTTATGATAGATAATCAGATAAATACTACGTCAACATATCCATACATAAATGGATAGGTAGAATAATAAAAAGACAGAAAGACACATATCAAATAAAATAACTACAAAAATTAAGAAATATATATTTATATATAAGAATAAATACATATATATATATATATATATATATATATACACACACACACATAAATATACATATATAGATATAGATGTAAAAATAAACCAATAGATAAGTATATGGATTGATAGGTCAGTACATAAATAGATAAATATATCAATTATTAGGTGTCAGTCTAAAATGGATACATTGATCATTGTGCCATAAATATAATAACCAGAACTTGACAAACGTCAATTTATAGCAAAATGGTGATACATCATATTAGGTAATATAATATATTAATGAAAGATAGGTGCATAGATAGGTATAAAAATAAAGAGATAGATAAACCCATTTATTAATTCATAGTGAGGTAAACATATATAAAATCAGAGACTGTTCAAAAAAATAGATAATTAATTTGAATGTTTAAACTGAAAATACACACACACACACACACACACACACACATATATATTACAAAACATAAAAAACAGAAATTATATAAATAATAAATATAATAAAAATTACAAACAATAAATGATATATATATAGAGAGAGGGAACATTGACACAGATAAATTATGACATACATATACAGAAATAGAGAAATATTTGGAAACATAAGATAAATAGAAATATAGGTAAACAAAATAGTAAATAATTATTTAAAAAGTTATTCAGAGATATATATTGAAAAATGAGCATCTGTATATATAAATCAATCATTCATGTAGTTATAAAAGATTGTACTATAAAGAGATAGATTGTGAATTCGAGAGTTATAGATAGCTAGATTTATATAGATAGATAAATATATACATAGATAGATTGAAGATAAAGAAATGTAAAAAGAAAAGGACAAATAAAGAGCCTTGTGTAAAATATGTGACAGATTGAAAGATCAGTTAATAAATAGATAGATAGATAGATAGATAGATAGATAAATTTATAAATAGATGGTTACAAGTACTGTTAAAAAAACAACTAAACTTCTGTACATAGATGTATTAAACCTTATGTAAATTAAAAATTATTTTTTACAAATTGATTACACAGCATTATAAATAGATATAAATACATAAATAGATAAATAATTAAAAACACTGAAAAAGAGATAGATAGATAAATAGATACATAATAAAATAATAACATAGACCTACATAAAAATAAAAAAAATTCAAAACATAAAATATATTAGAGAGGAAGAGAATATTAAAATAAGGATAGATATTAAATAAATATATATTATATACATAAATAGATAAAATGAATTGAGAAAAAATGACAGATGAAGTATAGATAGAGCTTGAGATAGAGCGATTTAGATGAATAATCACTCCTATATAGATAGATAAATGAATAAAGATATATAATGTAGATAAATAGAAAGATAAAAAGTGAGAAGGATATGTAAATAGATACTTAAATGGTAAAAATGATAGCAATACTATAATATTTAAGACTTAGAAATATCAATTTTTTAAAAATTTAAATATTGTGTGATAGAGGAATGCGTAATAAAAACACACATATATTAATATATAGATAGATTTATATAGATATATAAATAGATTGGTAGAAAGAGATACAGAAAAACTAACAAAGCGTATTATATAAATTAATATTGAAAAGATAAAAGATGTTGAATAGAGAAATACATAAATAGAAGAACAGAGAAATAGTTGGATCACATACCATTATAGAAATAAATTAATCAACAGTTCAAAATTATATCTTTACTTGAATTAAAATATTTTATTAAATGATAAATAACAGTATTTAAAATAGATATACAAAGATAGATTAATTAATATAAATAAAGGTCATAAAATAGGTAAAAATACATAGTTTGATACATAATGAAATAAACAAATAAAGAGATAAATAAGTAGAATAATAATATTGATGGATACATACGTATGCATATGTGACACATAGATAGTTAGATTGATAGATGATACATAAATAGATGATGGATAGATGGATTAATACATATTTAGATAGATAGAATGATAACAGAATATAAGTCTAATAGTGGCATTGATCAATCATTAAGCCCAAGAAAAAATAGATAATAATGCAGATAGTTAATGAATAGTATAAGGTAGGAGTTAGTGATAGAAAGAAAAATAGATGATTGAATGACAGAAATTTAAATATGTGGATAGACACATAGATAAATAATGAAATAAAATAAATGAAAAAAAGTACTAGACAGAGTATATTGGAACAAAAAATAATATTGAAATAAATGATTCAATAGACAGAATTTCAACAGCTACTAAAAAATAGGTAAATAATATAAATATAAATATATACATAGAAAATTATAAAAAATATTTGATCATGAATAGAATGTCACATAGATGACAAATAGACAGGCATCTGTATAGATACATAGACAATTATACAAATGGCTATAGTAAAAAACAATATTTTTAATAGATATATCAATCACTAAGAAAATTATTAAACATTCTGTTACAGAGAAATACACTGAAGAAAAATAGGCAGTTATTAATAGATAGATAATAAATAAACAACAAATCATTTGTTTAATATATTGATTGACTTAAATGATAATAAAATTAATAGTAAAATAAAAAGAAGTACTTATGAATAACAGAAACTTAAAAATTACATGGAATAATATATCATTAATTAGACTGACAAATGTTCTCACTTATAGACAGTTACATAGAAGCAAAGATAAATATTTGGTAGAGGATTGATTGATAGATCAATATATAGATGATAGATAGATAGATGAATATGTCTACATATAGATAGAGAGAACGTTAAAAAATGAGCTAAATTTCTATATATATAAATATGATAGGTAAGTAAAAAAAAGTACATCTTATAAATAAATACATACTAGAGTTATGAAAATTCAAATAAGCTGTCATTAATTTATGTGTACATTACATAATATGGTGACAGATAATTATTAGAAAATTAATTAGATAAATTATATAGTAATACCAGCAGATAAATAATGGACAAATAAATAATTATTGAGATGACAAACTGAAAATAGATAAATACATAGATAGATAAATAGACATATAAAAAATAGATAGGTAGATCAAAAATAAATAAATTAAAAGGTTGATCATTGCCTATACATATAGTATTTATAAATACTGTTAGAGATATAAAAGATAAATAGTATATAAATAATTGTAGTGAGAAATTGATAGATCATCATAAAAACAGAAGATGAGAAAATCAAAATTAAATAGATAAAATATCTATGGTTAGTTATATTCACTAATAGTTTTGGTTATAGGTAGATCACAGTACATATATTAATATTAAATAAACAGTTAGATTGATATATGGATAGAAACATAGATAGTTGATATATTGGTAGATAGATGATAGATAGATGATAGATGGAAAGAAAGACATATAGACATATACATAGATTAAAAGATTAATATGAAGAAATACAAATAGCAAGGTTATTAGAAAAACAACATCTGTACATTTATATATTAATTCAGAGTTAAAAATGAAGATTGAACAGAGAGAATTATTGTTAGATATGTTTTCATGGATAGTTACATAAATAGAAAGACAGACATGTAAATATATAAGCAATTTGAAACAGTTTTTAACAAAGAAGAGATATTGTGAATAGATATATCAATACAAAAGGAATAAAAAAAGCTGATGTTGCAGAGAAATACTTTGAACAATAGATAGATTGCTTGTTATTGATAGATGGATGGATGGCTAAGGAAGGGTAAAAAGACAGAAGATATACAACTAAATAAAAGAGAAACAGATAAGTAGAAGATAGAAAGATGATAGATAGATGATGATAGATAGACAGATGATAGATAGATAGATAGATAGATAGATAGATAGATAGATAGATAGATGATAGATAGATCATACACATAAAGAAATAGATGGTAGAAAGAAATAGATAGATGACAATAGGTAGATGATACAGATATAGATGAATAGATAGATAAATGATAGGTAGGTAGATAGTTAGGAAGATGATAGATGATAGATGATAGTAAGATAGATGATAGATAGATGATAGGTAGGTAGATAGATAGATAGATAGATAGATAGATAGATAGATAGATAGATGATTCATCATGGTCTTTCTTAATTATTTATTTCAGTTCGTATTCATTAGTCTATTAATCTATGTATCTTTTACCTACTAGTTTATTAATCTATAGAACTCTATACATAATTCCATTTTCTATATTTATATGTATTTAATGTTAGTATGGTTGTTGTTTATATACCATCTTTCTATCATTCTTCTTTTTATCTGTAAATTATCTATTCATCTTTTATCTCTTTACTTATCTATAAAATTATCTACCAAGAAACAAGAAATGTGGCAGATTAGATAAAAGCAGCTTTTGTCTTGTATCAGGACTGCATTAAAATTATATCCAAATTATAAAATGATCAATGTGAAGAATCACCTGAAGTCCAGGTGATCATAATACCTACATCTGATATAATACAAATTAGGCACATCAAAGCCTGTCAGAATGGTAAAGGCCTTAATCAGGCTTGACCTGAACTCATGGGTGGTAGATTATCACTGGGAGTGAGAGCAAGGCTGCAAAGGCTTTCAAGAAGGAGAGAGGTTCCTGGTCTCATGTGTTGTCTCCCGAGTACAGGGTCTCAGCCCAGGGAAGAAGAGATTCCATTAACTCTTACTGTAAAAACTGAAAGGATTTTAAGCCATCTTGTTGAGACAGAAGGCAACTGAGTTCCTTTATGTTCCTTTGAATGACCTGCACAAAGGTCTTTTGACCAGTGGACACTCACTGTGATATCAGCAATGGACCTGAGGTGCACCTGGGATTTATTCTATAATAACTCTATCAACTTGAGGCATAGAAAGGGCTGATAAAGGCAGCCACCAACGTGCCTTAGTCTGGCTCCCCTCCAGACCATGCCAGCTTGATTAGGCAGACCCCTCCCATTAGGAGACACATTAGGAGACCTTGGTATGAAGAGATCAGCTTAACCTGCTTAACCTAAAGACTGGCGAGGGAAAGCTGTTTATGGTTGGCTGTGAAGACCTGAGCTGAGTGATTCAACATGAAATATTAATAGCAGGGTGGCCATTGTTGTGAGCAGTGTTTTTAATCCCAATAAATCACCAATTGAAGAAGAGGAAACTAATCTCTAAATTATTTTAAGATGATAGCATTTGGCCATTAGGCTAGTCTTCTGTAAAACCAAAATATGATTCCAGCAAAAGAACTAAGAAATTTTACACTGTTTGGGGAACATTATTCTGGCTATCCTCATGCATATCACAGTGTGGATTGACCAGGAGAAAAAAATTTTTTATCAGCTCCATCCTTAAAATAAAGACCAGAGAAAGTGCAATGAAAGCTCCTTTTAAAGTCAGGTGTAAAACAAAAAGAGATTTGTATGTCTATTTCTTTCACTGTAAGGTAAGTTTTCAGTCATCATTTCTGTGAATAAGTTTTTAATTCTCTGCACTCACTTTTCTTCTACTAGCCTTTTGACATGAATGATGGTATGCTTGATAATGTCCTGGGAGGCCCCTTCAACTATCCTCATTTTAAGATTGTTTTTCTTCTTTGCTCTTTCAACTGTGTGTTTCCTACTAGCTTATCTTCCAGATTTTGACTTGGTCCGCTGTTTTATCTACTCTGCCTTTTAAGTCTTCTGGTGTGTTTTTCATTTCAGTTATTGTATTCTTCATTCTGACTGCTTCTTTTTCTATGGGTTCTCTGTCCTTTCTTAGGTTTACTATCACTCTGTTGAAGTCCTCTCTGAGATCACTTACTGGTTCCTTAAGTTCATTATTCATAGTGAATTGAAGTCTGCATTTGGTAGATTCCTTATCTCCATTCCATTTAGTTCTCTCACTGTAGCTTTCTCTTTCTTTCATTTGGATCATGTGTCTCTGTCTCTCCACTTTGGCTTACTCCCTGTGTTTGATTCTATGTATCATTGAGGGCTGCTATGTCTCCCCATATTGGCAGAATAACTTTATTTAGTCGACCTCCAGCAGGGACCAGTGGCTCATTCTCCAGGCTCACATGAGTAATATGCTCCTAACGGTAACCTTGTGTGAGTTGTGTGTACACTGGTATTGTAGGTGAGCACTGGCTACTGTTGGCACATCAGTGAATTAAACTGATACTCAGACAGAATGTTGTTGAGGAGTGGACTTGCCCACCCACAGGAGACAAACTGCTGTTTGAGAGTAACCCTTCCAAGTAAGATCTGCCACAGAAGGCTTGATGCCTATTCAGACAAACCTTTGGGCATGCCACTTGCAGGGCTAATCAAGTGGTGGTCTGCGGTGATCTGAATCCACCCTTTGGGTTTGTTGGTAATGGATCCCTTTGAAGGGGGCTTCCAGGTAGGTCAAGGTCATCTGCTGCTATGACCAACACAGGCCTTACCTGGTAGGACCTACAGAATTACCCAGGATAGGGCACTACCTATGATGGTTGTGAAGACACAGGGAGAGGCTACACTGAGAACCAAGACAGGTTTCCCTCAGAATCTGCCTGGGGCAGCTCAACAAAAGGACAAAAACACCCCAAAATGTGACACTCGCTGTCAACTCACTGTAAATTTCAGCCACTGTGATCCAAGGTGGTATTCAAATCGGGTGAGTTTGGGTCTCAGGAAGTCATCAGGGTAAAAAAAAGTCGATTACATCAGGTTATCGATTACATCAGGTTATCAGGTGTAGATTTGGATTTGGCCATGTGAGAGTTAGGGCTCAAAACAGGAAATTTGGTACTGTATTAGTCCCTGCATGAGGGAAGGGCTCAACAGAGGAACAATGGTGGCTGTCCCTGCATCCTTCACGCTGAGTCACAGAATTCAGTCTATCTCAACCTGTACTCTTTGCAGCCAGAGCCTAGAGTGTGTACATGCAAGTCTGTGCATGGACCCTTTAAGGAGGTGTCTGGGTTTCCAGCACCCTTCAACTCACTGAAGAGACACAATAGGGTGGACAGAATAAGGACTGTGTTTCACAGTGGTGGCTTCTCTCTTGGAAATAGTGACCATAGCTTGGGAGCCCAATGTGGCACTAAGTCTCCTAACTTTCCTGTGGAGATCTCTGCAGTGCAGCCAGTATTTTCAACAAACACATGCAGGCCGAACCAGAAAGGTGAGCTGAAGTGAACAGATCTACCTGTCCATGGGCTTCCTTATCATAGCTGACTGGACTCGGCAAACTTCCTGCCTGGAGCTCTAAAAGTCACATATCGGAAGCTACCTGCCTGATGGACAGGGACCGATAGATGGACAGGACTAAGTGAAGACGTGTGCCTGGATGATTGTGTAGTGACTGTGCTGGCAAGTAGCTGGGACAGGAGTATTAGGTCCATATGCATGTGACTGTGGGTATGGTTTGCCCTGTCAGGGTTGGGAATGTTTCTCTGTGCACTTTGTGTTACTGCAGGTGTCTGGCAACTCCTTTGAAATATGGGCACAGGAAGCATGACTCAGGGAAAACAGAGTCAGATCTACATCTCCCAATGAGTCACTGTGAACATGAGGAGCAGGTATAACCACACACACACACACACACAACCACACACACACACATGGAAAACTCACAAACACTAACCACACACACACACACACAGTCACACACACACACACACACACACACACACACACACACACACACACACCTTTTTTGTGAATCTACTTTTAAAGGAAGAAGAGAGGGGACAGAGCCGCTAGGGAGGAAGGGGAGCAATAGTTGCATGAGCTTGCCATGGGGTTGCATTTCCCAGAACCATATATCACTGGGAGCCTGAGTGTGGTGTGTGGCTCTGATCCCACTTAGGTAACATTATCCTCATTAGGTGAAAATCTCAACTACCAGAGTTCTAAACAGCTGACAGACTGTGAGGAGTACCAATTTGCACACACGCTCTCCTAGATATGTTCTCCCCTGCGCTCATTTTAGGTCAGCAACTTTACTGTAGTCATGGGAGCCTCCCTGACCCTTTCTGGCCTGCCCTCTCCAAGATCCGCTCTCAGTCTAGAGGCAGTGGGATTTCACCACTGACCCCACCCCCAACCACCACTGCTGCACTAACTCACTGGGAGCAGATTGTGAGCAAACAAAGTAGATTCATGGCAAAATGACAGATTCATCACTGATGTCTCACACAGGTGTACTCTTAACTAGGGCCCCATATGCCCTATCATCTGAAACCCAGATACAAGCCTTGACTGCTACGAGGGTTCAGAAGCAATATCTGGACCAACAACACAGGGGCCAGGTTTCTCCACGGGCTACCAGGAGGAGCAGGGACCAGGAGTAGCTGATGGTCATACACCCCCAGTGCCGAAGATGAGTAGGTGGGGAGAAGAGTCTGCTTCTGTGTATGCAATCCGTTGCAGCCAGGGGCTTGCTGCAGAGAGGAGAATATTGCTAGACAAGGGGTGATGCTCACATTTGCTCCTGAAACCCCTCCTCCCTGTAGTCACCTCAGCCCTGGGCCAGTACCCTTACCTCCTGCCAAGACCTTGTAACTCAGTCTTCAAAGGAGCGAGTGTCTCTGTTCTTAGTAAGGCATGGGAGATCATTAAGTAGAGTTCAGGTGGAACACCTGCTTCCTGCCAGCCTGACGGAAGACCCTGACAGGGCACCTGATCCCATGGGAGCATTACATCCCAGCCATTCTCTGTCTGAGTCTTGACATTTCAGACTTGAAATCAAAAGATACAAAACATGTCTTCATCCACAGAGGGGTGGAAGTCTCAACTGTAGCAGGTCCAGCAACAGAGCCTTCCGGTTCAACAGAATTTTTATTTATAGGCTACATCTCAGAGCACAGGCTGGGTTCTCTGCTCAGATGGCTATGGATTCACATCCATCATTATCTGAAAAATGTATTAGCAACTTCCCCTGATTTATTTACTTTTGTCCTCACACTTCTCCATGGGCCAAAATCACTGTTTCCTTTGCATAGGTGCTAAAGGCAGGGAGGTCACATGACTTACCAACCCATCTGGCTGACTGATGAAAATCATGATTGAGAGAATGCTCTAGGAACAGACAGCATTCCTTCACCCACACTGGGCCTCCAGAGGCAGGTGTCACTGCGGCCTATGATTTGGAGTAGGGGCACAGATTGGCTTATTTCACTTTTGCAGGAATAAGATAACGTGTCCCTTTGAACTTGTACCCAAGGTTCGCTGTCTTGAATCAGTCCCTAGATTCTAAACCAAAGCCATGACACATTTAGTCTGATAGAAATCTGTTTTGTCAGATATCTGGGTACTAGAGATCATTATACCTCATAGCTGAGTAAGGCCAACCCATAGAATCTAGACCTGTTCTCTGGACTTCAGTTAAGCCCAGTGAGCACTGAATATTTAGGCCTAGCTTAGAACCCTTTCAGGCCAGTCAAATCATCTGGGGATATATGACCTACAGGCTTCACTCTTAACTTTCCCCATGCCTGTGGTGGGGCAGACGGCTACTTAAGAACAAGTGTAGGGATTCTGTGCTTCTGATTCACTGTGGACAACATATGTGAGTGCGCGGGCAAGAAAGTCCTTCATTGTGCATGGCTGCTCTGCTCATAGCATGGCCATTGTCCCTTCAGACTTAGCCTAAAAATGAATGTTTAAAGGTACATTAATTGAAATGTCAAGGTGATGATAATGCTGCAATAAACCACTCTGGGCCTAGGTACAAGATAGTGTATTAGAGGAAGTAATGTGTGGGAAACTTTGTGAACACCTACACAGATGAGGCCATGCAGGGGCCCAGATTCACTTACTGCTGTCCCTGAAACAGCTCTCAGCAGGAGCTGGTGAGGTCCTGCCTGACAGGTTATTATTTTCAGTGCCTTCTTTGTGGAATGAACTGCTAGGTGAGTGCAGGCCCATTGGAAAGGGCAATGGCATGGAGAATAGTACTTGAGTGCAGTTTGCCTCCCTGGTTTCACACATCCTTGTCAGGGCAGCTGAGTCTATGCAGAGGAAGCAGCGTGTCTGTGCAATCTCTGAGTATCTAGGCTCCAAGGCTATTACCCTCCCTCTACATTTATTTGCCCAGCACTGAAGACCTGGAAAATGTGGGCACCGGAAGCTGTTCCATTGGATGCTTGGTTTCTCCCACATTGTCTGTGCTGGATTGTGCCTGTGCTGACTAAGCTTTGATTGTCAGTTCAAAAGGCTGATTGCTGTTAACATTTCATAGATTAGAACTCAGGGGCAGAGAAGTTGAGCATCTTGCCCTAAGTCAAACAACTGCTGAGTGCACAGCTGAGAGTCAAACCCTCTGTGATCTAATTAGAAGTCAGTATGTTGTGCACAATGAGATGCTGACAATGATGAGATGGCAAGCGGTGTGGCAGACCTAGGGACCCAGCCTGGGCTAGGCATACATCTGCTAATATGTGCACCTCTTGCCAGGCACTAACTCAGAGGAAACAAGAGAAACAAAAGGAAATAAGTTAGGGTACATATTGAAATAAAAGGCCATGCTTGCCAGAAATCCAAGGTATTCCCAATCTTGATGAGTCAGTCTCAAATCCTAGACCTCTCTACCTGCGCAGTATCCGATGTAGGTTGACTCCAGGCTTACCCCTTTTCAGGTGTTGAATTTATGTGGCTGAGGGTAGAGGTTCTCTGTGGCCCTCCTGGACACCCTTCTTTCACTGACAAGAAGGTAATGAGGTATGTGGGTTTCAGAAGAGGAGGCAAGGAAAATAACTTGGAGACTCGTTCTAGTATCCCTCTACCAAGAAAGAATGTCTAGCTCAATTCTTGTCAAGGAAGTGGAGGACTTGTTAGTTCATTACTTTTTTCACTTACTCAGTTTTGCAGAGTTAAGGTAGTCAAGCGCCCTCTCTGAAGCCCTCGCAATTCTGGGGTATCAAGGCTGTGGTAGCTAAATTTCTCCTGAGGCTGTCAAGATGCATTTCATTGCTAAGGACTCACTCATACACCCTGACAACAGAAAGCTTCTTTCCTGTGTGTCCCCTCTGGTGTCTGCTGCACTAAACCTCCCTGAAACAAAGGGCCTCTTCCATTAGTGTTTCCTCTTGCCTCTGATGAGATGTGACTTCACACTGAAGTCTTGCTCACACTCCATGCAAGCAAAGGGCTTCTCCTCTGAGTGTCTGCCATGCTGTGGGATGAGATTTGACCTATCACCTAAGCCTGGCCAGCACCCTTCACATTATTCCCTTATATTATACAGGCACAAAAAACTTGCCTGTGTCCCCTGGATTCACTTTCAGGCCTGTGCTGGATTCTGCCTTTTTCATTATCTCGAATTCCCTAGAGCTATTTATTGGTCCATTGGGTGGTTTGTTAAAGGTCCTAGAAATCTTCCTTTGCTTTATCCTCTCAATCATTCTTTGAACTCTTGATGTTCAGTTTGTCATTCCAGCTCTGTGAGTCAGTATGCTGTTCCTGATGCTGGCTCTGACCTATTGGCTGGGTTTCTCCAATTGAGGCTGCTCCTGGAAGGCTCTGAAGTAGATGACTGCGATGCAAGTGTTGGCTAAGGCATTGCTAATAGAAGAATGCCAGGGAACAGGAGATAGGCAGTGAACAGAAGGATCTCTGGCTTTGTTTCTGTTAAAAGAGAAGGTATTTGTCAGGGCAGATGTTGACAAAGCTGCCTGTCCCTTATCCTTCATCTCCTGGTAACACTTGCTCACTAATCACTCTGATTGTGTTCACAGTGCAAGCTCTGTCAACCATAAAGTCTTACTCCACAGTCTGTTTTTCCATTTCATTTTTACTCACTACACATTCAGAAAACCGGAAAGCCCAATTGATGGCCTTTCTTCCTATCAGTAAGACTACAGACTTTGAGCTAGCATCTGAGGCAGTTCTGCTCCTCATGGAGATGGAAGTTCATTAACTTTCCCACATGTAAGTATCTTCTAAGTTATGATAGAGAGAGAGAAACAGAGAGAGAGAGAGGAGAGAGAGAACATGAACGAAACCGCTGGCCCCCAAAGTATACCATGCATGCTAATAGCCCTGAATCCAAATTTTGATTTGGACCTGATTTAATTACAATTTCTATCTCTCCAAGAACCTTAATCTCAATTTGGCGAATATAGAAAATTCTGGTCAGAACCAATGAGGTGTTCTGAGGGTTCACTCCATCTCACTTCCACAAAAAGGAGAGGCAATCTACGCAATGAAAACTCCTCTGCCCACCAGAAAAGCTGTCCCAGCCCTAAAATAATTTTTCCCTCTTCCTTGGTTAGAGCTCCTTTGCCTCACCTTTCTTTCTGTAAAATCCACCTATTTTGTACAATGCTTCACTGCACACTTGCAATTCACTAGTGGGTGGATTGCTATCAATTCATGAATAAAGCCAATGAGATTTATTCAAACTTAATTGCAAACCCCTCTGCTATCATGAAGAAACTCCATTTCTGGTGACTTAATATGCCTCAGTTTGCCTTACTATTTTGCTTGACAGATTATAGCGGGATCCCCAACCAATGGGGCACAAAATGATTCTTGTCCATGTCCAGGTAGGAATGGAGATACACAACTGGATGTGGGCAGAGGGAGAGTTATCAAAGGTTATTTTGTATTTGCTTCCAATCTCAGTACAAAAATCACTGCCCTAGCTCCAACTCAGATAATCAGTCATTAGATTCCCATAGGTGCATCAAGCCCCCATGCCAAAAACTTTGGGGACCTCTGATTGATAGTAATGTCACTATCGATCACCCCCTGGTCTACCTACATCATGAATTGCTCATCTCTCAGTATTCTGCAGATCACAAGGTAGTCTCACACCAAGCAGTCCTACTTGATATATTACATTTAATTTAGCACAACCCCAAAACAACAGGAAGTCATGTAGTACAATATATCCCCAATTGCACTTGCTATAACCCTGACTCCCATCCATCTTCACCCAGTCTGCCATCTTCTGTCTCGTGGAGACAGAATATTTTCTGGCGGGTTTCCCCAATGCAGCCTATTTCCTCAAAATTCACAGAGCACAATGTTTGGACAGAGACCATGCCATTCCAGCTGAAATGAACACCATTGTCTCACACCACACAAGAGAGTTCTCTCAGTGCCTTCACTAGATCATGGGCTCTACATTCCAGGCTGTGAGGCATCCCTCCAACTACCTTCCTTACTCTTCATACTGAGGTGTTAGTGGTCTGAAGCCAGTCCTGAAACAGAAAATCTGATTCTAAATCTACCACCTGCTTTGTGCACAGGTGTCTGTAAATGTCCTCTATTGAGAGAGCCCTCCAAGAGGGTCTGCCACATGCCCTGCCCTCACAAGTCCTCTGTGGCACTGCCAAATCGACGACATGCACATTGGGTGCAACTTTGCTACCCTCCTTCAACCTGAGGTGTCGATCATGTTCAGTCTGCATTCTCAGCTCCACCCTGTGTGGCACAGAGCAGGAACACACATGACAACTAACCAAAGTAGTCAATAAATGCATATTTTAAAAAAATATTTCATTTCAAAACACAATGGAAAATGTGAAGAGCAGAAATTTTTAGAAAATACTCTATCATTGTGCCAGAGCTAGTAAGTGCTTGAAAATTTGTTTTAGATTTTTTTTGTGTGTGTTTTTTTTATGTAAGCCTTTCTGCATTATGTACTATCATATACTTTCTACCTTAAGTGTTAACAAATTGAGACAAAAATAAAAATAATAAAATTTGTTTCTAAATGATGAAGGCAAAGGAACTTAATCTTTATTTGAAATTATATTGACTTTAGACTGGATTTTACTCCACCTAAGAGCTGGGCCATGTAAACTTCCAGGGAGAGTTCTCCACTGAAGAAGAACAGTGGAATTCACCTATCCTTGACATAAGCTGTCTGTTCCCCTTGCTGCCCAGCTTGATATACAGCTACTGGCTGTACTTGTCCTGCTACTACACAAGCAGTTTACACCCTTGGCTTAGCATCCTGGAGTTTAAGTAGAAAATCTGTCTATGATCTTGAAAGGTCTCCAGGTTCTGCTCTTTATCCCAGGCACAGTTCACGTACATGTGTTGATGAAGGTGAAAGGAGAGAAAATGACAAGTGATATGTTTTCTCTCCTCAGATCTATGTTCAGCTCCTCACCTAATGTGTACAGCCTTCATGCTCTGATATCACCCATTTCCCATAGTGATCTGAGGGAACTTTCTCTCAATACCCAAACCTTTTTCATAATGTCCTGGGAACCCTCATCTCCAAGTAGTGTGCACTATGCTCATCCTGCCTAGATAACTTCGTGATCACACAAATGATCACAATTCATTCTCATTCTCCAAACTGTGATAAATAAGAATGGGGAAGGGCCATGATTCAAAGAGACCCACAAATACACTGAACCTTGTTCTGCTATAGGCTTCATAAGACAGGTTGAGTTAGATCACAGCCACGGTGCTCTGCTATTCTCACAGGTTAAAGGTTCTCTGTTTTAGACTATCCTGTGCTTGGGCACTTCTCTCAAAATAGAAAAAAAAATATCCTCAGGTGTTTACAAAATCATTTGTGTCTCCTCTATCTTAATCAGAATATGGGTTTGGGGCTCTGGATGACATAATGAATTCCATTTTCTAACTGCAATATAGTAGGAACTAAATAACAGTTTGCTGTACAAGTAAAGTATAAATTCATGGTGCCCGGTGAGTCAAGCCAGTTCAAAGACTTTTCCATTGCCCAAATTTTTCTATCTTAGAGATTTAGGTTTTGAAGATGTATATTTTATATTCTTTCTGCCCTAAATGGCACTTGATAAAAAAGGAGGGAAAAGAAAGATGGAGAAAAAAAGATGAATAAAAGACTATGGAGATCACTAAGCAAGGTGTCATGAGAAGAAATGGCTGTGAAGTGGTCAGGGAGGAGTGTCCTGGAGGCCCAGGCTCTTACTGGCCTTAGCACATCCATCTATCCCAGCATTATCCTTCTTATTGACATACTCATAGCAGTTTATCACTATTGTGATCTGAAGATGAGAAAAAGAAATGAAAACAATTTTTGGTGAGGTGCTGACACCAGAAGTATTTAACTTTATTGTCCTCGGGCACTTCAGCATGCAAGAATGCCACTGTCTGTTGGATTTACATGATATGCTTCTTACTCATCCTCTACACATCTAAGTCAGTAAACTTCTCAGGAAGGAGCCTCGAGGCAGGAGCCACTCCTGTGTGTCTGTCATAAAGAGCTCCCTCTCAACCTCTGATCTTTAAGCTGGAGTACCCTGTCCATTCTTAATCCACCGATACTATGTTATCTCCAATCATGTCTGACTCTGCAGGACGTGAGGACCTGAAAGTTTACAGAAGGGAATCATGTAGACCAAAGACAATAGAAGAGGTTATTCCTTCTGACAAGCCAGTAATATCTGCTGTTGGCTATCTGGTCATTCTGTGGGACCTGTCCAACACTGGGTCCAAAGAGCAGGATCAGCGGGATATCAGATGCCTCATTTTACATCAAGCCCAGCCTTGGAGATACCTGATGGTCCAATTCTCATGCCAGGGGTCAGAGTGAGTGCTAAGTGTTTTTGATGGCTCATGTCCTTAATAAATGTGGGTGGGGGGTTCATGGACAGCACAGCTGTTGATGATGAAGTGCAGGGTAGACCCGCTACAGAAGTGATTCCAAACCACATGAGAGTTGCCCAACAGGAGCTCAGTGTACAAGGCTCAACTTCCACCTACAGGTATGAGCATTTGAAATCAGCTCCAGAGATGTGAGTTCTTAACATGTGACTAATGTGAAGTCCTTGAGTTTTTATCATCTGTAGTACCTCAATCATCAACCCTGCTGCCCTCCAGTGATGGGAGAGGCTTCCTATTCCTCAAGGCCAGGCTCTCTGGCTGAACTCCCACATGCCCCTTCATCTGGGTCAAACCCTTGTACAAACTACCTGTACATCAGGGAGCTTTACCTAGTCAGAGTGTCTTGTGCACTTCTTACTTTAGCATAGCAGAAATTATCTTAGGTTGTGATCATCTGTCATATGGAGATTGTAACCATGTGTGAAAGACTGGGTCGACTTTATAAGACTATCATAGTTTCAATGAGCATGCACATGTCTTATTGAAGAAATCGTGGATTCAACTGCACTTCAACTGATACTGTAATCTCAAATAAAGAATCTAATTTGTGTGTGCCTCTGAAACCTCACTTCCATCATTTATACATGGTGATAATTATAGTACCCAGTTCCCAGAGGTATGAGTTTATACACACAGGAGTCTTTTTTAAAAAAGTGTCTGAAATATATGAAACTAAAGCAAGTTATAGTTCCTATTCTTGCTTCTGTATTTACTAATAAAGGAAGCGTTACATCTGTCACTTTCTTGGAGAGATCAAGAAAGAAAGGCAGCAGTACCTAGGATATTCTGCATTTCCTACTCTTCCCTGAATTTGCATCTATGAGGAAGATTTTACTATTAACAGATTTTGGGAAACACATTTTGATGCCCACTGCATTTCACTCCAGGACACCTGAGAAGCTGTAACAAAAAGGTGATGAAAAGTCAGTGTTTTGGTTGGTAAATATATTCATAATCATATCATGAATACAAAATTCTGCATCAGAGAGTGACAAATGTAAGTACCACCCGAGCCCGGTTGGAAAATGCTTTCTGAAGAATCTTTAAGGCCTAGTCTATTATTTGGGGCATCAACTAATTTTCATTCAATGTTAATGAAATTAAACATTTCTTCATCCGATGCTGAGAAATTATCTACTACATTTACGTAAGAAATAAATTGGCTTTTAATGACCAAACATAATCGACAAAGAAAGATAAGGAAACTACTTCAATATAAGGTCACATCCAGAATTCCTCTTAGAACATCATGCTTCCTGTGGGACTCTGAAAGTGTTTCCTCTAAGATAGAGAACAAAGCAAAGATGCCCACTGTAGGTACTTTCGTTCATTACTGTGGAGGCACAACTGTTCCATTGTGTGACCACTGTATGACCCTCGAGGTAGATCTGGTTGGATCCAGGCCAGAACAGAGATTGCTTCATGTACATCCCCAGAGACAGTCTGATCCAGCCCCACTCTATGCTGGTTTCTGAATCAAGCTCCTGCCCTTACCCAGGCAAGGATGTGAGACATTTCCCTCTTTTCTTTGGAGAGTCACACCTCACACACCAATCTATGTTTCTACATTCTGTATAACTTCTTAGAATGTGCCACATGGTTTGGAGGGTATCTGTCGTCTCCCCTCTACATATAAGACACACCTCCCACATCAGTTCACTTAATATTGTCTCAATCTAATGAATAAGTAATCGGCCTCTTTCTTTTCGACCTCGGCATCAGGAAAATGGACACAGAAAGAACATATTGAAAGCATTAGACAAAAAAAGAAAATGAAATCGGAAATAAAGAAAACAAAGAAAATAAAGTCAAATCGAAATGTCAGAAGTAAAATTATGTCAGTTCTGAGTTAACAAACACTTATGCGTAGGAAATGCTAAAATTTCCAACAATCAAAGAAACATTCTATTAGAACTAATTAATAAATTCAGCCATCTTTAGGGTACAAAATCAACACTCAGAAATCACTCGCTCATCTATGCAGTAACAATGAACAACCCAAAAGAGAAATTCAGAAATTCATCCCAATTTTCACAGCACCCAAAAAATGAAGTGATTAAAATTAACAGAAAATACTTGCACACTGTAAACAACAAAATGTTTATGAAAATAATTTAAAGCAAACACAATTAATTATCGGTACACATAATGTTCTTAAAATGCCCATACTAAAGATTCAATGTGTTGATACGAGACTGTCAAACTCTAGAGAACTTTCACAAAAATTTATTCAAGCCAAACAGAGGATATACAAAAAGGCAGGTAATGGACCAGCTGCAGACAATACTTCTCAGAGTGACAGCTGCAGCCTTTTTTAAGCATTCAAAATTGAAAATTTAGAAAAATTTACATGAAGGTGCAAAGAAGAGTTAGTAGAATGATGTTCTTTCTTGCAGATGGTTTTGCTTATGAGCTTCTCAAGAGACATTTTAAATCAATGAACAGGGTTTTCTTATGGCAAAGAGAAAGATTTTACTAAGGAGGTTATCAGGTCTGGACATGCCCACTCACCATTACTTGCCCAGTTAGGAAAGTACAGTGTAATATCCCTATGATTACTTTGAATTGAACCCCATTTAAACCACCAGTGTAACTCGAGGAAAGTTCCAAAGGCATTTTTTTCTTTATTCTTTTTGGCAGAAATAGAATAAACAACATAAATTTCTAAAGAACATCCAAAATTAAAAGCAATATTGAGAGAGAACAAAGCTGAAGACCTCACACTTTCTAACTTAAAAACATAATATGAAGCTGCAGTAATTAAATCAGCATAGTACTGGTGTAAGTACACACTCATATACAAATGGAATAGATAAAAACCTGTAGAGCACTAAGACCAATGATTGGCACCATAGATGCAAAGACTACAAAATAGAAAAAGAATAACTCTTCAAAAAAAGTTGGTGGGAAAGTGGAACATCCATAAGTAAAAGAATGAAGAAGGACACTTATCTTATGAAATATACAAAATCAACTTAAAATGGGCCAAAAACATAAATGTAAGACCAGAAATTATGGAACAGAGGGAAAAAGCTTTGAACAGGAAATGCTTTCTTAGATATGGCACCAAAAATACAAAAATCACAAGCAAAAGTACACTAATGGAATTACATTAAATTTGCAAATCTGTGTAGCAAAGAAGACATCAAGAGTCAAAGGCAACCTACAGAATTTGAGAACAGATTTGGAAAACAGATATTTGGTAAGAAATTGATATCCAGAATACATAAAGAATAGGGCAATTCAATCATAAAAAGACAAATTAGCAGATTAAAAGCTCAGAGCTATTGACTGCATTATGCCACACACCCTACAATTAATATACTGAAACTAACCTTGGATGTAAATGTATATAGTGTTTGGATCTTTGGCAGGATATTAGGGTTAGAGGAGTTCCTAAAAATGGAGCTTTCAGGATGGCATTAGTGCCCTTATTACAAGGGAGCAGTGTCTCTCTTTCTCTTCAGAAACATTCACAGACAATGAGGCCTTGTGAGCTCAGAGTGAGATGGAGACTGCCTATAAGCCAGAAAAAGAATGTAACAAGAATAATCCCCTGATTTTAGACTTCTGAGCTCCAGAATTTCAAATTTCTCTGGCTTACGCCAATCTGTCTGTGGTATTCTGTTTGGAAGCCTTACCTAAGTCAAAGGGAAATGATTCTGAATAGAAATTGCTTTAACTCCATATACCAATGGCCACGAAGCATATGAAAAGATGGCCATTACCACTATTCATCGGGAAAATGCAATTGGATCCACAGCGAGATATCATCTGTTACCCATTAGATGGCCACAAAAACAGACAGACAGACAGACAGACAGACAGACAGACAGACAGACAATAAGAAGTATTGGCTATAAAGTGGAGAAACAGAAACCATTAGACACTGTCTGTGGAAACGTGAAATCGTTTAGCTACTATGAAAAACAGGATAAAGATGCCTCAAAAATTATAAACTGACTGCCACATGATACAGTAAGGCAAACTTGGGGTAGATATCCAAATACAATTGCAACCATATTCTTAAATAAATATTTGCACACCCATGGTCACTGCAGCATTCTTCAAAACAGCCAAGATGTAAAAGCAACCTACATGCCCATTGATGGCTAAATGACAAAAGAAAATGTGGTGTATACACACAATAAACTATTATTCAACCTAAACAGAGAAAGAAGTCTTGTCATATGCTACACCATGGAGGACCTCAGTAGGACAGTATGGTAAGTAAAATGAGCCAGTCACCAAAGGACGAATACTGCAGGGCTTCACTATGGAAACTATTTAAGAAGGGAAATGTATAGAAACAGAATAGAATGGCAGTTGTCGGTGGCTCTAAGACAGAGAAAATAGAGAGTTGTTGATCAAAGGTTAGAGTTTCATTCATGCAAGATGACAAAGTTCCAGGCATCCAGTGTAACTCAATATGTATATAGTACAAAATAGTATACAGTACACTTAAAATTAGAAGAGGAGGAATTTATGGCATGTGTTTTTAAACACAGGGATACAATATGTACATACACATATATATGTATATACTTATATGTACATACATATAGTACACAATTGCATAGATGTGTGTATCTATAAGTATATCTAATCTTTATATATATCATCTATTGATATCTATATCTACTTTAATATCTACCTATATATAATAATATATATCATTATCCATCTATATCTATGTATATCTATTTATATCTATAACTATGTATATGTATATGATGTATATGTAAATATATCTATATCTATATCTGTATATCTCACTATCCCTATCTCCATCTCTATGTCTATCTCTCTATCTCTATCAATGTCTAATCTCTATTATATCTATCTAATCTATATTGTATTTAATCATTTATGTCATCTCTATCTGTATCTTTCTACCTATTCCTATCTCTATTTCTATATCTGTATTTATATCTGTATCTATTTATATCTATCTATATTTAATCTCTATCTATCTAATCATTTATATCAGCTCTATTTATCTCTACCATCTATCTGTATCTATATCTCTATATCTAATCTATCTATATCTAATCTATATGTATGTCTGATCATCTATATCATCTATATCATCTATATTTATCTCATCTATATCTACACATGTATTTATATCTATGTACGTATATGTATATCTGTATCTATACCTATACTTATATCATCTATATCTAACTATATCTATATTTATATCTATCTCTCTCTATTTCTAACTCTATCTCTATCTATCCCAATCTCAATCTCTGTCTCTATCTCTGTCTGTCTCTATCTCTCCCTCTCTTTTTGTCTCTGTCTCTGTCTCTGTCTATTTCTCTCTCTTACTTCTATGTTATCTATCTATCTATCTATCTATCTATCATCTATCTATCATCTATCTATCTATCAACTATCATCTATCTGTCTATCTATCAATCATCTATCATCTATCCATCTATCATCTATCTATCTATCTATCTATCTATCTATCTATCTATCTATCATCTATCTATCTATCTATCTATCTATCTATCATCTATCTATCTATCTAATCTATCTATCATCTATCATCTATCATCTATCCATCTATCTCTCTGTCTATATATCTATCATCTACCTATTTATTTATACTGGGTTATACATTTTCACTGTGTCAGGTAAGAGGTGTACATGTAAAGTAAACTCTCTTTTGATGTTGAAATATTTGTGGACAACCATGTGCTCTATTCTGAGTTCTGATACTTTTCTTTTAAAACCCTGAGGAATCAAAAATACAGAGATGGGGATATCATAGACATTGTCCAAGTTTCTCTCTCCAGTTTATGCTTATTGACTTTCTTCTAAACCCTCCTAGAGGAGAGGAGGAAGTGAGCTTCTCATTTCTATTTTATGAATGCACTCATTTTATAAATGCAGTATAATCTCCAGTCTGTGACATGTGGGAGGCATCAGGGAGACTTGACAGCTCTTGGAAATCTCCTTCCAGAATCAACATAAAAGATCGTATTTATTTGGGAGTAAGAGGATCATGTGGTGTGATAAAATATACATAAGTGAATTATGTATCTTCACATAATATCTTCATCTTTTCTTTTTCTAAGACATTTAATGCAGCAACTGAACTACTGTGAGATTAGTGTTAGAAAGCTCTTTGGTGAATTAGTTTAACTAAAATTTCTTTATTTGACCACGTGTAGTAAAACTAATCTTCCTTTAAAAATTATTAATTTTACACAAAGAGAAACAATGGAGAGTGTTACTAGAACCCCTATACATCCAACACAATGCAGTCTAAATTCCACATCTGCCACAATGGCTTTGGATCTTTTTCTTCTATTTCAACATTCAAAAACAAACGAAGAAGAAACTAACCAAGACACAGAGAAGTCAGCGGTCAGGTCTTCCTTCTTCTCTTCTGATAGCTTCTGAATATTTTATATTCACTCTCTAGATTTTTATACTTTTACTACATGTTAATGTGTGGCAATATGTGTGTATGTAACATATAATTATTTCATACATTGAAAAACATTTTATGAATAGCATTTTTTTTCTATAATCTACCCTTTTACATCTTGCTTGATTGCTAAAACATCAAACAGTCTCCTTGTAACCTGCTGAGATGCAGCTCAGAACTCAGCCCAAAAAAGTTTCAGGAAAGCACCTCTAACTCCTCCTAGCCCCTCTCCTTGCTGCCTTAGAATCCATTCTTCATTAGAATTCTCAGTGTAACCCATCTAGGGCTTGATGACCTGTCTGCAATGACACAGGAAGGATGGTCGAAGGGATATGAGACCTGGAACAAAACTTAATCATAATCGATAAATGAAACAGATTGAAGGAGAAATAACACAACAGAAAGCCAGGACAACTCACACTCTGATGGGCTGACAGAGCCTAGAACAAGGCATTCTGAGCTCTGCATTGTTTGTGTCAACCCTAAGCTGATCAAAGAGACCAAATTTCCTGGCAGATTATTCTCCATGTGTCAGAAAATTGCCTGAGAGAGAACCAAACATGTTTCCCAGGCTTATGTGTACCTAGCGCTTTCTGCTACCTGTACCCTGCAGGGCATCATAGTTTCTTTTCAAATTCCTGTAACAGTTTTCTCCAAGTCTGCAATGTCTGTCCGTCCTTCTTGGAGAAGTATATGGAAATCTGTTTGACAGCATCTTTGACCTAGACAAAATAATAGATTCCATCAAAAACTTCATAATACAAATCAGAACTTTGAGCTGGGCCTTCTCCTCCACCTTTGTGCAGGGTGTTAAAGATACCTCCGGGTGGTCTATGTGAAACAAGGATTTTATCTCGTTCCTAATCCTGTTCTGATACCTGAGCAAACACTGAGCACTTTCTGAGCTCTCTTCTGACACAGAGAAGGTGCTGTTATTTGTGTCCTGTTCTCACCTCATGCACCAGATAGGACCAAAAACCCTATTCTGTGTACATTAAAGAGAGTCTCTGGTCCTCTGGTGACGAGCTCCTTGTCACCAAGCCCCTCACACCAACAGATCCTGCTTAGAGGATGGCTTTGTCTCCCCCGACACTAACCTTGGGCTTACACCCTGTTCTCCGGTGTCTCCCACAGAGCTCTCATCTGAGGTCCTGCTAGGCCTCATGCTGCCAGCACCACATAGGCCCTATAAGTCTCCCAGCCCCCAGGCAAAGGTGCCTGTTAAAAAATATGCTGAGAGGGTCTGACAGTAAGCACCACTTCCCAGAGCGAGGCCTGTCTTCTCCATTAGGGCAAGTGTCCAGAGCAGGAGATGTAGGAACCCTAAAAGGATCTGTGCATGAGGGAGAAAGTTTGTGCATGGAAGGTCTCCAACATTTGTAACACACCAGCTGTGTGAAAGCTGGGATGTGTTTCATTAGCTTTCCTGTAGCTCTGCCCATCTCAGGAAAGGAGGCAAAGGCAGGTGGATGGACCTGGCCCTGAGTGGTTGAGGGTAGCCCTGAGGTGAGGGGCCACAAAAATCCAAAGAAAATTTGGAGGCACCTGCTTCAGTAACGGGGTCAGAATGATCATCAGCATGCTCTTGGAGAGACCGGAAATGCCTATTGCTCACAGAAGGGTTGTGAGAACTCCACCTGCGGATCCTGGGAAAACCTAGCACAAAGCACATAAAGCAGAGTGAGACGAATTGCAGTCCGTCAGGATGATGGTGTTTGTGGTCTTTCAGGACTAGATTTGGTGTCCAGAGGTTGAAGCCATTGAGAATGCTCTGGTTGACAGAGTTTGGGCTCTTCCAGGCTGAGAAGGCCTCTGATTAAGACGCTCTAGGTTCCCAGACAATGAGTTAAGCTGGCGTCTTTTACACATAAGAGACTCAGATTCCCAGGATGGGGCTATTTAGGTATCTGATGTTAGGGAATTCGGTCTTTCTGTGAGTGCCATATTTAGGGTGTCTCAAGATGAAGGTTTGGGGCGTGCCTCAGGCTGAGGGGAACCGTTGTTTTCACTGTGTTTGCTGGTGTCTAAAAATGAAAGGATTTGGGTTTTGTCCGGATGATGAGATTTGAGTTCTCTCTAGGTTAGAGGATGTGGGCTCGCTCAGGGTGAAGGGATTTGGTGTCCCTCGAAGCTAATGGGATGCGGAGCCGTTCAGGGTGAGAGGTTGTTGCGCTATTAAGATTGAATATGAAGGCCTTGGACTCAGCGTTTAAGAGGGTTTCTCAAGGGAAAGCCCCTCAACTCTGCAGTTTTCCTGTCAGTCTCCTAGGGGATCTGGGAACCGCCCCGCACTGCGTTGAGGCAGACGTGGCGTCCAAGCTCCTGAGCCCTTGCTGGGCTCAGGAGTCAGAAGCCATGTACCCGCCAGTATACCCAGTCCCCAACAGCACAGATCAGTGCTGCGATGCCAGGGCCAATTGCAGGGGTGAAGACGCTAGGGGGCGGGGCGCGGGGCGGAGCCGGTCTGTAGGTCTGGGCAGTCCCCAGCCCCGGGTTGGGGGCGTGGCCAGCGGGCTGGTCCCCCACGTGTCCCGCGGAAAGCCCAGCCCCTTCTGGCGGGATCTGCAGCTCAGGGTCCTGTGACTGTGCATCATCACGCCTTCCGCGACCTCAGATGGCCTTTCGGGGTGTCCTGAATTGATCTCGAGCGCGGCTTGGTGAAGGACACGCGCAGCAGAGAGGTTTGGCGCCCACACCCAAGCGCAGCCTGAAGCTGCCAGCTCGCGGCAGACGTTTAGGGTGGACCGTGCCCTCTGGCATGATTCCCTGTTCAACCGGACTTCCGTTGGCTTCTCAAATTAGGTCCTCGTCCCAGATTTGCCTGCCTTATGAAGTCCGTTTTCAGCAAGAACTTTCAAAGCGGTCGGTGTGCGGTGAACGCCACATTCCTTTCTGGGGAAAACTGGGTCATTCCGTAAATTCTGGTGCCACAGGGTGTAGACACAGAAAGAATTCATGAGTGTCCAAGGTACCAACACAAGGAGTGAAATATGTGTTTAGAAAAACCTTTAGGAGAACTAAAAGGTCAAAGAGTTATAGGGATATATAAGTCAGGTGGGTCTGAAATCTTCCGAAGTTAAGAAGTCATAGTTAAAACGAACACAAATGAAAACCTAAAAATAATTCATCAAGTGTATTGCCTAAAAATAAGACGTTCCACACAAAGACCAGGGGTCTGGAGAAGGGGGGTCAAGTTAACACCTCCTGGGTTTCACAAGAAAAAATGTAGAGAGGGTTTCTGGCCTATATCTAGTTTTGGTCACAGGAATATAACTTGATTTCCACGTGTTGGAAAGAACCTTCTAACTGCAGATGCTTTATAATGACTGTGAAACTGAATGAGGAGAAAACTCATAAGAGTGGAGATGGGGGAGCCTGGGGAGGGTGCTATCCATGGTATCACCCAACACCAATTACACACCCCACAGAAGACTCCTTTGTGGGAAAGAAAGGTCAATGATAGGCCCCAATATGAAAACGAGACTGTGTTTCCCGCAAGGAACTGAAGCCCCGCAACCCAGCCAACAACAAACCTGAACTCACTCTGAAGCACGCTGAACTCATTCATTTCTAAAACAGACTTGCGTTCAGAACGATCCTTCCAAAAGTCCTCCTTTCTCTCTCCAAAATGATTTTTCTCTTCTTCGTCTGTGGGCCTTGCCTATGACTTTTGCTCTACCCTACTAATTTCAAGTTGCAGCTGTTTGCTGTTCATGATTGAAGCCACATTTTGCTGGTAAAATAATTGTTTTACTTTTTCCTGCAAAGAAAATTTATTTTGCATATCACTAACCATGACCTTTTTTCATTATTTATCACTTAAAAGCTGCCTCGTGTCATTATTGCTGACGTGACCCTTTATGTCTTCTGTGTTTATAGTATTCTCATGATTTACATATGTACATCCATCAGTGAAGGCTTGATACTCAGATGCAGTCTTGCATAGTATGTGATGTTCTGCTCATAGCAAAGTAAAAGACATGTGTTTCTAAACACTTTTTAATGTCACGTAATAAAAAAAAATCAGTGATTTAGAAACTGTTAAGTGTCTAAACGAGATTTTCAAATGCACTTGTGGAAATGGTTACAGAGAGTAGGATGTCCAGGAACAGCTTCAGTGTCCACATCCTGTTGTATTTTCTGTAACATTTTGTTCCCAGTTGTTTTCCTTTGCATGGACAGTGGGCCCAGATGACAGGGACATTTTGCTTCACCTCTTGGATGTTCTGGACTTTTTTTCTGCAGGGGAACTGTGGTTTTCACGGGGTAGTTCTTCAATTTTTTTCAAGCTGTTCATTATAAATTCACTTGGTGCCTGTTTGATTTCTTTGAGTCTCTTCATTGCATCCAGTAGTCCCTCTAAGCCTCACAGCTATTACTGGTAGTTGACAGGTTCATTGCTGTTTTTCAAATACAAATGAATTATCCATTGCAAGTTCTTTATCAGAAGCTTTACTGAATCCTTTAGTCCACCTGAACTTGAAGGAATTGAGCTGTGGTGTTCAGTATCGATGCACTTGAGTTCACAGGATCTGAACATTCTTCCGTGCCTGGGTTACATGGGCCCTGAACGGAAATCACACTTTTGAAAATTCATGTTGAACCCACATGAGGGCTCAATCCTCCCAAACATGGATCATTAAAGAAGTAGATTGCTTGGTCTTGTCACAGCGGTTTCATATGTGAGATCGACATTGTTTGACGGCATACACGAGAATCCATAGGAGACCCTGGACCTTTCTGGGGTGTTTCAGTAAGCAGATACAATTCCCACAGAGTCTTTTGAACTGGCTGTTCCATGGCTGATATTGGAGTTTGATAGCTGGTTCCTCTCATGATTCAGAGCTTCTGATCTCTTTGCATTTGAAGCTCTCGAGACTCTATGAGGAAACTACTTTAAGACTTCCTGCTTTTCTGATTAAAGGCCCTTTTGGCCCGATAGTATTTGGTTGGCACTTCTGCCTCATTTGACATCAGGCAATTTTATTGGAACTCTGCTAGCCTTCTTTCCTATTTTGTGGGGAGGGAATCACGCTGATTCCACTGAATCTGAAATGCCCAACATTGGACCCTAGGAAAAAAAAAAAAAAACAATATAGAAATGTAGTAACTATTGGTTCAATAAAAGTAGGCAATCGTAGTTTGCATCAATCAACATACTTGTCCTAGGAGAAATTCTGAGATTCGTGCTCCTTACACTGTAGATTCATTCCACTTTTTGGCGTCAGACAAAATGGAAGCATCTATGAACCTCTATTGGTGGGATGAGATTATAGACAAGGCTCCAAAAGTGCCTGCCTCTCTTTTGCATCTTGTCCCTAGGATAATCCAGGAACCATATTGGCACTGCTCTTACACATTTTTATCACCTCTTGGACCATTTGCTGTCTGGTGAAGAGGTTTCATGAAGAATTCTCCACACCTTTACCCTGTTTCATGGATATAAATTGTTTTATTCATGGTCTATATGCTTTTTCTTTGGACTGAGAAAACTACTTTCTTTTCTTAACAAAGTTTTCTTAGAATAGTCTGCCCACTTTGGGGGAGCACCTGTCAAACTCCACACTGAAATGTGAAATTATTTTACTGGTCAGGTGCTTGAAAATGGTTGTAAAATGTGGCCAGTTCTGCAACATTTTCACTATGCCTAACACATTCAATCCTCAGGTTCCGTTTAACCTACTAAAGTCCTCAGTAAGAATTAACTGGAAAAAATTGAGGAATGATTTATATAAGTTGGCTGAAAGCATAATAAACCTCAGATCTACAACTTTTGGAACTTGTAAACTTTCACCTTGCAAGACACTCACATAACACCACAAGTATTTGCCTCCTGCTTTTGGGGATCCAAAGCTCATTAATTTTAAATCCTGGAAACCTTCTGCTTAATGCCTTCATGCTCTGGTAGTACAATCTCTTCACAGGGCAATCCAAGAAAATGACAAACTGAAAATCCAAACCTACCCACTTGGAGATTTGGTTTACTAAGAAAAGGCACCTTAAAAACAAAACAAAACAAAACATTCCTGCTGGCCTCACTGGATGAACATTTACCAGATACTGCTGCTAAGTTTCAGTGACCAGATCCTTGAATACACTTGTCACTCCTAAAGAAGATACCAAAACCAGACAGAAAGTTGATCTAATCTGATGACCTACAACTAAAACTGAAAACAAAAACAAAAACAAAAACAAAAACAAACAAACAAACAAACAAACAAAAAAACAAAGCAAGTGACCATGGCAGGAGACAGCTTTCCTCAAAAGCTCAGGTCAGGGCTATATAACTCTTTTTCTTATTTACCATTATTTTTTATTTTATTTTTCACTTACTGAGAACAATCGTGCCCTCCTTTATGTTCTCTAATCGACGACAAATGGGGGAAGTTTCTTTAGCATTGAATATGTCATTAAGTACTTAAACATAATAGTGGTCTTTGTTCATTGTATATAGTTTTGAGCTCCCGGTTTAAATTCATCACATAGATTAGATTGTTATGTTGTTCTAATTTCACTAAATTCTTCTTTTTCAGCTATGAACCTATTTCCTGTGAACCATGGACATGAGCTGTTCCCCTGCTTGCACCTTCTTTCTGACGAGGGAGACAGCTCCAAGAAGTCCTTCCTGACTTTGGGAAACAAGAGGCTTCTGAAGTTGGAATATGGGGATGCTGCCTGGCGACGGTTTCAGAGAAAGGTAGTTGATCACCATGGAATAGGTATTTCAGCACAAGGGAAAATATAATGACTAACCGGAACTTTAAGCAAACATAATTTATCACAGGGTTGATGGGAGGATATAGGGCTTATGGAAGTCTTCACAGGCTACAGAATCACAAGAACCCTGCACAAGAAGTCCCTCCAGGAAGAACTCTATGCTAAAATAACACTCTGTGTTTCTAACTGCCTCTTCCATCACTTTCCCTTTCCTTCTCTACATACCTCTCCTTCTCAGAACACAGGTCACAGTGTGTGTGTGGCTTGCTAAGTCTACTTGCTCTGGGTTGCAACATTTTCTTTTTCCCTAATAAATATTTTTGATAGCAAAACACCTAGTCAATACTATTTTTTAGTTGTGGATAATTTACTTGTGGGAAGATTGGGCTGCTCTGACTAGACAGTCTACCAGTGTCATACAAGTTATTCTGCCCTAAAGATTACTGCTACTGTAAATTTTATGTAGTATAACTCAGGGATTAGAGAGGGACCGGGGAGCAGTAGACGCAGGAGCCATAATTCCTGGTGCTCAATCAGCCTGATATTCATCTTGCTTATTATTTTGGCCATTTGACAAACATATCATTGGATAGAAGTTTAGAAACACAGATCCTCACTTGCTAAAAATCTCTCGTATACTTAGTAAGAGCATGAGGTTGTCACAGCATGGAAGGACACATAAATGAACACGATTTCTGTTTGCATCTATCCCTGCCCCCTCGCCAGTTTTATAAATCCCCTCAACTGTCAGTGAATCATTGACACTACCATTCTAGCCAAGCTCTCCTGTGTATCTAGAGTCAGGTTTCTCTGATATCGGATAGCTTAAACCCAAGATTTTTGACAAAAGGCCTTCTTGAAAGAAATTTTACATCCACTCTCGGTTGGAAATTACAAGTCAGAGCTGTATTTTTTGTCAGACGTCCCCTCCCTGGGCCCAGTATAGAGAATGTGATTCAACCTGTGCATTAAAGAATTGTTTTTCATTCATCATTGGACCTCTCTTAAATATGTAGTCAATGGGAGTGAGTAGAGGCTGGGAAAACAGTCCAGAAATATTTCAATTTAGTCTTAGAATCAGGATGCTCTCATATAAAAACATCGTTCCTGGATTTCAGCACTCGAGAGTACATGGAAAAACAAATCCTCTGAATCCAGGACTGTGAGCCAAAAATCACCCAAAGACACAGTGGTCAGCAGTGTGTGTGGATTTGGGATCATCAGATGAATGCCCTCAGCTCCTATTTAATTACTCTGCAGTTCTAAACAAATCTATTTTCTCTTGCACCAGCTTTGTACACAGGTAAAATGTTAGTACTGTAAGTTGAGAATCAGAATCAAAGAAGTTGGTGTTTCAAAAAAGTCTCTATCTGAGACTGAGTTCCTCTTTTTGCCTGATTTCTGAGTAAGTACTGTATTGGGTTAGGAAATTTTGCTCTTATTTTCCTGGGCTACTCGTCTAATAACACAGGGCTATATTGACATTGAGTTCAGTCATTATTCTCCTATAGCTAAGGAACCATTTATCTCTGGCTTCCTTGAAGATGTTTTTCTTCTAATTATGTTTTCTGCAATTTCATTGTGAGTTTCATGTTTTCTATCAATTTCTTCTTCTTTATTCTGTGCATATGTCTCTTTGCCAGACTTAGAACTTATTTAATCCTTATTTCTTCAAAAAATTTTCAGCATGCTGACTATGAAGATCTCTAGTGAGTTCTTGTCTTCCTTTTATTCTTTCTCTGTTCTAAAATTTGCAGAGTTTTTTATATCTCCTGGTTCTTTGATAAGATTTTTATTCTCTTGAGTTATCGCAAGAATGCTCATGACTATTTGTTGAATCACTTGGATAACAGCTGCTCTAAAGCCTTTGTCAGGTTTTACATGCGTTGCCTCTTCAGATAACATCTTTTGTATTTCATTTCCCACATGATGCGATTTTTCATGATTCCTTCTAAGCTAATATGGATTCTATCTTGGGCTTTTGGTGATTAACACTCTGGGCCTTAAGAAAAGTCCTTGAAGAATATTGACATTTTTTGTCTGAACATCAAACTCATCTCCTCTAGGTTAAGGCACCCGCTTGTTCTAGGCAGGCTTGTGGACCTGTGGTTTCAGGGACAGGTTGGTTTCAAAGCATTTCCTCTGGTATTCAGGTCTGTCTTCTGAATGTGCCATGCAGTGGTCCCTCGAAGAGTAAATCGGAGTCCATCGTTAAATTCTCAGCAATTTGGTATATATAGGCAGCACAGGGGTGAGGCCACTTAGCACACAAACATATAGATTTTTCTTTCCCCAGGGTCTTCCTTTCTACAATCACACTGGCATTTTGTAGGTTCGGGGTGCTTTACTGTTGTGTCTTCAGGCAGAAACGTGGAGCTAGTTACCCAGAACTGCTATGCACTTGTAATAATTGCACCCACATCCAAGTGGAGGGAGACAGAATAGAAAATACTGGTTATGCATGCCAAATTTGAACATTGTAAATTTTTCCAAACACTGACAAAATTTTCCTCATTCAGAATTGTATTTTATCAGGTAATTGTGGGCTTCTATTTTTGGCTCACCATCACTTAAGATTGCTTCCAAGCTGGGATATGAGAGAAAACAAGGAAGGAAAGCATGAGTGGTATTTTTTGTTTCCCCTAAACATTCAGAATTAACTTTTCTACACTTGAGGCAGACCTAAAGGACCTTTGTTTTCTTTTTTTTTTTTTTAGAAAAAAAATGATTTATTTTTATGTCACCTAGGCGCAGAAGCCCCATCTGTTGATAAAAGTTGCTCACTCTGATTATCTCCATGTGTTATTTTTCTATTCCTCTGGATAGCGAGGAAGATAAGGTTCCATCTATATTTATACCAGGACATGTATTAAGTAAGAGTCTTTTGTTTGATTGTTTATTTATTTCTTTGTTTTTTTTGGTGGTGGTGGTGATTAGCATTAGAAATGTTATACCTTTCCCACATGGAAGATCAGATTTGCCTCTCCTTATTTACAAAACAAGGTTTGCTCTGTTTTGAGGATTCTACCCTGAAAGAAACCATTGCAGGTGAACGCACCAAAGTGATATTCTGTGTTAGTCAGTTAAGATTAGCATTACTGATGCAGACAGGAAATATGGCTCTTGCTATTGCTCAGTGATAAAACTTGTGTTCTCACGCAGAAACTCATGTCTTTAGGCAGCAATTGAGAAAGAGTAACTTGAATTTTCCTAGCTTTCAAGCATGATAGTTTCTCATGCTATACAAAAGCATAGTTCATGTAATAGAAAGGTCGTGGGTCCACAGAAAGTGGTAGAAAATATCAGAACACTTTCGGGAAACTTGTAGCAAATTTTCTACCAAGTGGTGGACAAGAGAGATTAAGGATCCTGCACTATGAAAACTGAATACTTCTTTCCCAAATGATGTGTTAGTTGTTGTGAAATGCTCTCCATGTTGCAGGAAAAAAGGTAATATGACAACTCCAACTGATAGGGAATTTGGTTTTGGCTAATTAGTTGAGGAGAGCCAAGAGGTAAAATGAGTGGTATCGACATTGAAAATATGAAGATACAGAAGTTCACGTTTAACTTTCTGTACTCTAGAAGCCTGAGAACATATGTACCTCGGTGGTTAAATTTAAGGCCCCAACATCAGCTCGGTTTTGCCTGAAGGGGTGACCACTACTGTACAATATAAACTTTATCTTTTACTCCCTATCCCAAAGCAATGCTAGCAGTGCAATGAAATGCTTGAGCTATACAGATTTTTCTAGCTGCATAGGTATAATTCACTTGATGTCTTCGCTAAGTCAGAGTTTGTAGGTGTCTACAGTTCTAAATGGCTAGTCATCATCACCGGCTGTTACACACATGCAAAACAGACATGTATCCTTGACTCAGTGGGAAGACAAGGGGGCAGAACTCAGTTCCGAGGCTATTTATATTTTTATATTCCTAGACCACCATCTTAAGCTGTTGTCAATACTGTTTCTGTTTCTTCATGAAAAATTACATCTGAGAATTCAGACATTCCTCTCTGGGGCATGGCTTGTGAAAACAAACATCAGCAGAAGACGGACCTATCCGGATAATGTTGAAGATGCGTGCCATGAGGCCAACCGTCTGATAGAACAGCTAGCATCTAGCTGCTGATGCAGCCTACCTGAACCCCAGATTGTCACCTTTCTGACATTAAACCATCATCAAAGTTCAGGCACACAATCTTAAACACTCTATGTGGTTCACTAGGAGTTATCATTGAATGTTAGACTTGTGACTCCCAAAGTCACGTTGCTTCATGTGACCCATGGTTGTAAAATTTATATTATATGAGATGCTGCCACTGCTTACCCTGACCCATTTTCTTCCTCTCAAACCAATTTAAGGTTTCTCATCACAGGTGACTTTTTTTTTTCATGCCACAGCATTGTTCTTCCCAGCTGATTAAGTTGATTCCAGTTACGCAATGGTAGTAGGACACCTCCATATCTCTCTGCATTTAGCTTTCCAGGTTTTTCCATTCAGATAACGTTGCACCCTTTATGTTAAAGCAATCTGAGAGAGTCAAAGTATTTCACAGATGTTCTGTATTCCCTAACATCTGCAGAGATTTGATATTGTGGAACATTGGGTGTATTCCTAACTTTCCCACCCTCACCTATCCTCAGTCCACACATTTTAGTAAGATAATCTGACTACAAAATGCAACTGTCTCAAATGAGGGCCTATGGTGTTTTGGCTGTTCCTGGGTTTAGATTGGAAAGGGAATTGGTCTTGTGACTTAGAGACCTCTTTTGAAAAAATTATGATTCATTTTGAACTTCTGGTTGAAGGCTGATTCTAAGTAGTGGATTAATAAAACAAGAAAACTATAGGAATGGGGATGAGAAACATTATTGGGGGAGGAGGCAAAGGAGGGGACATGAAGACACAACTACTCCAGCGTGAGCGAAGAGAACGGTGTTGACCTCTGAATATGATTTAAGAAAGAATAATTAACATGCTCTGTCTCCTAGCTGTAGCATCAATAACTGACTCAAGAGGCCACCACAGCTGTCAATCCATCCCACAGCCTGAGAACTGAAGATTTCTGTTGAAGAGTGACAAACAATAATAACTTGAAGACTTTGGAAAATTTATTGTTTTGAAAGAGAAAGATTGAATTAATATAAGTCAATACTCATTTATTGCTCATTTACTAAATACTAAAATACATTATCTGTCAGGCACTGTGCTATATCTGTGCCAATGTCCAAGTAGACAAGGAAAAGGATGCAGGAACTATCTGAAAGCAGTTATATCTTTGGGTTAAACAGTGATACAAATAAAGCAAAGAGAGAGCATGCCTTTCAATGTTTGGAAAGATGGCAAAGTTGTGCAGTGGAAGTTTACATGACTAAAAAGAGTTTGAGTGTAGCTCTAAACAGATAGTGGAGCAGACAGACATAAAACTGGGAAGATAAAAAGGTCAGTTCTTCAGGGGAGTTGTTAGTGATGCTGAAGTTCTAAGCACGGATTCCAAAAGGAATTCAATACCAGAATAAAAAATCAAGTCTTTGTGTGGATGCAACAGAAAGCAAGATGAAAACATGCATTAGAAAATGTAAAGTTGTCTCTCATCGTGAGGAAATAAAAGTCGCAAATAAGCTTGACTACTCTGAGGACAGGAGAATAAAAAGAGAAATCTGAAATATTTGTAAAATTCCACCATGTGCTAACAGTATTTTTTCAGTGAGAGCATCATGGTGTTCATGAACACTAACCTAGTGGTAGGCTATACTTTAAGTATAAATGTATTTTTCATGAAGACAGCTTCTGACAACTGAAATCCAAGGGCATAAATTTTAAAATCACAGCAAAAATTTAATTGAGAGAATGCTGAAGTGAAGACTGCATGCATGCCTTTTCTAGATCAAATTTCTATCTATCCTTCTCATACCATCCCAATTTAGACTTTCATTTGCTTCATCCAGGGTTGCTTCAGATACCTCTGAACTCGTTTCTTCAGTTGCCTATATAGCCTTGATTTCTATTTTCTTTAATGAGTACACTGAATATAATTTTCATAGACAGTTTGGTAAATATTCCTAAGTACCAAAATGTCCATAGGTTAAACATCAGTCAATAGCCTAACATGAAAAAAGCATCAATTTACTCTTAAATCTTTTAAAAAACAAGGACAATCAACTCGTCAACTGAAAGTGTGAGTTTATTGTTCAAATAAGCTTATTGCATGCATTTTGCTGATGTTTTTGCAAAAATAACTTAAGCTTTGTTATTTTGCACAGTCCTCTAGTCCACTGGGGCATCACTTGCAATTAGGGTGATGTGTGCCTAATGAAGGTGGTTGACGAGCTGACCTTAAAAGAGTGGCAGCAGATGTATCAGCTGTCATTGGCATGGGGAGCCATGGGGTGCCTGCTGGTTACAAGTTGATAAAAGGACCGTCATTGACTGATAAATCAGATTATCTAGTTAGAAAATTAGAAGGCTCCATCATTCCAAAATAACTTCTCTGTAAGGCAGATGTAACATACCGAGAAGCAGAAGTTATGTTTGAAATAAAATTCACGATGTGGCCATTTGCTTGATTGCAGCTGCCATGTGAGCTCATATGGAAAGTGGTCAACTGATTCAAGAGAGCAGGTTGGTTCATCACACTTTGTTCTGATAGGCTACCTAGAGTTGATGATGGAAGAGACAGTACACTTCTAATTGGAGGAGTTGTTTGAGCGATTGTCTGGCTGGTAGCAGGCTTGTTGATTGGTGGTGTATTTAAATCTGTGGAAGTGGAAAGTATGCTTTCTGCATGCGTGTTAGCAAGCGAACCAGAATTATGACTGCCTGCATGATTTCCTGTTTCAGAGTACTTCTTGCTGAAAATTTGAGCTTTTGAAGCTGCTGGAGAAGCATGTTTGATCCCAACTCTTTTTTTCATTCTGAGTAAAAGTTGGAGACAGCCTCGTTGAAAATTTGGATTTTGATAGAAGTGTAACTAAAACCAGAGGAGAAAGTAATTGTTTGACACAAGATGATAAGAAACCTAACCTCTACATCATATATCAAGTGTCTTACGCAAAGTTAATGTCATCAACACATTGTTAACTATTGTCAACAATTAGTTATTGGGAATAAAATATTAAATAGCATGGCCTCAAGTAAACATGGTGGCTGCATTTCAAGTAAGATTGAATGCAGTTTTTAAGGGAGTTTCAATAACTTTACTTAAGAGTTCACTTAAGCAGAAAAATTTTAGAATCCACAATGCCCAAACTGTTCTCAATTTTGTGAAAAAAATGTTATCCTAACTAGGTTCATATACATTTATGAAATATATATGTTATTGTAGACACTCAGACACAACAAACACAGACACAGACACAACAGACACACACACACACACACACACACACACACACACACACACATACCCCCAAATAATTAACATACACTTATATAGTACCTTATTATAATTTGTAACTAAATTTTGTACTACCTAGCTTAAAACAGAGTCTTCTTGTTCTTCTTCCAGAAAGTCAGCTAGTGAAGCAGATCTTTGAGAAGTCTGTTGCACTTTAATAAAGCCATAAATGTTAAGCTGTCAAACTAAACTTTTCATACTTGCAGTTTCAAATATTCTGAAAGGGGCCTTTCTTTCCAAAACTTCTTTCTTGAAGAGTTCTTCATGAATCACTACCGAAGTTCCATTCTCATCCCACCAAATAGACTTAAATTGATTGTTTTCAACTATTTTCCAGAGTTTCCTGGGAAAGGTCAAAGATCGAAACTCATTATCTCCATCTGGTTCAGAGACACAAAATGTGTCATGTGGCCTTCTTGTAAAGTACCGCACAGACAAAAGCTGGAAAGCACTCTCTTCGATCACAGACCTCAAGTCTGAGTGCCTGGTCAATGTGTGATCACACAAAAGCAATCCAATGGAGGTCGCTGAACCAGTTGATTCATCTTTAGAAGAATCGTCTCTAACTTCTGAGGAAACACGTGCCATCTCACATAAATCTTGCTTCAGCTGCTTTCCTCACCTACTGAGTTTTGAACACTACAGCCCCAAACACTGCCTTAGCAGGCCTATACTGATAAACTCCTCAGGTCACCAGCGTTTCTCCACCTGAGTAGCTGTGACATCACAATATGATGTCTCCTAGCAACTAAATGTCTCATGCATCAGTGTTTCCTTCTGCCTCTCTACATTTTATTCAGTTAAGATAAAACATAAGCTGGTTATTTATGTAGCATAATCTGCAAAACTGTATTGAACAGAACTTTCTAAGTAAATACATTTTGGAGGTCAAATGAGTTAAAGAAATTTCCTGCATTTCCACACACACTCATCCTCTGATTGATGACTAAAGTTTAAGGCCTGGAAAATGGACAATGCACAAAGTAAACAAAACTAACAACTTTTTTTAACTTTTGGAATTTATAACTGACATCTGTATAAAACCTGTGGGTAGGGGGAAGGACTTGCAATCATTTGTCATTAAAAAAACAACATATTTGGATTTGAAAACCAAAATAATTTCTTATATATGTTTTACATGAATAGCTCTGTAATAATCACATATTCCATACATTTTAAGTTATAAATGAGTGTAGTAAGTGCCATTTTATTTCGTGTCTCTTTAAATACCTACATATAAAAGCAAAACATTTTAAAAGAAAAGAGATCTACCTGAGAAGATCTCAAAAAGTGGGAAATAAAACATGTATGATAAAATGTTATAGATAAAATAAACGTGGTTTAAGGCTTTACTATACACCATACCAAAGAGCACGTAACTTTATTACATCTTTTTGACCCTTTTTTACCTTCTCTCTCCTACTCTTCTGCTTGTCAGTTCTAAGAAGAAATAAAACTGCTAGTTTTGTTTGTTCGATTGTATTATCATCCAGACACAGTTCTTGTTAGGTATGTTATTAATGTATTCAACTTTTTTATATGGTCAACAGCAATTCCCAGTCAGAGGTTTGGAAACAGAGAGCCTTAATTCAAGCGAGAAGTTTGCAAGCAGAGAAACGCAGCTTTCGGTGGAAAGCAAAAGTGCCCTCCCCGATTCCGATGGGAGTTGGCCTTTGTAGTGAGAACTTTAGCCATGGTTCCTGACTGATCCTATTTTATGCACATGAGAACTGCAAATCTCAAAATTTAATTTGCCCAAAGCTCACTGTTCTGATGGGTCGGAACCATGTGTTCTGAGTACCTGTTTTTGGTTAGACATGATTTTGTAGATGCAAACAAGGATTGACTTGTTTGGTTTTTTTTTTGCATACTTCAATATTTTGTTGAAATCCAAACATTTTTATATATTTTAATGTAACTGGAAATCAGATTCGCCATCCATTTAGGACTATTGCTGCTTATTTGGGGTCCCATTCATCTGTATTAATTGGCTTTTCTGAACTATTTTTGCTATGATTCTGTGTTGTATTTTTAAACATTGTATCAAAAAGACTCATTTTTTGCAAATGGGCCCTTCATATGACCTTTCAGTGCATACACGGGCCATGTACAACTCTTCTCCAACTCTTCACTACTGCATAGAACTTGAAAGTCAGCCAAAAGTGAACATGTACAGACTTTTTTTGTCAGCCTGTTCCCTAGCCTGGGTACCAGTGGTCTTTCCAGATTCCTTGGAATATATGGAAGCTTTTCAGGTTTCTTTATTCCAAAAACATCTCACTATGGGTTATCAGCTTAGGTCTTTTACCTATCTGTTTTACTCAGTTGCTATCCTTTGCTCTAGGAAGAATTGGTTTGTTCATTTGTCTTTAAGTATTTTCAAGGAATATCCTCCACTGCTGCTTTTTAACTCTAAGACATCGTTCTGAGTTAGTCAAATAAGGCTAAGCTTTTTGCAAAAGTTTGTCAGTGTACTTCCAGACAGGTCAACACAAATTGTTCTTTGAGAACAAGGTCTCTTTGTTTCTTCTGGAACCAAGTACCGATATGGGCAACACAGACCGCTGTTTATAAGATTACCACGGACACATGTGGTGGGGGATAGGCAAGTGAGTTAAACCTGGTTGTAATAAACCATTGAGTGTTATCCAGAATACCAATAAAGTTGAATCGGATATAGTTTTCCAGTTTTCTTGGCTTCTGTGGAGAGATGAGCTATTAGTAGCCTCCTACTTTGAGATTTCACTACTGTCCTTCTGAACTAGCCAACATTTTTTTTTTAATACTGCCCCAATGTGCATTAATAAGTTGTTTTAAATTACAAGTGAGAATAAATGAATAGGATAGGATAAATAACGTCATTAATAATTGACCATTTTCGGAAGTAGGGAGCATCTCAAAGAATCAGTAGAAAATACATAGACGAGTACGAAGGTTTGGGCAAATTTTAGAGAATAACATGTCTTTTTTTAAATTTTATTTTTGGTGCATTACACCAGAAGCACATACAAAAGATGTGGTTATGATATGTAAAAGATGTCAGGAATGAAAATAAGATACTATAAATTTTGTTGCAAGGCCTAACAGAATGTTTAGAGCCTAGCAGGTAGCTGAAAAGTGACATCAGTAATTTTAAAGAACATTTATGGCTGGTAATTGGTAGTTCAAGGGAGGATGAATCTTAATGTGAATTATGGATACTTAATGTTCTGAGTTAGTATTCTCTCCCTAGAAGAAATAGTTTTGGTTTACATTCACATATTACACATGGCCTCCTGAGAGATTGTGAGTACTAAGATTTTATTTCTCAACTGCAGCAAACAGCATGGCCCTGACAGCACAATTGTGCTACTGTATATGCCTTGCTTAGTTTGCTTTTCTTTACGCCGTCTTGCTTCCTCTCCACTTTGGCAAATGTCTGACCTGACAGGAGTATGCAACCAGTGGTTGGAATTTGAACGTGATGCCGGTTCTAGATCAGTCTGTTCTCTGCCACATCAATGCAGACATGTGTGGCATGAAGGTTCCCTGGCTCTATATGGGCAGGGAATTCTCAGCATTTTGTTGCCCTGGGCAGCGGGGCCCATATAGCTGGGGGTGGATGTCAAGACATTTTCATATGCAAGGATGTGTCCAGGCTTTAAATGTCTCCTCTTTACCTGACCAGGGGAGAACCACAGACCTGGTATGGGGCGCCCTCACTGGCAGCAGAGCAGTTGGTGGAGGTGATGAAGAGGCTGACACCTGAGTGGTTTGATAGCCAGCCTAACCTTCTACACCCACATGTCACCCTGATGAATCTAAAAACCTTCATGTCCCACGGTGTGCCAGTGAGTACGTGGATTTAATTCATGCTGTACCATGGGAAGAAAATGAGGAAAACTTAGTTTTGGAGAAAATATGTGCATCTTTGTGTGCAGGCTTGGATTAGTACCATCATCTGTATTTCCCTTGCTGTGCTTCTGTCAAGCTACCCTTCTGCGTAGATCACTAATGTATCTGCAGATGGAAGGAAAGGAGAGATCAGATAATTGTTTAACAAAATAAAATTTGAAACCTAGATTTTGTCCTTTCATCTACCTCCTTGTCTTAGATTAGTTTTTTTACGTTACTGATATAAATTCTAATTTTATAAAATGTAAATTGTGCTCAGGATGGGATTTCAGACATGAGAGTTTTCATGATTGATTTACATCAGCCAGTTTTTCAAAAGACTGATTAAGCCAGATTTTGCAGCAGAAAAGTAGTGCATTCAGTCTCTGCAGCACACTACACATTTTCTCCTATGAGTTTCTAAGGTCGGAGTTAATCTCTACACAGCTTTTACATCTGTTTCCGTCTGCATAATAGGAACTTGATATTTTCAAAGCTCCCCCTTTCAGTTCTGATATTTTTGTCAATTTTTACTTGCACTTTTAACTCCTTGCCGAAATCACTTTGTCTCATGAAAAAATCATCCTCAATCTTGATGATAATCCTAACACCTTGTTTCTTATACCATTTGTCTGTCCTCATAAATCATTTTTTTTCCTGTGTATACTCAGCTAATACTTCAACAGGTATTCAAGGGTAGGAATTGTGTTTTTCACCTAACGTGTGTAATTTTATGAATGTTCATAGTATTCTTTTATCCTTTATATTTTACGGGTAGTATTATTCCAGTTTTTATTTCTGATTTTAATAACTTGTCATATCTCTTTGTCATAGTTTAAAGGTTTGTGAATTTTGTTAAAGACTTGCTTTAGGTTTTGTTGTATTTCACTAATTTCAATTCACTTATCAATATCCTACATCTCATAACAATTGTTTACCTAAAATATCTGTTTTGTGATGTTTGTATCCCTCAGCTTTCTTTCGGTCATTGTTTGCATGATATGTACTTTTCCATTCTTTCACTTTCATCGTATTTGTGTCATTATGTCTAAGTTAGACACAGTTGGATTGTGTTATTTTTTAAATTTTATTTTGCAAGTCTTTGCTTTGTGAGAGTTTTTAAGCTAATAATTACCAAAAGAAGCAACTTACTTCTACCATTTTGTTGCATTTTAGTTACCTTGGTATTACAACTACTGTTTTAATTTTAACATGTTAGTTTGTGTACATGCCACGTAGCTTCAATAGGAAGTTCCATGAAAAAAAGAAAAATTTCTATGTAGCTCTTGTGTAGCTCTCTCTTCCTTTATATTATTGCCACAAATTATATCTTTATCCATTGTTTACCTATTATGATTGTTATGATTATCATTTCATGCATTTTTTCTGTTCCATTACAAAGAAAATAAGTGGAGTCATAAAAAATATAATACCAGGTTTTATGTTTGCCTACTTAGGTATCTTTATCATTGTTCTTATTTTCCTTACATAGCTTTTAGTACTCTGGGAAGATCTTCATTTCTCTCTATTTTTTTTTTTTTATCTTTCATCACTTGAAATGCATTATCTCATGCTTCTGGCATCCCTGATTTCTGATAAGAAATCTGCAAATAATCTTATAAAAGACCTATTACATATGATGAATTGCTTCTCTCTCGCTTCTCTAGGTATTCTCTGCTTTTGCTTTTGAGAGTTTGGTTATATTTCCTCTGAGTTTATCCTACTTGGAAGGTATTAAGGTTCTTGAATGTGTAGATCATTCTTTTTTAAAGGTTTTGAATTGTTCACTCATTATCTCTTCAGGTATTCTGTCTCTTTATCTCATTCCTCTTCTGGGACTCCCAGTACGCGTATATTAGTTTCCTGTATGATGTCCTACATGTCTTTTAGGCTGTTTATTTTTCTGAATTTTCTGTTCCCTTTGCTTCCTAAACTAGGTAATCTGAATTGACCTGTTTTATTTGAATTTTATTTTTTAACTCACAGGAAATCTATATCCAATCATCTTCAAAGTAACAAAAACAAACTAGGTCTAGGTGGATCTCCCTGCTCACGCTCCAGACCCTCTTTCTCTGTTAGCCTCTCCATTAGAGCTACATGATTAGTCTGTTGGTTGTTGAGCTTGAGAAAGGAAAGTCCTAGGGGAAGAAATAATGGGAGTGGGGTGGAAACAGGAACCTTTTGAAGCTCTGATTGCCACACGATTCCAAGGTCTGCTGAGCAGGACACTAGAACAGTAGGCCTAGCCAGCTCCTGCAACACTCTTTTTTGTCCATTGGTAGGGGGAAGAATGAGGTTAGAGAAGCAGTCCTCTGTAATGGCAGTTTTTGGTATTGAAATCCTCACAGCTTTCAGTTGACCTATTTTAAAACTCACAGATTCTTCTTTCTGCCTGCCCACAGCTACTGCTGAAACATCTAGTGAACTTTTCACTTTAACTGTGGTACTTTTCTTGTTTTCAGAAAACTTTTCTGCGTCTTTTGTCTAATTTTGTCAGTTTACTGAGATTGCCTCTTTGGGGGAGACATGTTAACTTGAGCCTATTTAAGACAGTTTATTTCCAGTCTTTGTCCACTACAATCAGTGCCTGGGTTATCTCAGGGTTAGTTGTATTGAATAGCCAGACATTCTTGTCTCTTCATATACCCCCTATTTTTTCGTGAAAACTGGACATCTTTAGCATTATAGTACGGCAATTTTTCTTGTTGCTCCTTTCTTATAATTAGGAGTAGTGGTATCATTTAGTTGAAAGTCAGCCAGAGGTGGGAATTTGTTAGGGTCTTCTCAGGCTTTTTTTTTTTTCTCACATGTATGTGGTTATCTCAATTTACAGGAATGCATGAGAGCTTCCCAGAGACCTTAACCCACAGTGTGTTTTCTCACAAGTGGCTATATTGTGGCTAGATGTTGTCCATTACTTAGTTTCAGCAAACACAGCATGGGAAGACAGTTGTGTTCTGGGAAACTCTCCAGGAAATAAAGGTGTAGATCCTTGAACTAGTCTTTCAGGGAGCAATCAGACAGGTCAGAGCAAACAGCTGCACTTCTTTGCACATAAGATCCACATTGAATTCTGTGGCACCAGCAAGCTGTTCCAGGCTCTTAGACTACTGTCCCCAAGGTTCCTGCTAAGATTGGGTTATGAGGGTTGTAGGCAGGGCATTTAAAACACAATACCGTATTACCATAATCGATATTTTTTTTCATTTTTTCCATTAAATGTTCTCATTGTTTTGTAGCTTATGATTTTATTACACAGTTTTGAAAATGTCTTGATGCTTTCTGTGAGCTTATTGTTTTAGTAGGGAATGAAATTTTGGATTTCCCCTCTTATTATTCATGGTGGAAATATTTCCTGCTTTCAAAATTTACATTTACTTATTAAGGAAATAAATAACCCTCCTCTCATGTTCATGGACTGATTATATTTCTTTCTTGTATTGTGCATTGAATTCTTTGTATTTTCTCTGAATATTAGCCTCACTTTTTTATTTTCTCTTTTCAGGATCAAAAATAAAGTTGAGCCTATGTCTCTTTCTACTGTTTCCCCATATCTATAACAAAATTCAGAGGCATGTGTCACCCACATTCCTACATTAGTCTCGACCCATACTCCTTTCTCACATTTTTTAGATGGTTCGCACCAACCAGTGTGCACGAGAATTTGTCATCTCTTTTCCTCGTGCTTACCCCAGTGTTTTAAACCAAGGCTACAACTTGGCAAAGGCTGTAACTTTTTGCAGTGCGGACTGGGTGAGTCTGGGATGTGGTGATCATGCAGACGTCTATTAAGTCATAGATGATAAAGGTAGAAGTCATTACGGTGCACCTAAGCAGCTGGTACCCGGAGGGCCACACACAGTATTGAATTACTTGCAGCTACCAGATGGACACCAGCTGGGGCATAACTGTGTCTTCTCCCATGAAGTGCTCATCTGCACGATAGCTGTCTTCCCTGAGAAGCTGGACTTCATTATGGCTGTGGCTGTGCACAGGGAAATGTTTGTTCATATGGTTCAGGAGAAGTGACACTTATGAAAGGCCCTGTTGCAGAAGGTGGGTGGTGGGCAGCAGGGCTTAAGGATTCAGTGAAATGGAATATGCAAGTGAGACAAGGAGAGAAAAATTGAGTATTGTGTTCCTCATGTTTGAACTCATACATTTTGAGGTGGAAATGCAGAGACTATGTGTTTGTATGTTTATCTTCCAATTTCTCTACAGTGATCCTTACAAAGTGGAGACCACAACGGGCCTCAGTCTTGGCTGAGGTGGAGTGTCTGCAACCCTGCTTCTAGTCTTTACAGTATAATGAGTTATGCATCCCTAGGGCATCACAAAGGCTGAATGACAGGCTTTCGAGCTGCTCCTAGATGATGAACGCCACTGCATCAAGTGCAACACGATATGATTGCTATCCACCTTGGACTGCCATGACTGCTCAAATGGCCTTGTCTGCCTTTCACACATCAACGACCTCTGCAAGTCCTCGAGTTGCCGGCATTACATTCAGTGACCATGGTGCCTACTTGGAGGATTCAGAGCAAATTACAGAACTGGGACAGATATGCTTTTCCTTTTTTCCCAAGTATCAATACATCTTGATGAACTCCCCACCATGCTGCATACGCTGAAGATTCGGGCTGAGTCCTTTGACTCCTAGGCAAACACAATACGAGCGGCTCTGGAGGGGGAGATGGTCGAAGCTATAGTAAGTGAGTCAGCTGTTTTTTTTCTAACAGCATTGTCAGCCTTGCTTCTCCCCATTTTCATAACACTGGCTACCTCTTGCTAATTTACTTTCTCAAGGTCTTGAGTAGCTCAGGGCACTTGAGTCTGAGGCCCATGAGAGATTTCCTAACAGCGAGCTGCGTCAGCGATTGAAGAATTACCTGAATGAAGCAGAAGCTCGCGTCTCACAAGTCATGAGACTGGTCAGTGGGCAAAAGGCTCGGTAGGTTGCAGAAAGGGCAGGAAAGGATGGCATTTTGTAACAATGGATAATAGAAATGGGTAGGCTATGAATAAAAATGTACACAGCAAAAGTTAGCATGTTATATATGGCGATATTGGTGACCAAAACTTACATAGATGAACTATTTGACGGACCACAGTTTCAGCTGAGAGTCAATTATAGTGACAATGGTGAGAGGAGACATGAAAACAATGTAAAATTAACCAGAAATCACTGTAAATACACAATTTCAAACATATGATATACAGGCATATGTTGCTTCATTCTATTTGCTTTAGCACTCTTCACAGATGCTTTTTACAAATGGACAGCGAGACCCGCTACCCGCAAAAATGTTATGAGTTGATTTATTGTGATGCTCACCTTTGACGCGGTAGGCCACAGCTAAACCTATAGTAATTCTAAGGAATGCTACTAGTTCATCCTTTTACTGTGAATAACAATAGAAATGAAAATGGGTTTAAAAAATTATAATCCAGCCATACTTGGTAAGCAAACTTTGTAGAGGTGTTGGGCACCAGATTTCCACAAAATTTATTCTTGGCTAAATGAAATCCTTAAATTGTATTTACTTGTTGGTTGTCAAATGCATGTGATAATAGATATGTCTACTTTTGTTGGCTGAAATATCAAGTGAGTAATTACATACATGTGTTTAATAAACTTTACATAAAATAGTCATGTTTTTTGAATTTAAAGAATAAAATAAATTGAAGATAGTAGGAAATCACTTTTTATAGAGAACCTTCTTTTCTGTCTCCCCTTAAAAAGAAATAAAATCTTTCCCACGTTGACCTAGTCATACTTGTATCAGGTCACCTTGCTGTAATAATATTAACTTGACCTATCTCAACTTGTCCTTCATATAACTTCTTGGCTTCTCCATTTCTTCTTTCTTGTGTAATTAGACTCAAAGGATACACACTAGAACTTACCACTTGGAACTTTTTTGCTTCTGACACAATAAACTCGTATGGCTTGTCCTTTATCTACAGTATCAATTAATTGGACCTTTCCATATCAACACAAACAACACTTCTTCCTCCTGCCATATGTTTTGCTAAAGAACTCTGGTTTACTCCAACTACAATTAAATATTTATTACCTGGAGCCTCACTGTGAAAGCTACCACTGTTATATCCTGTTAGCAATTTACTTTTATGTTGCCTTCTTATTTCTCATTTTGAGCACCTTAGAGCTCTTCTTTACTATGGAAAGTAAACACTATGTAGGAGCCATTTTCCAGTTGTGTTCTCTTGAAAAGAAGTCCATTTACAATCTTCTGTCTAAGATAGTAACCCCTGGCCCATACTGTCAAATTTATGCAGAAACTTGGATTCTCTCACTTTGAAATCTTTAGTTTCTTTTGTGCTGACAGTTCCGTCACTATACAGTGTCATATTTTTTTTAATTTCCATTTTAATGTATAGGTACAGATTCTCTGTATATAGTTGATCTTTAAAGATCTAATATAACATGGATGGAAGTTAGATATTGGATTATTCAAAATACATGAAAAATGGTCTAAGCAGGTTCATGTAGTGAGTTCTTTCTCTCTCCCTCTTGCAGAGTTGAAACTCCACAGTTTACTCTGACAGAGCTCCAGGTCCTTCTTGAGCAGATGGCAGCCTGCCCTGTGCCACGTGTCAGATTTGGGATGTCAAGGTTAAGACAGGCTTGGCAAGATGCAATTCTTGTTAACAGTCAGTGCTAGCAAAGTCTGATGAGTTGTTCTGTATATTCACCTGTACATCTTCCCTAGAAGCTATGCAAATAAGCAATTACTGAACAGGTTTTATCCTAATAGCTTACAATTATCCAAAAAAAGTATCCAACAAAACCTGAACGTGGTAGAGAGATATCTTTTTTTCAGACTTTAGAGAATTAGGACATTTATTTGTATCAAAGATATCCTGTCTTAGGACATAATTAAGATGAGTGTGACTCAGCAACATATGCCTATGTTACAAGATGAGCAGATCGATGCCAGGCAGGTGAGAGTCTAGATGGCTAAAGAATCTGTTCTTTATCCTGTATTGTTGCTGGGTGTCCTGGACCAGCTGGAGGCCTACCAAGCTGAAGCCTGGAAGGCCCTAGCTTCCCTGTCTCCTAGTCTACGGCTCTTCTGGTCCTTGTTGGAGAAGGGGCAGCAACTGGGTGTGAAAGTGCCTGATGCCCGTCACCTCCAGCAGCAGATGGAACAGGCATGATGTTTAGATGAAGTGACGCAAGCACTGGCTACTTGAACTCAAAAGGTTTTTCTGGTCATCATGCAAGGGCTGCTGGTTACAGGCACCAAGGTAGCCTGCAGCCCTTCTGTGGATAAGGCCCGGGCTGAGGTTCAGGAGCTGCTGACCATTGCGCTGGGAGGAAAAGGTGCATTTCTGCTTGAAGTACAGGTGGGGCCCAGCCTTTTCACATACATACACAGACTCTAGTCCTCAGAGCTTGAGTGTGATCCTTGTACAGCATCAGTGACTTACCTTGGTACCAGACTCCAAATTAGGCATCTGCTGACCTATAAAGATTGGTATGACATTCAGTCTGATACCTGTTCTTACTATGTAAAATCATAAGTGAGTAACTTCCTGGACTTAGTTCTTAGATTATAGATATAAAATATGATGTATAAGACACATGGATTTGTATTTGTATAGAGACATCCTCAGAATCAGTGGATGATGGCTCACTTGATGTCTGTTGAATTATTTCTTGTGCCTGCTTTTGACAGAGAAATGTAGGACCCAAAATATGCACACATGCAATTAATATTTAAGAATGAATTTCTCTTTCCTCCAAAATGTTTAGGCAGACACATTCACCAGCAACATTGGAAGCCATTATCCATGAAGGAGAAAGCATCCCTGTCTAGCTGACTAACATTTAGGCACTAAAAGATGCTCTGATGAAGGCACAGGCATGGATTCCTGATGTGGATGAGATCCAAGTGAGGACCTTCTTTTCTTAGTTTTGTACTGTAGGCATGCAGCTAGAACAAAGAGTCTGTCTTAGACATTTTAAATCAGTTGGTTTTTCTTGGGCACTGGAGGAAGCAGGTGGAGCAATCTAAAGAAGGTGAGACTATCAAGATAAGAATGATGGAAGGAGAACCATATGTATGGGTCTGTAGCTCAACTGGCATCATCAAAAAAAGAGGGCAGTATAAAGCAACGTATAGCAATAAGTGGCCTGTTAATTGAAGAGTTTTTTCCTGATTCAGGGAAACTAGGAGTTCTGCATACAAAGTATCCCATTTTTTTACGTTAGACTAGTCTAGATATTATCATTGTTTTTTTAATGTCAGCATAGCATGATGCTCAGCACTGTTGAGAAATAATGATTTTTGACATACTTTAACTGAGGTTTTCTCTTACCCCATCCCAGAATGGTGACTACTGCCCATGCTTAGATGACAGGAAGCACCTGTAGCTGTGTGCCAAGAGATACCTGTGGTTCTCAAAGAGCTGAGACAGCTGGAGCTGCAGGTGCTGACAGCACACTCCTGGAGGGAGAAGACATCCAAAACCTTCTTACAGAAGAATTCATTTTACGCACTAGTGGAGGTGAGTCCTGAGCCCTTTAATTATTTGAGATGATATATAAGAAAACAAGAGTTGGTTATTGCTAGGGATGCGGCAGGGAGAGAGGTAGGAGAATCATGGCCATTCCTTCCTCTCCTGTGTGCCTCAGATGCTCTGCCCATGTGTAGATGCTAGATCAGATGGCAATAGATGGAGTCAGTGAATAGAGGAGGAGCTGGGATTATGCCTATCTGACACAGAGCTGCTAGGAGTAATTGCACAGGACCTCAGCGACCCAGGCTCTGTGGTAAGGAGTTCGGGCCAAGATGAGAAGAGCCTGCGGATGACAGTATGAAGGGGTGACCGTGGCAGCAGAGTGTTAATAGCACCAGAGATGGGATGGGGTGCTTACCTCCTCTCCCCTGTCCCGGCCATGGCAGATTGTGGCCTTCAGGGAGGGGGAAGAAAGAAAAGGAGGGTCTCCTGCATCTGTGTCGCAACAACTCTGCCAAACCCAGTCCACTGGCATCAGCGACCATGGCTGGCTCTGCCACTTTCATCTGTGTGTGTGTGGGCAGGTGCCAGCTGTGGTGGGAGCGCTGCATTGTGACCTTTGTCAGGAGTGGTTCCACATGGGAAGTGTGTCGGTACCCCGCCTTCTCAGCTCCCAAGGCCCCAGTCTCGCCTCATCCCCACAGCAGGCCTGGTGCGAGTGGGACACCAAGTTCTTGAGTCCTTTGTGCATGCACTCATGGCACCCACGTCTTGAGACCATCCTTGCATTACTATAGCCCTGCAGAGACTGCCTGTTCAGCTTCCTGTGGGTGAGGCACTTCAGTACCTCGCAGAGGGAGCCATTAGCTGGCAAGGTCGTGCTAGGCAGGTTCTGGCTTCTGAGGATACGACAGCTCTTTTGGGACAGCTGGCTGATGTTCATCAACAGCTCCAAGCTGCTCCCAGGCTAGACAAGCTTCCTAACCATCTTTCAGCCTCTGCCCTTGACGCTCTAGGAGGAAGTAACAAGGATATGCCTCAGGTAAACTAGGTAGCCCAGCTCTTATCAGTTTCTTTTTATCTCATAGCCATATTATTGTTTACGCTCCAGTCTTGTCCTTGGTCTCTATTTTGCATTGTTTTAGTCCAGCATTTCTGACCTATTTTGCATTCTGTCACAATGTCTGCCTTCCTTCTTCAGGAGATGGGGGTAGGGGTCCCAAACTTAGGGCTATGGCAGGAAGAATATACCTATTTTTGTTTTTCTATTCTTTCTTCCTTGCCTCGGCAGGTCCAGAGGTTGCTGGAAAATAGAGACAGAATGACGTGTACTGAGGAGATACCTGTTGCACAGGACGCAAGTAAGACAAGTAGATCTGAGTGTGGGTAGGCTGTTCATTAAATAATACCAGAGTACCCTGCTTGGTCTTTGCTCTGTTGGAGTGGTAGTGCCCAAGCAGAGGCAATTGTCTAACAAAACTTGTGCAGCCACCCCCCAACCCCCAGTACTGGAGCTGCTGTCCTCATTATCGCCACAGTTGTCTGACCCTGTGTTGGAACTGCTGAGGAAACCCGGGCACCACTGGAGTAGCTCATGTTGGCGGGCGATGTGCTTGAGATTACCTTGGATGAAAACAAAGCATCCTGCAGCTGTTGCCACCTGGGCTGCCTCCATACCTGAACGGGATTTGTACACTTCTGGAGGTGAAAAATCAGGTCATGGCATGATCAGAGGTCATGCAAATCAGGCAAGGAGTTCCAGTCTGACCACTGGCCCACTACCCTTTTCTGCTTGTCTTTGTGTGATTATAGCTATAGAAGCCTGACGATCAAGGAGTTGGACAAGCGTCTTGGTTTTGGAAAAGCAACAGCGGCAACAGTGGAAAGCAGATCTGGGTAGAAGGAGCAAGGATCTTCTACAAGAAGAGTTAGGAGCAAAAAATCTCGGAGCCAGGAGTTAAGTCTGAGGAACAAGATTTTGTGGAGCAAGCAGAACATGAAAATATATATCTGAGACCTACAGACCATAGTCCCATTTTGAATGGAAACCAGAATAGCTTACAACAGAAAGATTCGGGTCCCATGACCTCTTTTCCTTCTTTAACCCCTTTATTACACTTGTCTCACCCTCAGCACCAAGTGCTGTGACAGGCAGCATAACCATTGTTTTATTTCAAATTTCACTGATCCTAGACCTTCTTTCCTATTGAGAATTTGTCGCTTTAGTGTTTGATACTCTAAAGGTAGTGTTTCAAGGTCATTTCCAAAGGACAGTGCCCTGTCTCCCTCTTCCCAAAATTCCCTTGGCAGCAGCACTAGCATATAGTGATTTTCTAAGCCCAATTCTTTCTAGACTGTGGAAAATAAAACTTGGGAAAGGCCAATGTGTCTAAGTTCTTTTTAAAAGATTTTTTATTCCTTCTTTTATCTTCCAACTATTTTGGGGTTTTAAGTCTTTTTGCACCTTCGTTTGATCACCCTTTTCTCACTGTGTTGTAAAATGAGGCAGGGGACACTCACACAGCATGATGTAATTACTTGTTATTAGAGCAAAACAAGAAGTTCTTAGTTCCAGCAGCTGGCAGATTTGAATTTCATTCCTTCTCTTAAAAGTTAAACAGTTGGTGATTTTAAAACTCATATGCACTCTTAGAATACAGGACTGAAGGACTAACATCAGCAAATCTAAAAAGTTTTAAAACTCATGATCCTTTTTACGTTAAGGCTAAGGAAGTACTAATTTCCTGTAACTAGAAGTTGAATTCTCTCACTTCGTTTTTCTATCATAATTGATTGAAACTTTTCCCCTCTTTAACAGCTTTATTATCTCTTTATTGAAAAATCTGTTAGCTGCAGTCATGTGTTCTGTTGCATTGTTTCAGTGTACCCATTGTTCTATTGTTGAACTATGTTTATCCCTTTAGAAATGACACTCAGCTGTCTTGTTTACTAAACTTTTCATAATTGAGTAATCAATACAGTAAAATGATTCCTCGCATTTCATTCCTGCTGACTCTAGCGAGTGTAGGCCTACTTCACTGTATCAAATAGGTCTACACAGGACCTTTTAAGAACCAGGTTACACATCAGGAGTTGAGTGACAGGCAAGTGAGCAAAGCTTCATCTGAACTTGAAGCTGCCACTCATCACAATAACATCACCGCCTCAGCTCCACGTCATCATCAGGCATTAGATTCTCAGTCCGTGGTACTAAAAATGTCAGAGACCATGCCTTTAGGAACATCTAAGAAGCACCTTCACAATCTACATTTGAGCCCAGTCCTAGCATAACCATCATTAATGGGGAGTTGCTTCCTTCACTTTTTTTTCTTCATGTCTAGAGAATTGAAGACCAGGGTTTGGTTTGAAAGGTGGCTTTCACAATCTTCCCACTGTTTCTCCCAGTGTCCTCCTGAAGTGTGGGAGATTCCTAGTCTGCAGGAAAGTTCTCCCTATCCCTCGTCATATTCTTGCATACCAGACTTGGGGGATTTACAACAGTGCTTATAATCAGGGTCTGCCAACCCCAACTTCCTCAATGTAGTCTGTCTATATGATTTTATGTCCTGATAGAAAGACATTGCTTTCACACCACAGACAACCATTCCTTTCTACCTGCATGCCATTATAAAAAACTCTGTATTCAAATCTCAAGGAAAACAGAAGCACTGTTGGCATGTAGCTACTGTTCTCACACAATGGTGGTGATTTCATCAAGTCACATACTTGGTGGATAAAAGGGAAGAAAAAACACGTCCCGGGGAACAATCAGTTCGATATGGACACCAGCATGGCTGTTAAAACGAAACACCTAAAGACACCATCTCGATTTCTGTGTTTCCTTGTTCTGACCATCCTTGTGTAAAACAGCTAGTGTTTTCAACTTCACGATTTATCAGGAGCTCTCTTCCCTTTCTATCTGGTGACAGGGGTTTGGTACTGCTGGTTGTCAGGGGACAGTTCTCAGCAAAGACTGCAGGTACCCTTTGGATGGTTGGTGCTTCTGTGTGAGTGAAAGAAAGCCTGGCTTTAACAACAGGAAAAAAAAATGCAAGTGTTATGAAACAGAAATTGGCTGGTAGTTTAAGGATAAACTATCCTTTAGCAAAATCTGGAGCTTGTCTTTCAAATTATCAAAAAAGGTCACAAACAAAAATGCAAAGATAATGACTTCTATTTGCCAAGGTAATTAACTTTCCCATTGTTACTGCATCATACGGCTTCCAATTTGTCTTTCATTCTTTATAGCTGAAGGCCTACCGTTAGTATTTCTTGGAGGGCAGTATACTAACATCCCTCAGTTTTGCTATACATGAAATTTTGTTTGACTTTTCTCTCTTACTAAATATGTCATTTCACTATACCCTTGCCACTGTGGTTTATGATGATAAATTGGTCCTTAATTTTGTTTCATTTTTACAGGAGAGTTACTTCCCTTTTGCTCTTTTCAAGACTGTGTCTTTGGCTTTTTAACTATTTTATTACATTGCGCATTTATGTGTGTCCCCCCACCACGCCTTATTTGGAGTTTTTTTTTTTTATTATTTATTCTGTAAATTGATATCTGTTATCAAACTTGACACATTATCAGCCTTTAATTTTTCAAATATTCTTTTTGTTCCTTTTACTATAATTTCTTAATCTCTCAAAGTATATTTGTATACTTCACGTTTTTTTTCTCACAGGACTCTTGGGATCTATTAATTTTTTCAGTATGATTTTCTTTCTACTTTCAACTGAATGAATTTCTATGATCTATCTTCAAGTTTGCTAATTCTTTCATCTGCGTAGTCAGATATGTTGTGGAAATGCTCTAGTGTGTTTTAAGATCCAGAATGTGTTTTCTTAAAAGTTTTAGTGAGATTGGTAGTCCGTATGTGTCATTTTCATTTTCTATAGCTTTTTGAGCATATTCTTAAAAATTGACTTTGTCTAGTCATTGTTCAATTGAGTTAAATATCTGTGCTTCCTTGGAGACATATTTTTAAAAATAAATGGCCCACACTTTTTTTTTCATAATTACTTTTTAAGAACTGAAAATCAGCATCTCCACTGCTTCGTTTTTTTTTTTTATATATTGGTATGGTGCTTTTCTCAATGGTTTCTATACTATTTTATAAAACCACATGTTGTGTGGTTCCTTAAGTATCTCTTACTTTAGCTTGACTGTTAATTAGTAGTCTAACAGAGAGGTCAAATCTAACTTGGGGAAAAAAATAAAACATGAATGACAATGGAACAATATGAAGTCAGGAGTGTTGACTTCCACAAAACTTAAGTAATATTAGGCTCTATTGACCTGGAAGTGTAACCAATAACAGTTAACTAGCACATGGTGTGAAGTGTATAATATATTATATTCTTATAATAAAGCAAGCTCAAGAAAACTGTTAAAACAATATGAAAAAATTATAGTACTGGAAAAGATTTGTGTATAAGTGGGCCCTGTGTCAAGGTTCTTTGGTTCTGCAAGAGTCTGGAATTAAGAAAGATAAAGACTAGATCCTGGTGTTGGTCCTTCAGAGAGATTACATGTTTAACAGAAAAGCACATTTCTTTCAGAAAAGGTCCACTCTGCTCCCTCCTGAACCAGGAATATGGGCTACAATGACAGGGAAGTGGAACATGGGTAATTAAAAATGACACAAACCTCTCCTAATGAGTTTCAGTGGCTCTTCTAATTCAGTATCTGAAGAGTATTTTCCAGAGTTTTGATAAAAGTAGATGTGGTCAACATGCTAGTTTCTATGATGTTTGGGGGGACAGACAGTCATGGAAATTCCATGCATGTCCAATTTTGCTGATGTGTTTCTGAACTGCTCTTCTTCTGAGGAGTTCTGTATATAAATTCTGATGTAATGGTCCTGTATATGAAAATGAGTGTCATCGATGTAAAAGCTACCCTTCTTAACACCAAATTTTCCTCACTACACCAGACTAACAGGCTTGTCCTTTTATATGGTATAGGTTATCTCAGTGTAGAAACCGAGGCCCTTCTTATCTAGTATGGATGGTAACCTCTCTTATATGTAATTTTAACCTACATCTTTCTAGAATGTAGACAGAGGATAAAGACTTTTTAAATCCTGGCAAATACTGAGAACAACAGGAGCTTGGCAAAGTGAGGAAATGTCCCGAGATCTCTTCTGTTGCAATAAAAAAAAAAAAAAGCTGAACATCTAAACTAGACAGATGATAGCCAACCTGCACACATACATGTCTGAGTTAGCTCTCTGCACATCAGAGCTTCTAGAGGTTAAAACTGCAGTGAATCTAGTGGGTAGACTGCGAGGAACAAAGAAGCTGGCTGCTCTCACAGCCAGAATTTCCTGTATGACGGGTAAGAGAGAATTTGCAGCCAGTTCCCCTAAAAGCTCTGCCTGAGAGATCTGTCAACTCCACACAGTCAAGGCCTGGGATTGCGCAGAGAGTGGAGCAGGAGCAAGAGCTGTGTCTTAACAGTGGTGGTTGCGGAATGGAAGGCTGAGAGACAGACACTATCAGCTACCCCATCCCAATGAACCAGAGCAGAGCCTTTCTCCATTTTATGTCTTCCCACACTTACCACTGTGGAGCCCCAGTGGAACTGACACAAGCAGTACTGAGTGGAAAACTACTCTCAGTACTACAGACAGGCTTGATCGCTGGCTTGAGTATTTACTGTTCCAGAGAGAAAAAAGACATTATTCGCTGCAGAGATCTAAAAGGCTTGTATGCCGCCTACTATAGAAAGAGGGACCTCTATTTAGAGTCTTCTTTCTAAAGGAAAAAAAGCAGACTATATTTGCATTAATGCCCGGGTGAAGAAAGAGTCCACCGAACAGCATGGACAAGCAGAGTGACAAGGCAGTTCAAAAATAAAAGAGTAAAGCTCCAAAAAATAATTTAAAAACTGAAAATATACAGGTTAAATGACAGAATTTATTGTGGCACTTCTGAATAAACAAGGAGATGCAAATACATCAGATCAACAATTCTAGAAAAAAAGGATCAAAAAAGAACAAAATGTTGTTAATAAGGAAACTGAAACTAAAAAAAAACTGAGCAGAAACTACCAGAGATAAGAAACACTAAAAGAGATGAAGAGGGAAATAACGAGCTTAGGAAATAGAGCTGACTAGACGATGCAAAGCATCAGTCATATCGAGGATGGAAATTTGGAAGTGATTCAGAAGAAAGAAGAGAGAAAGAAAAATACTGAGAGAACTGGCTGATGCCATCAGGGAAGGCAACATACGAATGGAAATACACGAAGGAGAAGATAAAGAGAACAGAGCGTATTCAAAATTTGACGAGAATTTCCCAAATCTAAAGAATCAACTAGAGATTCGAATCTAAGAAGCTAACAGAACATGCACGTATCTCAAAGCAAAAAGGTCTTCTCCAAGACACAGCATGTGAAAATTATTAAAAATTTGTAATAAAGAAGGAATCATCAAAACGGCCAGGCAAAAGATGACCTGTAACAGAAAACACATTCGACTCTCGTCGGACTTCTCAGTACAAACCTTACAAACCAAAAAGGACTGCAATCAAATATTCAATGAAAAGAACCATCAGCCAAGAATAATGTATCCAGCTAAGCTCGCCTTTATATCTGAAAAAGAAATAAAGACTTTTCCAGACATACTAAAGTTGAGGGCATTCTCCACTACGAGGACTGCATTACAGGAAGTAATAAAATGGATCAGCCCATCTGAAGCAAAACAACAACAACAAAAACAACAACAAAAACAAAAATATATGTATGTGTCCATAAATATATATATATATATATAATTATATATCTATGTATATGTACATATATTTACAATATATATATATACATATATGTATGTGTGTGTGTGTGTATATACACACACATATACATATATATATGTGTGTGTGTGTGTATATATACACACACACACATATATATATGTATATGTGTGTGTGTGAGTGTGTGTGTGTGTGTGTGTGTGTGTGTGTATATATATATATATATATATATATATATATATATATATATATATATATATTTAATGAGTATATATATCAAGAGTGAGATGGCTGGCAGGTGAAAAGAGCAGCACAGAGCAGCCCTTATTAGATACTTTGAGATAAATTCTATTGCAACTTAGAAGTGAATGTTCAGCTTACATTGGGACAAAGTGATAATAACATAAAAAAGGAGGATTCAACAGTTGAGATTCACAAGCGGAAAGGAGATAATGCTCATGTAGAAGGAAATGAACTGATGTGTATACATCCGTTACGTTAGCTTAACAGTAATACACACACTAAAGATCCTGAACTTGACTATACAACATAAAACAAGAAGGACTAGGAGAAATATTCACTAAACCCCACCAAATTATAATAACAATGCAAGGACAAAGAAACAATGGAATTTCTGAGCTACCAAAGAAAAAGGTAAAATAGCTATAGGAAAACATATTTCAATTATCACCCTAAATGTAAAAACCCTGAACTCAAGCACAAGAAACCATGGAGTTGCAGATTGCATGAAAATACAAAGTCCCATCAAAACCTGGCATGAGGAGACACATCTCAGTTTCAAAGACAGATACAGACTCAAAGTGAAAGGGTGGAAAATTATATCTCAAGCAAATGTCATTCAGAGAAAAGAAAGAGAAGTGGTACTAATATAGGAGGAAACTGACTTCAAAATAATAATAATAATGAAAAAAAAAGGTAAAGAAAAATATCTATGCTCCCAATAAGGGAGCCCTGAAAAATGTAAAATAAATATTAACAGAACTAAAGGGAGCAACAAGGCAAAAGCACTATTGCAGTAGGGAACGTAAAGACCCCACTGTCGGAAATGGACAGATCATACAAACAGAAAATCAATAAGGAAGTAACATCCTTAAATGGCCCATCAGACCAACTAGACAAAAGTGACATTTCCAGAGGCTTTTGTCTCCAAATTGCTGCTTATATATTCTTCTCTAATGCACATATAACATTCTCATGGTTTGAACACGTACTGGGACACAGAGAGAGCTTGAACAAATGTTAAGAGGGTTGAAATCATACCAACCATATTCTCTAACCATAATGCTTTGAAGCTGGAGAGCAAGTGTGAAAGTAAAGTGATAATAGACACAAATACACCAAATACATGGAGATTAAAAACATACTTCTGAAGAACAACTAGGTCAGAGAAGAAACAAAAGGAGAGATCAAGAGATACGTAGAAATTAATGACAATTATAGTACAACATATCATGCTTTGGGAACGTGGCATAAAATGGTCATGAGAGGAAAGTTTATATCTTTACAGACCTATCTCCAAAAGCAAAAATGAACCCAAATAAACAAATGCTTCATCTTAAAAAACTAAAACTGCACAAAGGAAGCCCAAAGTATGCAGAAGAAAAGAAATCATCAAAAGGAGAGCCTAATAAATGCAATAAATAAAAGAAAAACAACAAAAATATTAACACAACAAAGAGCTGTTTTTTTGAAAAGGGTAATACAATGGACAAACCCCTGAAGAATCACTAAAAAAGAAAGAGAAAAAAAACCAACAAAATCAGGGATGCAAGAGGGGAAATTACGACAGACACCACAGAACGTAAAGGATCATACAAGAATACTATGCAGACTATATAACACCAATTACCCTAGAAGAAATGGACTAGTACTTAGGTTGGAATCAAGAAGAGCTAGAAAATTTAAATAGATATTTCAGCGTATGAAAATTCAAACCATCATCAAACTTCCCCCAAACTGAAAGTCCAGGACCATGTGACTTTACCAGTGAATTCTACCAAAATTCCAAATAAGACTGAATACCTATTCTCCTCAAAAACTTTCCAAAAATTTAGGTGGAGGCAATCCATCACAACTCACCTCATAAGGCTAATATTTCCCTAATACCGAAACTTGCTAAAGATAACGCACACACAAAAAAAAGTGCAGACCAATCTCTCTCATGAACATAGACACAAAAATTCAAAATAAAGTACTAGCAAACTGAATACAGCAACAGAGTAAAAAGATTATACACCACATCATGTGGGCTTCATCCCAGAGACAGGGGGATGTTTCAATAGATGCAAATACATAAATGTGATATATCACAAATTAAAAATTAAGAATCATAGGATCATAATCATAGAGGCAGGAAAAGCCTTTGACAAGATACAGCATCCATTTATGATCAAAACAAAATCAGTATAGAAGGAAGCATCTTAACATAATTAAGGCCATATGTAACAAACTCTCAGACAACTTTGTATTCTTAACGGTGAAAATGAAAAACCTTTCCTCTGAGATCAGGAACAAGGCAAGGCTGTCCACTTTCGACCCTGTTATTCAACATAACACTGGAGGTCCTCGCGAGAGCAATTAGACAAGAGAAGGATAATAAAGATAAGGCATCCAAATAGAAAATCAAATCGAACTGATACCTTTTGTGGATGACATGATTCTCTGTACAGAAAACCCTAAGGACTCCACCAGAACACTACTACAAACAATAAGCAAATACAAAAAAGTTCCTGGGTACAAAATCAACATTCAAAAATCCACCACATTCCTATATTCTAAAAATGAAGTCAAGAAATAAGTGGAAAGACACATTTACTTTTGCAACATCAATGATAAGAATACAATATCCTGGAATGAAGTTACCAAAACACGTGAAGGATCTCTATATTGAAAACTATAAGAATTTATTGAAAGGAGTTGAAGATACAAAGAAAAGGAATAGATACTTCATGTTCATAGATTAGAAGACTGAACATAGTTAAAATGACCTTATTACAATTTAAAGCATTATTTAGATTTAATGCAATCTCCATCAAAATCCTATTGGCACTTTTTAACAAATTCCAACAAAAAATGATCAGATTTGTATGGAAACACAAAAGAAATCAAATCGCCAAAGTGATTCTGAGGAAAAAAAAAAAAAAAAACGAGCCATCAGTCTGCCTAACTTCGAATTATACTACAAAGCAACAGTAATCAAAATGGCATGGCATTGGCAGCAAAACAGACACACGAACCAGTAAAACAGAATCAAGATTCCAGAAGCAAACCCATATATATGGGCAAATAATTTTCACCAGAAAGACACAAAATCATACAGTGGAGAAAGGAAAGCCTATTCAGTAGACGGTGCTGGGAAAACTGGAAAGGCTGCAGGAAAAGAATGAAACTAGACTTTTGCCTGTCACAACACACCAAAATTACCTCAGAATTGATTAAGGACCTGAATATAAGCCCTGGGAAAAAAAGGTGCAGAAGAAAACACAAAAACTAAACCCAAGAATCATGGACCTATAGAGAATTTTATGAATTTGACCTCAAAGGCAAGGAAGGAGAAGCAAAAATAAATGAATGAGATTACGTCAGCCTCAAAAGCTTCTGCTCAGCAAAATAAACCTTCAACGAGTTAAAGAGACAACCACTAGAATGGGAAGATATATTTGAAAGCAACACCTCCCATAAGGACCTAATATCCAAAATATATACAAAAAAGCAACACTTGTGGTAAGGGCATAATATCCCAAATATACAAGCAACTCATACAACTCAGTAACAATAGAAAAGCAAATCATCTAGTCAAAGATTGGGGCAGTGGACCTGAACCGAACTTTATCCCAGGAGGAGCATAAATGGCCAACAGATACTGGAAAAATTACTCAGTATCGCTATTGGAAAATGGAAAATCTTAACCACAATGAGATTCCATCTCACACCTCTTAGAATGGCTATAATCAACAGCACAAGTAATGACAAATGTTGGAGAGGACGTGGAGAAATAGGAACCGTCATACACTGCTGGTGGGACCGCAATTTGGTATGGCCACTATGGAAAACAGTATGGAGGTGCCTCAGAAAACTAAGAATCACTCTATTGTATGATCCAGTGACCCTCTACTGGGTATTTACCCCAAAGACTTGACAATCCACATCCGAAAAGGTATTTGCACACCGCTGTTCACAGCAGCATTAGTCCCAGTGGCCAGGATGTGGAAGCAACTGAAGTGTCCTGTGATAGATGACTGGATAAAGAAGCCATGGCACCTATATTCACTGGAATATAACTTGGCCATGAGAAGAGATGAAATACTACCATTTGTGACAGCATGCTAAGTGAAATAAGTTAGAAAAAGTTAAAAACCATGATTGATTTCACTCCTATGTGGTGATAAAAGTCTAAAAGCAAACATGACAGACAGAGACACGTGGAACAATTCAGTAGACTAGTGTTTACCAGAGGCAGATGTGGGGAAGTTGGGGGAGGGGAGGTAGGTGGAAGTAAAAAAGGGTTAAATTTGGTGATGGAAGGAATTCTATCTCTGGGTGGTGAACACATAATGCAACATACTGCTAAAGTGCATACTTGGAAACATGAAATTTTGTTGTTCACTTTCATCTCAAAAATGTTTAAGCTTAAAAAAATAATCAGTGTCTTTTCAATGGGAGCTATGTGTGTGTGTATCCTGACGATAAATTCTTAGGGCTTCCTCTTTTACCGTGGTTTTGAGTTTTTGTATGTGATCATTGTCCTAGTCGTCCTTGGACAGCCACTTTTTACTGTACCAAAGTGGACACGTGTTCTTTGAAAAGAATGAACTGCATAAGACAACAAAACTGATATCCTACATATTTTTCTGAATTTATCAACCCCTTTGGGAGGGAGCTATTACTGTAAACTTGCCATTTGCATATTCCATGGTGGTTTGCTTTCTAGAATATGAGTGTCTTTATGGTGTATATATAAACCCTGAATTCTCCTGTGCTCATAGAGATAAAACTTCACACTTATATAAATCAGGGCCTCCTCTCCTCATGTTTGAACACTCTGTATATAAGCAACCTCCTTCTGGATGTGTACTGAACTTACTGACTGTGAAAGACTCATAAAATCAGGAAGGAAGTCGGCACATAAATTCAAAGGAACATAGGTAGCAGTGTGAACAATTAAACACCAACGACGTGGACAACTTAGAAATTAATAAATTGCTAAAAACATAAAACATACAAAAACAAGCTTGAAGAAATGCAAAATATGAGCAAATTAATATCAAGCAAAGAGACTGAATCAGTAATCTTCCACATCCCAACAGAAAAGCCCAGGACCAACTGGCTTCATTGCTGAATTCTACCTAAATTAAAGAATTCTTACAGAGCCTTCTCAAACTCTTTCAAAAACTTGAAAATGAGGAGAAACTCCCAGTCTCATTAGATGAGGCCAATGCTTTCCTGATGTCAAGCCAGATAAAAAAGCTACAGGTCAACTTGCGTGATGACTATAGATGAAAAACTCTCAATAGTATACTACTAGCAAATCCAATTCAACATCAAAAGAATCATGCTCTATGATTAACTGGGATTCCTTCCAGGGTTGCAAGGGTACTTCAACATATGCAAACCAACAAATGTGATACTTCACTATAAAATGAAACATAAAAATCATATGGTCATCTCCATAGATGCAGAAAAAGCATTTGACTTCCTTTCATGATAAACTGCTCAATAACTTAGGTAAAAAGAAACATACCTATTCCACTAAATGCCACATCACAGACTCACTGTCAGTACAATGGTGAAGGATTACAAAGTTTTCTTCCAAGATTAAGAACAAATAAGAGTGCCCATGCTCCCCACTACCGTAGTAGAAGAGAGACCCTAGACAGGGAAATTAGACGAGAAAAAGAAATAAAGGCATTCAAATTGGAAAAGACGAAAAAAAATCTCATTTGCAGATGATATGATCTTACATATAGAAAAGCTTAAGATGCCAACAACATTTATTAAAATAATGCTGAAAAGTTTCAGAAGTAAAAGAAATCCAAAAATTAGTTACATTACTATCTACTTACAATAATCTAAAAGAAATCTAAAAATACACTCCTAACATTTATAGTAGCATCCAAAACAATAGAGCACTTAGGTATAAACTTAACCAAAGAGGTGAAGGTGAAAGATGCGTACAAGGTATTGATGTAATAAATTTAGTCCTGGAGACAAAGATAGTTAAATATTTGAAAGTCTGTGTATTATATCACATTAACAGATTGAAGAAAAAGCTATATGGTCATTCTTTATCAAAGCCATATGATAATTTTTTATCATAGCTTTTAACAAAAAAAGCACACTTTAATAAAAATATCAATTAAACAGGAAAGAAGAAAACTAGCTCAGTAAAATAAAAGCCATATATGAAAAACCCACAGCATCACACAAAAAGGTGAAAGTTCCAAGTTTTCCTAAAATGCCAATGAGTCAAGAATGCCCAACCTTGCCACATTTTTTCCATGAAAAAACATTAAATTTAAAAAGGTTTTTTTTTTTTTTTTTCCAATTAGGGTTGACATTCAGTATTATAGTAGTTTCAGGTGCACAGCATTTATATAACCTTACGAGGTGATCCCCCTGATTATTCTACTGCCCACCTGACACCATACATAATTATTACATTATTATTGACTGTATTTCCTAGGCTGGACTTCACATCCCGGTGACTATTTTCTAACTAGCAATTTCTACCTCCCAATCTCACTGTTTTCATCCAACCCTCCAAACTCCTTCCCATCTGGCAACCATTATTTCTATGAGTTTCTGAGATTGTTTTTTGCACTTTTGATTCCACGTATAAATGAACTCATATGGCATTTGTATTTGTCTTTCTCTGTCTGAATTATCCCACTTTGCATGATACATTCAGGTCCATCTAATTGGTTGCAAATGATGAGATTTCATTCTTATTCATGATGAGTAATTTTCCATCTTATATGTGCTTCACATCTTTATCCATTTGTCTTCTGATGGGCACCCAGGCTGATTCCATATTTTAGCTATGATAAACAGAGCTGCAATCAACATAGGGGTACATGTGTCTTTTCAAATTAGGGTTTTCTTTGGATTTCTTTGGACCAATACCCAGAAGTATAGTTTGCTGGGTCTATGTTAATTTTTGAGTATCTTACATACTGGTTTCTATAGTGGCTGCGTCAATTTGCAATTCCACCAACAGCACATGGGGGTCCCCTTGTCTCCGCAGTTTTGCCAGCACTTGTTGAGTTATTGATGATGGACTGTCCAACATGTGAGAGGTGATAACCCATTGTGGTCCTAATTTTCATTTCTCCGAATTGTGACATGGAACACCTTTGCATATGTTCATTAGCCATATGTATGTCCTCCTTGGAGAAATTTCACTTCTGGTCATCTGCCTCATTTTTTTTTTTTATTGGATATTTGTTTTTTTTTTTTTTATTTTTTTTAGTTGAGTTCCATGAGTTCTTTATAAATTTTACATATTAGCTCCAAAACAGATGTGTCATTAGCAAATACCTTCTCCCATTCAATATTGTCTTTTCGTTTTGTTGCTGGCTTCCTTTGCTGTGCCAAACATTTTTAGTTTGGTTTCGTTCCATCTGTTCTTGCCACTTTTATTCAACATAGCACTGGGAGTTTTAGCAAGAGCAATTAGGCAAGAAAAAATAATGTCTAACTGGAAAGGAATGAAATTATCTGTGCTTGCAGATGATATGTAGAAACCCAAGGATTTCTAGCAAAAGACAAAAACAAAAACAAAAAAAAAACAAAAAAAAAACAAATCAAGAAAACAGAAAACAAAATAAATTGCAACTAATAGGTGAATTGAGTAAGTAGGAAAATACATATAAAACAACCAACAAATGTCAGTTACGTTTTCTATAACTAAAACTAACCCAAAAATAAAATTCAGAAAATATTCCATTTATGACATTAAATAAAAGACTTAAGAATTAATTTAACCAAGGAGGTGAAAGAACTGTACAATACAACTTATAAAACACTGCTGAAATGAATTAAAAACATAATTAATGAAAACACATTCTATGTTCATGGACTGTGTTAGTATTGTTAAAATGGCCATACTACCCAAAGTGATTTACACATTTAATACAATGCCTATCAAAGTTCCAATGACACGCTTTTGCACTAATAGAAAAACAGACCCTAGAATTCACATGGAATCTCAAAGGACTGTGAGTATTCAAAGCACCCCTGAAACGAAACAAAACTGAAGGACTCACGCTTTCTGATTTCAAATATTACTAGAAAGCTACAGAAATCAAAATGGTATTGTAATAAAGACGAAGACCAAAGAGACAAAATAAAAGCCCGCAAATAAACCCTTGCACTTATGGTGTCAAATGATTTTTAACAAGGCCACAATGACTATTCGATGGAGAAAGGACGGTATGCAACAAAAGCTACTTGAAAAACTGGAGATCTACGTGCAGAAGAATGAAGCTGCATGCTTATCTGACACCATACAACAAAAGTGAACTCAGAATGGATCAAAACTTACGTCTAAGAACTAAAGCACATCTCGTTCTTGGCTATGACTCCAAAAGCACAGACAACAAAAGAAAATAATACACAAACTAGACTCACACAATGTTTTAAAATTTTGTGTAATAAGTGTTGGTGAGGTCGAAGAATGGACCTTTGTTCACTGTAGGTGGAAATGTAAAACAGTACAACTGCTATTGGAAAACAAAAAAGCAGTTCTTGAAAATAAAAATAGCATTACCAGTTTATCAATAATTGCAATTCTGGTTACGTGTCTAACACATGGAAAATAATTTTTAAGTAGTTATTTGTACGTACATGTTCATAGCAGCATTGTGGATGACTTCTAAACAAAAGCAACCCAAGTGCCATCAGTTCGCATGAATGGATAAACAAGTGTGGTATATACATACTATGGGATGTTATTCAGCCTTAAATATTTATATTAAAGACATTTTTGATACATATGTAGTTATGGCAGTTGTGTTATTTGTATTTTTAGCTTTTTTAAAAAAAGTCTCTATCATTTTTTTTTTTGATGCCTTAGTTTTCTTTGTGTAGACCAATTTGATTGTGCATAGTGGGTTCGTGAAATATTGTATATTTGAGACTTGTCACACCTAGTACACACACCGCCTGTTTTTTTCGTATTATTAAACAACTCCAGAAATAAGCATAAGCATGAATATGTACTCAAGATTTATCCTACTGTATCTCTCTTCATAGGCCTCTCCATGATGCAGTTGAGAATGATCACTTGGAAATTGTCCACCTGTTTCTGTCCTATGGTGCTGACCCTACTTTGGCTACATACTCAGTTCTAGAACCATTATGAAAATGACTCGCAGCAATGTTATGGAAAGTTTTCTGGTAGGTAGGTCTCTTCAAGGAGCAAGAATGATAAAGTTCAGGAATATAGTACGCTTGAAACCTAGACGATTTTATTACCAGTTCACCCAAATAAACTTAATTTTAAAAAATAGAATAGAAACAAGTGTTCTTTCTTACAACTTAGATACTGACTAAAAAAGTTTATGTTTTGTTAGACAGACATGAAACACCTTTAGATTTTAAAACAGCAGTAATATTGCCTTTTGTATGATACAGTGTTCTAATTAAGCTAAATAGTTTTCTGTGCTTAGCCAGTGATTGTGCATTTCAATTGACCTACATTCAGTATCGTTTACGATTTCTTAGAGTTATTTGTCTTTCTACAAATAAGGTATCATTTTTTTACATTCTGAATCTGTTTGAAATTAAAGACTCAGACGTTTCTTTCATTCTTGAAATTATCAGTGTGTATGTGATGTTTAGTCAGCAGATGTGTCATTGTGTAAGCCTCAGCCATTACAGGATCCCTGAAGAAAAAGAAGGAGCTTTCTATAAATGTAAAGAATGTACACTTAAATTCTTTGTTATATTCTTAGTGTCAAAGAATGCCACTAACCCATGTGGTAGTAACTATTTGTTTATCTTAATTAGATTTACTTATTAAAAAATCTTAGTTTATAGCATTAAAATTCCTCTCAAACATTTTTATCTGTACTGTGCAGGAGTGTCAAGTCTATTGAGATTGTGGTGCTAAAACCCTCTAGAACACTTCTATCTTGCCTAAATGAAAGTTTATGCCCATTAAAGATTAATAGTCACCTCTTCTCCCCCCAATCCCTGGCAAGCAGTATTGTTATTCTTTTTCTGTTTATCATTCTACCTACTTTAGATACCTCGTATAAGTGAAATCTTACATTATGTGATCTTTTGTGACTGATTATTTCACTGATCATGTTTTCAAGGTTCCTTCACATAGTGGTATGAGAAAGAATTCCTTTGTTAAGACTGAATAATATTCCATTGCCTGTATATGACATATTTTCTGTATATATATATATGTGGATGAACATTTGGGTTTTTTGCACCTTTTAAATCTTGTGAATAATGCGAGAACATTTATAAATATATATGTGAAAATATCTGAGATCCTCCTTTCATTGCTTTAGGGTATGCACTCAAAAGTGAAATTGCTGGGTTATATGATAGTTCAATTTTAAATTTTCTGAGGAACCTCCATATTGTTTTTCCTCAGTGGCTATATCATTTTACATTCCCACCAGCAGTCTATGAGTGGAGAATGGACATCTTATTATAGTCACATATGCATTTGTTTAAAGATTAATCATGTTGATTATCTTTTCTTATTGGCCATTCATAAAGCTTTATTGGAGAATTGTCATTCAAGTCCTTTGTTCTTTTTGAATTTGGTCATTTGGTGTTTTGTTGAGTTATAAAAGTCTTCTTTCTTCTAATATTTTCTGGCTATTAACCTTTTATCAGATAGAGGGTTTGTAAATATTTTCTTTCTGTGGGTTGCCCTTTCTTACTTGTATTTCCCTCACTACGTAGATTTTGAGATTCACGTACTCACATTTCTTTGCTTTTGCTTTTTGTTGTTGGCTGTGCTTTTGGTGTCATATTCAAGAAATTGCTGCCAAGTGCCATTTTCTAAATACATTCTTTTATCTGCATTTTTTTGGTCTTACGTTTGGGTCTTTAATTCATTTTTGAGTAAAATTTTGTACATTGTATAGAGTTCATTATCTTTGTCAAAGATTGACAGTATATAAGGATTTTTATGTTTGGTTGTATTATGTCCCTTTGGTCTATATGTCTGTCTGTATTTATGCCAATTGTATACTCTCTCAATTAGGGTTGCTTTGCAGTATATTTTGAAATTGGGAAGTATGCAGCCACCAGCTTTTTTTTAAAGATAGTTTTGGCTATATGGCATCTCTCAAGATTTTATTTTAATTTTAGGACAACTTTTCTATTTTTGAAAAATGTCATTTAGACTTTGATAAGAGATGATAAATGTGTAGATTGCTTTGGGAAGTATGTCCATTTTCACAGTATTAAGTCATCTAAGTTATCAATATGAAATACCTTTTATTTACCTGCATTGCCTTAGAGTTATCAACATTTTAGTTTTCAGTGTACAGAACTTTTGCCCCTTACTTAGGTTTATTCCTAAGTATTTTTTGAAGCTATTCTGTGATTATTTTATTTCTTTCTTGGACTTTGCTTGAAATGTAACTAATTTTGTATGTTGAGTATCCTGCAACTTTGCTGAAATCTTTATTATTTCAACATTTCTGTAAAGACTTCCCCCACTACAGGTTATTTAAATAACCTACAGGGTCACAGAGATGAATTGCATAGCTCTTGGGAGTTTTATGGAAGCTCTGTGTGTGGTGAGGAACATTGTTCTTTTTAGTTCAGTGGGAAGTGAATGATTTACGGAACATTTCTCTGTGGTGGGAGAGAGAGGAGGATGGCTGGTGGGACTCTAAACAGAGATTATTAGGAAATAATCTCTTTTTATTTAGAATCTTTTAATTGGGGAGAGCTGAAATTTTAATGGAGCCTGCTAACTCCTTTCTCTCTTTTCCCCTCCATTAGCACCAGAGCATGAAACTGGATTTACTGTTTTGGCAAACCCTCCAGGACCAGAGGTCCAAGATGATACAGATGAGGCATACAGGGATGTGTTTGAATTTGCATTTTCAGATAGTGCCCTATTACCATGTCACAACCTCCAAGTTTCCTTTTCTCAAGGGTAAGCATATGGGTGAAAAATACCTGAGTTTTCTTAGAGTAGTAGGACCTTTCAAAACACTTTTAAATAGATGGTGGGCAGGTGAGTGAATTCTAAGTGTCCCTGAACTTCACTTAATGTGCTTTGATGTTGTATTCATTATACACAACTGGGATCAGATTCATAGCACTCTATATAATATCCTTATCAGAACACTACCAAGGCAAATAAGAACCTGGGGCCAAAGTGTTCACGTTGTCATTTATTGGAATGCCACAGAAGAATTTTTGCCTGTATACCTAAGATTAAATTTTGGAGAAAGAGTTTTAGAAGCTTTCCAGCAAACCAGTAAAGCAGCCATCCAAGGCACATCAGCACACTGCACCTGTATTGATAATTGTCCTTCTCACCTATATTGATAATTTTCTTTCTTATAAAGGCTTAGAAAATTATTATGCATGTATTGGTGATTTTTTATGTCATCAGATTTAGTAAGGTTTTGTTTTACCCTTCAATCCAAGCCACACAATATATACCCAGGTTTGACGTATACATTATCAAGAGACTTGTGCTCTACTGTTGGTTTACAAAGGTGCTTAATAGGCTACATCATCATCAGGCTGTAAATTATGTAAGCCATTGTAAATAGTGAAATTTTGTTAGGATCTAAATCATAAAGTTTTGTTGCAGGGTATATGCAAGGAGTGTAATAATTTGCTTTGAAACATGAATTCAGATAGATGATAGGAGTTTGAGAGTGGAGATGTGTTTAAAGCAAAGGAGGTGTGTTTCATTAAGGTTTTCATCCTTCTTTCTAAAAACTAGTTGGTCTTCCCTATATGTTCTCTTAAAACTGGATGAGTCCAGAGTTGCCCTCACTAGCATTAGATACTTTTGCTTACCTCAAAAGGAGAATGTTGATAAGTGAATGCATATGGTGAAAAATGGTAGTGTGGTGGAAGAAAACACTCTTGTTATAGCTTTAGAATGGTTTATTAAGGGCTGTAATGATTGGGGGCACCTTTAATTCGCCAGAGCTTTTAACCACTTTCCTTTTTGTTTTGTAGGCCATGAAACTGGTTACTGCTTTCAGATGTACTTAAAAAATTAGAAATGGCATCCCACATATTCTGTTGCAGTTTTTCAAATGTGGAAATGGTCACAATTGCAGTAGGAGAGTTTTATAGGAAAGTTTCAGCAAGTCTCTTGTTCTCTTGTTCCAAAGACCTGGAAGCCTTCAACCCCAAAAGCAAGGAATATTAGACTTGGTTGAATGTACAAATGAACTTCAGCCTATCCTTGGCTCTTCTTTGCAATGCTTAAATCCAAGTGATGTGCCCTTAGAGAAGGACTACTGGTAAGCAGTGTAGTGCCACTGTGTATACTGCATTTTGTTCAGATCACTCCTGTGGATATGTGTCAAGATACAATTGACAAATATGGTTGAAATATATATATATATATATATATATATATATATATATATATATATATATATATATATATATGTTATATATATTACATTGAAGCATAAGAAAAATTTTGACATTATGTTAGAAACCAATTAGAAAACTTACGAAGATATCTTTGTTTAAAAATTAAATTAGGGTTTTTTTTTTCAAATTATTCTAGTGTTTAATATATACAGAAAATTCTTTGGTCCAAAATTAGTTTTTACTGAAATGAAAGTTGTTATTATTTTGTTGACTTTATTTTCAGACGAAGCCCTGGTGACAGGGACTGTTAAATTTCATAAGTGAGGGTATCAGAATTGACAAGGCATTTCTGAATATAAATTTGGTAAAGGTGCTTAATGTGTAACTTTGTTTTATTTACTGATTCTATGCTGTCTACTTAATAAACATCTGCAAGATCACCACATCCCAGACTCACCCAGTCCGCGCTGCAAAAGGTGACAGCCTCCACAAAGTTGTAGCCTTGGTTTAAAACACTGGGGTAAGCATGAGGAAAAGAGATGATAAATTCTCCTGCACACTGGTTTGTGCGAACCATCTAACAAAGTGAGAAGGGAGTGTGCGTCGAGACTAATGTTGGAATGTGGGTGAAGCATGCCTCTGAATCTTGTTATAGATGTGGGGAAACAGTAGAAAGAGACATAGGCTCAACTTTATTTTTGATCCTGAAAACAGAAATAAAAAAGTGAGGCTAATATTCAGAGAAAACAGAAAGAATACAATGCACAATACAAGAAAGAAATATGAACGGTCCATGAACATGAGAGGAGGGTTATTTATTCCCTAAATAAGTAATTGTAAATTTTGAAAGCAGGAAATATTTCCTCCATGAATAATAAGAGGGGAATTCCAAAATTTCATTCCCCTACTAAAACAATAAGCTCACAGAAAGCAGCAAGACATTTTCAAAACTGTGTAATAAAATCATAAGCTACAAAACCAGGAGAACATTTAATAAAAAAATGAAACCAAAAAATGATCAATTATGGTAATACAGTATTGTGTTTTAAATGCCCTGCCTACAACCCTCATAACACAATCTTAGCAGGTACCTTGGGGACAGTAGTCTAAGATCCTGGCACAGCTTGCTGGTGCCACAGAATACAATGTGGATCTTATCTGCAAAGAAGTGAAGCTGTTTGTTCTGACCTGTTTGATAGCTTCCTGAAAGACTAGTTCAAGGATCTACACCTTTATTTCCCGGAGAGTTTCCCAGAACACAACTGTCTTCCCATGCTGTGTTTCCTGAAACTAAGTAATAAAAAGAACACCTAGCCACAGAATAGCCACTTGCGGTAAAGCACACTGTGGGTTAAGGGCTCTGAGCAGCTCTCATGCACTCCTGGGAATTGAGAAAACCACATGCATGTGGGGGGAAAAAAACCTGAGAAGACCCTAAAAATTCCCACCTCTAGCTGACTTAGCTGACTTCCAACTAAATGATACCACTACTTCTAATTATAAAAAAGTAGCAACCACAAAAACTGCATTACTATAAAGCTAAAAGTGTCCAGTTTTCAAGAAAAATAGGATGTATATGAAGAGACATGAATGTCTGGCTATTCAATACATCTAATCCTGAGATAACCTAGGCACTGAACTAAGTGGACAAAGACTGGAAATAAACTGTCTTAAATAGGCTCAAGTTAACATGTCTCCCCCAAAGAGGCAATCTCAATAAAGAGACAAAATTAGAGAAAAAAAAAACAGAAAAGTTTTCTGAGAACAAGAAAAGTACCAGAGTTAAAGTGAAAAGTGCACTGGATATTTCAACGGTAGCTGTGGGCAGGCAGAATGAAGAATCAGTGAGTTTTGAACCAGATCAACTGAAAGCTGCGAGAATTTCAACACCAAATACTGCCATTACAGAGGACTGGTTCTCTACCCTCCTTCTTCCCCCTAACAATGGACAAAAAAGACTGCTGCAGGAGCTGGCTGGGCCTACTGTTCTGGTGTCCTGCTCAGCAGTCCTTGGGATCTCGAGGCCATCAGAGCTTCGAAAGGTTCCTGTTCCCACCCAACTCCCATTATTTCTTCCCCTAGGGCTTTCCTCTCTCAAGTTCAACTACCAGCAGAATAATCATTTAGCTGCAATGGAGAGGCTGACAGTGGAAGAGGGTCTGGAGCCTGAGCAGGGAGACCCACCAAGGCCTAGTTTTTTTTTTTTTTTTTTTTTTTTGTAACTTTGAAAATGATTGGATATAGATTTCCTGTGAGTTAAAAAATAAAATTCAAATAAAACAGATCAATTCAGATTATTTGGTTTAGGAAGCAGGGGAACTGAAAATTCAGAAAAAGAAACAGCCGAAAAGACATGTAGGACATCATGCAGGAAACTGATATATGCGTTCTGGGAGTACCAGAAGAGGAATGAGTTAAAGAGACAGAATATCTGAAGAAATAATGGGTGGACAATTCAAAAACTTTAAGAAAGAATGATCTACACATTCAAGAGCCTTAATGCCTTCCAAGTAGGATAAGCTCAGAGGCAATATAAACTCTCAAAAGCAAACGCAGAGAATACCTAGAGAAGCAAGAGAGAAGCAATTCATCATATGTAACAGGTCTTGAATAAGATTATTTGCAGATTTCTTATGGGATGCCAGAAGCATGAGATAATACATTTCAAGTGATGAAAGAAAAAAAAATAGAGAAATGAAGATCTTTCCAGAGTACTAAAAGCTACTTAAGGAAAACAAGAACAATGATGAAGGTACCTAAGTAGGCAAACCTAAAACCTGGTATTATATTTTTTATGACTCCACTTATTTTCTTTGTAATTGAACAGAAAAACGCATGAAATGATAACCATAACTACGACAATAGGTAAACGATGGATAAAGATGTAATCTGTGACAATAATATAAAGGAAGAGAGAGCTACTCAAGAGCTACATAGAAATTCTTCTTTTTTTTCGTGGCACTTCCTATTGAAGCTACTTGGTATTAACAAAAACTAAAATGTTAAATTTCAAACAGTAGTTGTAATACCAAGGTAACTAAAATGCAATAAATGGTAGAAGTAAATTGCTTCTTCTGGTAATTATTAGCTTAAAAACTCTCACAAAGCAAAGACTGGCAAAATAAAATTAAAAAGAAAAAAACAATCCAACTGTGTCTCACTTAGACATAATGACACAAATACGATGAAAGTGAAAGAATGGAAAGGTATATATCTTGCAAATAGTGACCGAAAGACAGCTGAGGGCTACACAAACATCACAGAACTGATACTTTAAGTAAACAATTGTTATGAGATATAGGATATTGAAAAGTGAATTGAAATTAGTGAAATACAACAAAACCTAAAGCAAGTTCCTTACGTTAACAAAATTCACAAACCTTTAAACTATGTCAAAGAGACAAGCCAAGTTGTTAAAATCAGAAATAAAAACTGCAATAATACTACCGTTAAAATATAAAGGATAAAAGAATACTATGATTACATCCATAAAATTACACACGTTAGGTGAAAAACACAATTTCTACCCTTGAATACCTGTGGAAGTATTAGCTGAGTATACACAGGAAAAAAAAATAAAAAGATTCATGAGGACAGACAAATGGTATAGCTAAATGGGTGTTATGATTATCATCAAGATTGAGGATGATTTTTTCATGAGACAAAGTGATTTTGACAAGGAGTTAAAAGGGCAAGTAAAAACTGACAAAAATATCAGAACTGAAAGGGGGAGCTTTGAAAATATCAAGTTTCTATTACGCAGATGGAAACAGATATAAAATCTGTGTAGAGATTAACTCTGACCTTAGAAACTCATAGGAGAACATGTGTAGTGTGCGCAGAGACTGAATGCCCTACTTTTCTGCTGCACAATCTGGCTCAGTCAGTCTTTTGAAAAACTGGCTGATGTAAATCAATCCTGGAAACACTCAAGTCTTAAATCCCATCCTGAGCCCAATTTACGTTTTATAAAATTAGAATTTATACCAGTAATGTAAGAAAACTAATCTAAGACACAGTGGTAGATGAAAGGACAAAATCTAGGTTTCAAATTTTATGCTGTTAAACAATTATCTGATCTCTCCTTTCCTTCCACCTGCAGATACATTAGTGATCTATGCAGAAGGGTAGCTTGACAGAAGCACAGCAAGGGAAATAGAGATGATGGTACTAATCCATGCCTGCACACAAAAATGCACATTTTTTCTCCAGAACAAGGTTTTCCTCATTTCCTTCCCACTATACAGCATGAATTAAATCCACGTACTCACTGGCACACCGTGGGTCATAAAGGTTTTTGGATTCATCAGGGTGACATGTGCGTGTAGAAGGTTAGGCTGGCTATCAAACCACTCAGGTGTCAGCCTCTTCCTCACCTCCACCAAATGCTCTGCTGTCAGTGAGGGCGCCCCATACCAGGTCTGTGGTTCTCCCCTGGTCAGGTAAAGAGGAGACATTTAAAGCCTGGACACATCCTTGCATATGAAAATGTCTTGAAATCCACCCCCAGCTATATGGCCGTGTTCCCCAGGGCAAAAAAATGCAGAGAATGCCATGCCCACATAGAGCCAGGGAACCTTCATGCCACACACGTCTGCATTGATGTGGCAGAGAACAGACCGATCTAGAACCGGCAGCACATTCAAATTCCAGCCACTGCTCGCATTCTCCTGTCAGGTCAGACATTTGCCAGAGTGGAGAGGAAGCAGGACTGCGTAAAGAAAAGCAAACTAAGCAAGGCATATACACTAGCACAATTGTGCTGTCAGGGCCATGCTGTTTGCTGCTGCTGAGAAATAAAATCCTAGTACTCACAATCTCTCAGGAGGCCATCTGTAATATCTGAATGTAAATCAAATCTATTTCTTCTAGGGAGAGAATACTAACTCAGAACATTAAGTATCCATAATTCACATTAAGATTCATCCTCCCTTGAACTACCAAATACCAGTCCTAAATGTTCTTTAAAATTACTTAGGTCACTTATCAGCTACCTGCTAGGCTCTAAACATTCTGTTAGGCCTTTCATCCAAATTTAGAGTATCTTATTTTTATTCCTGACATCTTCTACATATCATAACCACATCTTTCTGTATATGTTTCTAGAGTAATGCACCAAAAATAATAAAAACAAAAAGTCATCTTATCTTCGAAAATTTGCCCAAACCTTGGAACTCGACTGTGTATTTTCTACTGACTCTTTGAGATGCTCCCTAACTTTCAAAATGCTCAATTATAAACTACGCTTTTTATCCTATCTTAGTCATTTATTCTAACTTGTATTTTAAAACAACGTATTAATGCACTTTGGGGAAGTATTAAAAAACTGTTCGCTAGTTCAGAAGGACAGTAGTGAAATCTTGAAGTAGGAGGCTATTAATAGCTCATCTCTCCACAGAAGCCAAGAAAAATGGCAAACAATATCAGATTCAACTTTATTGGTACTCTGGATAACACTCAAAGGTTTATTGCAACCAGTTTTAACTTACTTGCCTATTCCTCACCACATGTGTCCCTGGTAATCTCAAAAACAGCGGTCTTTATTGCCCATATTGGTACTTGGTTCCAGAAGGACCAAAGAGACCTTGTTCTCAAAGAACAATTGGTGTTGACCTGTCTGGAAGTACACTGAAGAACTTATGCAAAAGCCTTAGCCTTATTTGACTAACTCAGAACTATTTCTTAGAGTTAAAAAGCAGCTGTGGAGGATATTTCTTGAAAATACTTAAAGGAAAATGAACAAACCAATCCTTGCTAGAGAAAAGGATACCAACTGAGTAAAACAGGTAGGTCAAAAGCCCTAAGCTGATAACCCGGGAGTGAGATGTTTTGGAAATAAAGAAACCTGAAAAGCTTCCATATATTCCAAATAATCTGGAAAGACCACTGGTACCCAGGCTAGGGAACAGGCTGACAAAAAAAGCCTGTACATGTTCACTTTTGGCTACCTTCAAGTCCTATGCAGGAGTGAAGAGTAGGAGGAGAGTTGTACATGGCCTGTGTATGCACTGAAAGGTCGTATGAAGGGCCCGTTTGCAAAGAATGAGTCTTCTGAGATACAATGTTTAAAAAAACAACACAGAATCATAGCAAAATTAGTTCAGAAAAGCCAATTAATACAGATGAATGGGACCCTAAATACGCAGCAACAATAGTCCTAAAGGGTTGGCGAATCTGATTTCCAGTTACATTAAAATATATAAAAATGTTTGGATTTCAACAAAATATGGAAGCATGCAAAACAAACAAACAAACAAGTCAATCCTTGTTTGCATCTAAAAAAAATCATGTCTAACCAAAAATAGGTAGTCAGAATACATGGTTCCTACAAAAAAGAACAGTGAGCTTTGGGCAACTTAAAATTTGAGATTTGCTGTTCTCACGTGCATAAAATAGGATCAGTCAGGAACCATGGCTAAAGTTCTCACTACAAAAGGCCAACTCCCATTGGAACCGGGGAGGGCACTTTTGCTTCCCCCCAAAGGCTGCGTTCCTCTGCTTGCAAACTTCTCACTTGAATTGAATTAAGGCTCTCCTTTTCCAAACCTCTGACTGGGAATTGGTGTTGACCATGTAAAAAAGTTGAATGCATTAATAACATACCTAACAAGAACTGTGTCTGGATGATAATACAATCGAACAAACAAAACTAGCAGTTTTATTTCTTCATAAAACGGACAAACCGAAGAGTAGGAGAGAGAAGGTAAAAAAGGGTCAAAAAGATGTAATAAAGCTACTTGTTCTTTTTTATGGTTGGATGGTAAAGGCTTAAACCACATTTTACCTATAGCATTTTATCATACATGTTTTATTTCCCATTCTTTGAGATCTTCTTAGGTGGATCTCTTTTCTTTTAAAATGTTTTCCTTTGTATGTGTAGGTATGTAAAGAGACACGAAATAAAATAGCACTTATTACACTCAGTTATAACTGAAAAATGTATGAAATATGTGATTGTCACAAGGCTATTCATGTAAAACACATATAAGAAATTATTTTGGTTTTCAAATCCAAATATGTTGTTTTTTTAATGACAAAGGATTGCAAGTCCTTCCCTCTCCCCACAGGTTTTATACAGATGTCAGTTTCAAATACAAAAGTTAAAAAGAGTTGTTAGTTTTGTTTACTTTGTGCATTGTCCATTTTCCAGGCCTTATATTTTAGTCATCAATCAGAGGATGAGTGTGTGGTTAAAAGATCGGAAATTTCTTTGACTCATTGGACCTCCAAAATGTATTTACTTAGAAAGTTCTGTTCAATACAGTGTTGCACATTACGCTACATAAATAACCAGCTTATGTTTTATCTTAACTGAATAACATGTAGAGAGGCAGAAAGAAACACTGGATGCATAAGACTTTTAGTTGCTAGGAGACATCACATTGTGATGTCACAGCTATTCAGGTTGAGAAACACTAGTGACCTGAGGTGTTTGTCAGTATAGGCCTGCCAAGGCAGCGTTTGGGGCTGTGGTGTTCAAAATTTGGTAGGTGAGGAAAACAGCTTAAGCAAGATTTATGTGAGATGGCACGTGTTTCCTCAGAAGTTAAAGATGATTCTCCTAAAGATGAATCAACTGGTTCAGCGACCTTCATTGGATTGCTTTTGTGTGATCACACATTGACCAGAGACTCAGACTTGAGGTCTGTGATCGAAGAGAGTGCTTTCCAGCTTTTGTCTGCGCGGTACTTTACAAGAAGGCCACATGACACATTTTGTGTCTCTGAACCAGATGGAGATAATGAGTTTCGATCTTTGACCTTTCCCCAGAAACTCTGGAAAATAGTGAAAACAATCAATTTATGTCTATTTGGTGGGATGAGAATGGAACTTCGGTAGTGATTCATGAAGAACTCTTCAAGAAAGAAATTTTGGATAGAAAGGCCCCTTTCAGAATATTTGAAACTGCAAGTATGAAAAGTTTAGTTTGACAGCTTAACATTTATGGATTTAGTAAAGTTCAACAGACTTCCCAAAGATCTACTTCACTAGCTGACTTTCTGGAAGAAGAACAAGAAGACTCTGTTTTAAGCAAGGTAGTACAAAATTTAGTTACAACTTATATTAAGGTAACATATAAGTGTATGGATATGTGTGTGTGTGTGTGTGTGTGTGTGTGTGTGTGTGTGTTTCTAATGTGTGTGTGTGTATGTGTGTCTGCGGTATCTGTGTGTGTACAATAAAATATATCTTTCCTAAATGTATATGAACATAGTAAGGTTAAAATATTTTTCGCAAAATTGAGAACAGTTTAGGCATTCTGGATTCTAAAAATTTGTGCCTCAGTGAGCTCTAAAGGAAAGGTATTGAAACCTCTTTAAAAACTGCATTCAGTGTTACTTGAAATGCAGCCACCATTTTTACTTGAGGCCATGCTATTTAATTTTGTATTCCCAATAACTAATTTTTGGCAAGAGTTAACAATATCCATGTGTTGATGACATTAACTTTGCATAAAAAACTTGATATATGATGTAGGGGTTAGATTTCTTATCATCTTGTGTCAACCAATTACTTTCTCCTCTGGTTTTAGTTACACTTCTATCAAAATCCAAATTTTCAACCAGGCTGTCCCCAACTTTTACTCAGAATGAAAAGAAGAGTTGGGATCAAACTTGCTTCTCCAGCAGCTTCAAAAGCTCAAAATTTCAGCAAGAAGCGCTCTGAAACAGGGAATCTTGCAGGCAATCATAATTCTGGTTTCCTTGCTAACACACGTGCCAAAAGCATACTTTCCACTTCCACAAATTTAAATAGACCACCAATGAACAAGCCTGCCACCAGCCAGACAATCGCTCATACAGCTCTTCCAATCAGAAGTGAACTGGCTCCTCCATCATCAACTCTAGGTAGCCCATTAGAACAAAGTGTGATGAACCAACCTGCTCTCTTGAATCAGTTGACCACTTTCCAAACGAGCTCACATGGCAGCTGCAATCAAGCAAATAGCTACATCGTGAATTTTATTTCAAACACAACTTCTGCTTCTCGGTATATTACATCCGCCTTACAGAGAAGTTCTTTTGGAATGATAGAGCCTTCTACTTTTCTAACTAGACATCCTGATTTATCAGTCAATGATGGTCGTTTTCTCAACTTGCAACCAGCAGGCAACCCATGGCTCCCCATGCCAATGACAGCTGATACATCTGCTGCCAATCTTTCCAGGTCTGCTCGTCAACCACCTTTATTAGGCACACATCACCCTAATTGCGAGTGATGCACCAGTGGACTAGAGGACTGTGCAAAATAACAAAGCTTAACTTATTTTTGCAAAAACATCAGCAAAAATGCATGCAATCTGCCTATTGGAACAATAAACTCACACGTTCAGTTGATGGTTTGGTTTTCCTTGTTTTTTGAAAGAGTTAAGAGTAAATTGATGCTTTTTCATATTAGGCTAGGCTATTGACTGATGTGTAACATTTGGACATTTTGGTACTTAGAAATATTTATCAGACCGTCTACGGAAATTATATTCAACGTACTCTTTAAAGGGAATAGAAATCAAGGCAGTATAGGCAAATGAAGAAATGAGTTCAGAGGTATCTGAAGCACCCCTGGATGAAACAAAGGAAGGTCTCAATTGGGATGATATGAGAGGGATAGATAGAAATCCGATCCAGAATAGGCACACATGCAGTATTTACTTCAGCATTCTTTCAATTAAAGTTTTGCTGTGATTTTAAATTATAAGGCCTTGGCTTTTAGTTGGCAGAAGCTGTCTTCATGAAAAATACATTCATACTTAAACGTATAGTCTACTCTCATTAGGCTAGTGTTCATGAACAGCATGATGTCCTCACTGAAAAAATACTGTTAGCACATGGTGGAATTTTACAAATATTTCAGATGTCTCTTTTTATTTTCCTGCCCTCAAAGTAGTCAAGCTTATTTGTGTCTTTTATTTTTTCTCAGTGAGAGTCGACTTTACATTTTCTAATGTATGTTTTCATCTTGCTTGCTGTTGCATCCAAAGAAAGACTTGATATCTTATTCTGGTATTGAATGCTTTTTAGATTCTGAGCTCAGAACTTCAGCATCACTAACAACTCCCCTGAAGAACTGACCCTTTTTATCTTCCCAATGTATATTCTACATTGTCCGTATAGGTCAGTCTTCTACTGATGTTTGTTTTCCCAAGTCATGCCCCAAAGTGGAATATCTGAATTGTCAGATGTAATTTTTCATGATGAAACAGATACACTACTCACAACAGCTTAAGATGGTGGTCTAAGAACAGAAAAAAAAAATTGCCTGGGAACTGAGTTCTGCCCCTTTGTCTTCCCACTGAGTCAAGCATACATGTCTGCTTTGCATGTGTGTAACGGCCAGTGATGATGTCTAGCCATAAAAGTAATGGAGACACCATCGAGCTTTGACTTAGCCAAGCCATCAAATGAATTACACCTATACAGGTAGAAAACTCTGTATAGATTAAGTGTTTCATTGCACTGCTAGCATTGTTTTGGGGCAGGGAGTAAAAGATAAAGTTTATATTGTAGAGTAGTGTTCACCTCTTCAGGCAAAACTGAGTTGATGCTGGGGCGTTAAATGTAACCACCGAGGTACATACATTCTCAGGCTTTTAGAGTACAGGAAGTTACCAGGGTCTCCTTCTTAGGTAGGGGTTAACTTCTGTATCTTCAAATTTTTAATGTCGATACCACTTATTTCAGCTCTGGGCTCTCCTCAACTAATGAGCCAAAGCCATATTCCCTATTAGTTGGAGTTGTCATATCACCTTTTCTCCTGCAAACCTGGGGAGCATTTCATAACAGCTGACACATCATTTGGGGAAGAAGTATTCAGTATTAATAGTGCAGGATCGTTACTCTCTCTTGTCCACCACTTGGTAGGAAATTTGCTACAAGGTCCCAGAACGGGTTCCTCTATCACTTCTTGTATACCTACGTAATTTCTATTACATGAACTATGCCTTTGTCTGGCTTGAAAGCTAGAACATTTCAAGTTATTCTATCACAAGTGATGGCACAAGACATGAGTTTCTGGGTGAGAACATAAGTTTTATCACTCATAGCAATAGCAAGAGCCATATTTCCTGTCTGCATCAATAATCCCAATCTTAACTGAGTAACACAAAATAACTCTTTGGTGCGTACACCTGCAATGGTTTCTTTCACGGTAGAATTCTCAAAACAGAGCAAACCTTGTTTGAAAACTAAGGAGAGGCAATTCTGCTCTTCCATGTGGGAAAGGAATAACATTTCTAATGCTAATCGCCACCACCCCCTAAACAAATGAACAATCAAACAAAAGACCCTTACTTAATAAATGTCCTGGTATAAATATAGATGGGACCTCATCCTCCTTGTCATTCTAAATAATAGAAGAAAAACACATGGAAATAATCAGAGTGAGCAACTTTCATCAACAGATGGGCCTTCTCTTCCTGAGTAATATAAAAATGAACCACCTCTTCCTAAAAAAAAAAAAAATGCTCCTTTAGGTCTGCCTCAAGTGTAGAAAAGTCAAACCTGAATGTTTAGGGAAAACAAAAAATACCACTCATGCTTTCCTTCCTTCTTTTCCCTCATATCCCTGCTTGGAAGCAATCTCAAGTGATGGTGAGACAACAATAAAAGCCCACAATTACCTGATCAAATACAATGCTGAATGAGGACAATTTTCTCAATGTTTGGGCACAATTACAATGTCCAAAGTTGGAAGGAATAACCAGTACTTTCTCTTCTGTCTTCCTTCACTTGGATGTGGGTGCAATTATTACAAGTGCTTAGAAGTTCTGGGTAACTAGCTCCACCTTTCTGCCTGAAGACACAACAGGAAAACACCCAGAACCTACAAAATGGCAGTGCGATTGTAGAAAGGAAGACCCTGGGGAAAGAAAAACCTATATGGTTGTGTGCTAAGTGGCCCCACCTTGTGCTGCCTATATATACCAAATTGCTGAGAATTTAACGATTGACTCCGATCTATTTCTCGAGGGACACTGCAAAGCACATTCAGAAGACAGACCTGAATACCAGAGGAAATTATTTGAAAAACAACCCTTTCCCTGAAACCACAGGTTGAAAGACTACCTAGAATAAGCGGGTGTCTTAACCTAGATGAGATGAGTTTGATGTTCAGACGAAAATGTCAGTATTCTTCAAAGACTTTACTGAAAGCCTCGAGTGTTAGTCACCAAAAGCCCAAGGTAGAACCCAAATTAGCTTAGAAGGAATCATGAAAAATCGCATCATGTGGGAAATGAAATACAATAGATGTTATCTGAAGAGATAACACATGTAAATGCCTGACAAAGGCTTTAGAGCAGCTGTTATCCAAGTGCTTCAGCAAATAGCCATGACCATTCTTGCGATAACTGAAGACATTAAAAATCTTATCAAAGAAGCAGGAGATATAGAAAAACTCTGCGAATTAAAGAACTGACAAAGCATGTAAGAAAGACAAGAACCCACCAGAGATCTTCAAAGTCAGCCTGCTGAAAATTTTTTGAAGAAATAAGGATGAAATAAGTTCTAAGTCTGGCAAAAAGACATATGCACGGAATACAGAAAAAAAAACCGAGAGAAAGCATGAAACCCACATCTGAATGTACCACAATGAAATTGCAGAAAACAAAGTTAGAAGAAAACATCTTCAAAGAAGCCCGAGAGAAATGGTTCCTTAGCTATAAAAGAATAATGACTGAACTGACTGTCAATATAAACCTGTGTTATTAGACTAGTAGAACAAAAAAAAAAAATAACAGCAAAATTCCCAATACAGTACTTAGAAGGAATACAGTACTTACTCAGAAATCAGGGAAAAAGTGGAACTCAGTCGCAGATAGAGACTTTTTTTAAACGACAACTTCTTTGATTCAGATTTTCAACTTACAATACTCAGATTTTACCTGGGCACAAAGCTGTAGCAAGAGACAATAGATTTTTTAGAACTGCAGAGTACTTAAACAGGAGCTGAGGGCATTCATCTGATGACCCCAAATTTACACACACTGCTCAGCACTGTGTCTTTGGGTGTTTGTTGGTTCACAGTTCGGGATTCAGAGGATATGTGTTTCCATGTACTCTCGAGTGCTGAATTCCAGGAACGATGCTTTTATATGAGAGCATCCTTATTCTAAGACTAAACAGAAATATTTCTGGACTGTTTTCCCAGCCTCTACTCACTCCATTTGACTACATTTGAGAGAGGTCCAATGGTGAAAGAAAAACTATTTGTCAATGCACAGATTGAATCACATCCTCTATGCTGGGTCCAGGGAGGGGATGTCTGACAAAGAAATACAGCTCTGAGATGTAATTTCCAACAGAGAGGGGTTGTAAAATTTCTTTTAAGAAGGCCTTTTGTCAAAAATCTTGGGTTTAAGGTATCCAACGTCAGAGAAACCTGACTTCAGATACACAGGAAGGCTTAGCTAGAATGGTTGTGTCAATGACTCACCGACAGTTGAGGGGATATAGAACTGGCCAGTGGATGGGAATAGATGTAAACGGAAATCGTGTTCATGTCCGTGTCGTTCCATGCTGTGACAACCTCATGCAGTTACTAAGCATAATAGAGCCTTTTAGCCAGTGAGGATCTGTATTTCTAAACTTCTATCGACTGATATGTTTGTCAAATGGCCAAAATAATAAGCAAAATGAATATCAGGCTGATTGAGCACCAGGAAGTATGGCTCCTGTGTCCACTGCACCCTGACCCCTCTCTAATCCCTGAGTTATATTACATATACTGTACAGTAGCAGAAATCTTTAGGGCAGAATAACTTGTATGAAACTGGTAGACTGTCTATTCACAGCAGCCCAATCTTCCAACAAGTAAATTATCCACAACTGAAAAATAGTATGAACTAGGTGTTTTGCTATCAAAAATATTTACTAGGGAAAAAGAAAATGTTGCAAACCAGAGCATGTAGACATGGCAAGCCACGCACATGCTGTGGCCTGAGTGCTGAGAAGGAGAAGTATGTAGAGAAGGGAAAGGAAAGTGATGGAAGAGGCAGTTAGAAACACAGAATGTTATTAGAACGTAGAGTTCTTCCAGCAGGGTCTTCTTGTGGAGGCTTCTTGTGATTCTGTAGCCTGTGAGGACGTCCGTAAGTACTATATCCACCCATCGACACTGTGATAGATTATGTTTGCTTAAAGTTCCGGTTAGTCTTTATTCTTTCTCTTGTGATCAATTACCCATTCCATTGTGATCAACTAAATTTCTCTGAAAGCGTTTCCAGGAAGCATTCTCCTATTCCAACTCCAGAAGCCTCTTTTTTTCCCAAAGTCAGGAAGGGCTTCTTGGAGCTGTCTCCCTCATCAGAAAGAAGGCACAAGCAGGGGAACAGCTCATGTCCATGGATCACAGAAAACAGGTGCATAGCTGAAGAGGAAGAATTTAGTGAAATTAGAACAACAAACCAATCTAATCTATGTGATGCATTTAAACCAGGAGCTCAAAGCTATAGACAATGAAACAAAGACCACTATTATCTTGAAGTACTTAATGGCATATTCAATGCAAAAGAAACGCCTTCTTTCTTAGTAGATTAGGAAACATAAAGGAGGGCGCAATCATTCTCAGTAAGAGAAAAATAAAATAAAAAATGATGGTAAAAAGGAAAAGAGTTGTATAGCCCTGACCTGATCTTTTGAGAAAAGCTGTCTCCTCCATGGTCACTTGCTTGCTTTTTTTTTTTTTTATTGTTTCAGTTTTAGTTGTAGGTCATCAGATTAGGTCAACTTTCTGTCTGGTTTTGGTATCTTCTTTAGGAGTGACAACCGTATCCAAGGATCTGGTCGCTGAAACTTAGCAGCACAGGGGTGGTGTCAACAGTATCTGATGAAGGCCCATCCAGTGAGGCCAGCAGAAATGATTTGTTTTGTTTTGTTTTGTTTTGCTTTTGTTTGTTTTAAGGTGCCTGTTCTTAGTAAACCAAATCTTCAGGTGGGTAGGTTTGGATTTTCAGTTTGTCACTTTCTTGGATTGCACTGTGAAGAGATTGTTCTACCAGAGCATGAAGGCATTCAGCAGAAGGTTTTCAGGCTTTAAAATTAATGAACTGTGGATCCAAAACAGCAAGAGCCGAACGCATGTGGTGTTCTGCAAGTGTCTTGCAAGGTGAAAGCCTACAAGTTCCAAAAAGGATAGATCTGAGGTTCCTAATACTTAAAGCCAAGTTATATATAGTATTCTACAAATTTTGCCAGTTAATTCCTACTGAGGACTTTAGTAGTTTAAACGGAACCTGAGAATTGAGTTTGGTAGGCATAGTGAATATATTGCAGAACTGGCCAAATTGCACAAACATGTTCGAGCACCTGACCAGTAAAATAATTTCACCTGTCAGTGTGGAGTTTGACAGGTGCTCCCCCAAAGTGGTAGTCGTTTCAAAGGAGACTTTATTAAGAAAAAATTTAGTTTTCTCAGTCCAATGAAAAAGCACATACACCATGAATAAAACAATTTATATCCATGAAACAGGGTTAAGGTGTGCAGAATTCTTTATGAAAGCTCTTCACCAAACATCAAATGGTTTAAGAGGTGATCAAAAATGTGCAGGAGCAGTGCCAATATGGTCCCTGAATTACCTAGCAACAAAATGCAAAAGTGAGGCAGGCACTTTTGAAGCCTTGTTTATCATCTCATCACACCAATAGAGGTTCATAGATGCTTCCGTTTTGTCAGTGGCCAAAAAGTTGAATGAATCTACAGTGTAAGGAGCACGGATCTCAGAATTTCTCCGAGGACCAGTTTGCTGTTTGATGCTAACTACGAGTGCCTACTTTTATTGAACCACCAGTTACGACATTTCCATATTGGTTTTCCTTTTCTAGGATCAATTGTTGGGCATTTCAGTTTCAGTGGAATCAACGTGCTTCCCTCCCCCGAAAACTGGGCGGTAGGCAAGCATAGTTCCAATAAAATTGCCTGATGTCAAATCAGGCAGATGTGTCATCCAAATATTATCATGCAAAACGGGCCTTTAATCAGAAAAGCAGGAAGTCTTAAAGAAGTTTCCTCATAGACTCTTGAGAGCTTCAAACACAAAGAGAGCAGAACCTCTGAAACATGAGAGGAACCAGCTCTTAAACTCCAGGGTCAGGCATGGAAAAGCCAGCTCAAAAGACTCTGTGGTTATTGTATCTGCTTACTGAAGCACCCCAGAAAGGTCCGGGGTCTCCTATGGATTCTCGTGTATGCCATCAGACAATGTCGATCTCACAAATGAATCCGCTGTGACAAGGCCAAGCAATCTACTTCCTTTTATGCTCCATGATTGGGAGGATTGAGCCCTAATGTGGGTTCAACATGAATTTTCAAAAGTGTGATTTCTGTTTAGCTCCCATGTACCGGAGGCACGGAAGTTTGTTCAGATTCTGTGAACTCAAGTGCATCAATACTGAACATCACAGCTCAATTCATTCAAATTCAGGAGAACTAAAAGATTCAGTAAAGCTTCTGATAAAGATCTTACAATGGATAATTCATTTGTATTTGAAAAACAGCAATGAACATGTAAAATAACAGTAACAGCTGTGAGGTTTATGGGGGACTATTGGATGCAATGAAGAGAATCAAACAGATCAAACAGGCACCAAGTGAATTTATAATGAACAGGTTGAAAAAAAATTGAAGAACCACCCTGTGAAAACCACAGTTCTCCTGCAGAAAGAAAGTCCAGAACATCCAAGAGGTGAAGCAAAATGTCCCTGTCATCAGGGCCCACTGTCCATGCAAAGGAAAACAAATGGGAACAAAATGCTACATAAAATTCAACAGGATGTGGACACTGAAGGTATTTCTGGACATCCTACTGTCTGTAACCATTTCTACCAGTGCATTTGAAAATCTCATTTAGAGACTTAACAGTTTCTAAATCACTGATTTTTTATATTACGTGACTCAAATTAAAAAGTGATTAGAAACACAATGTCTTCTACATTGCCTTGAGTGAACATCACATATATGCAAGATACATCTGCTTATCAAGCCTTCAATGATGGATATATATAATTAAATCATGAGAATGCTATAAACACAGAAGACATAAAGGGTCAAGTCAGCAATAATGACACGAGGCAGCATTTAAGTAATAACTAATGATAAAAGGTCATGTTTAGTGATATGGAAAATCAATGTTCTTTGCAGGAAAAAGTAAAACAATTATTTTACCAGAAAATCGTTGTTTTAATCACGAACAGCAAACAACTGCAACTTGAAACTAGTAGGTTAGAGCAAAAGTCATTGGCAAGGCCCACAGACGAAGAAGAGGAACACCATTTTGGAGAGAGAAAGGAGGACATTGGGAAAAATCGTTTTGAATGCAAGTCTGTTGGAGAAATGAATGAATTCAGTGTGGTTCAGAGTGAATTCAGGTTTGCTGTTGGCTGGTTTGCGGGACGTCAGTTCTTTGCGGGAAACACAGTGTTGATTTTTCATGTTGGGGCCTATCATTGGCATTTCTTTCCCACAGAGGAGTCTTCCGTGGGGTGTGAAATTTTGCTGTCGGGTGGTCCCGTGGATAGCACCCTCACCATGCTCCCCCATCTCGACTGCAATGAGTTTTCTCCTCATTCAGTTTCACAGTCATCATAAAGCATCTGCAGTTATCCGCTTCTTTCCAACCCGTGAAAAGCAAGTTATATTCCTGTGACCAAAACTAGGTATAGGCCCAAAACACTCTCTCCATTTTCTCTTGTGAAACCCTGTAGGAGTTAACTTGACCCCCCCTCTCCAGACCCCTGGTCTTTGTGTGGGACATCTTATTTTTAGGCAATACACTTGATGGATGATTTTTATGTTTTCATTTGTGTTTGTTTTAACTATGACTTCTTAACTTCGGAAGCCCTTAGACCCACCTGACTTATATATCCCTATAACTCTGACCTTTTTAGTTCTCCTAAATGTTTTCCTAAACACATATTTCATTCCTTGTGTTGGAACCTTGGACACACATGGAATTCTGTCTTTCTCTACACCCTGTGGCACCAGAATTTATGGACTGACCCAGTTTTCCCGAGAAAGTAATGTGGCGTTCACCACACACCAATGTGTGAGGTCGCGGAAGGCATGTTGATGCACAGTCACAGGACCCTGAGCAGGGGATCCCGCCAGGTGGGGCGGGACTTTCCGTGGGAAACTTGGGGACCCACCCGCCTGCAACGAACCCAGCCCAGGACTGGGGAATGCCGGGACCCACAGGCTGGCTCTGCCCGGCGCCACGCTCCCTAGCTTCTTCACCCCTGCAATGGCCCTGGCACCGCAACACGGATTGGCTTGCTGTTGGGGAACTGGGTATACTGGCGGGTACATGGTTTCTGACTCCTGAGCGCCGCAAGTGCGCAGTAGCTTGGACGCCATGTCTGCCCCACGCAGTGTGGGGCGGTTCCCAGATCCGCTAGGAGACCGACAGGAAAACTGCAGCCTGAGGTGCTTTGCTGTGAGAAAGCCTCGTAAAACCTGAATTCGAGGTCTTCAAATTTAATTTTAATAGCGCCAGAGCCTCTCACCCTGAAAGGCTCCACATCCCATCAGCCTCAGACACCAAATCCCTTCACCCTGAGCGAGCCCTCATCCTCTAACCTGGGGGGAACGCAAATCTCATCATCCATACAAACCCCAAATCCTCTCATGTTTTGACCCCAGCAAACACAGTGAAAACCATGATTCTCCTCAGCCTGAGGCATGCCCCAAACCTTCATCTTGGGACACCCTAAATATGGCACTCACAGAAAGACCAAAATCCCTAATATCAGTTACCTAAAGGCCCCATCCTGGGAATCTGTGTCCCTTGTGTGTCAAACGCCCCAGCTTAACTCAGAGTCTGGGAACCTAGAGCGTCTTAATCAGAGCCCTACTCAGCCTGGAAGAGCCCAACTCTGTCAACCTGAGCATTCTCAATGGCTTCCTCCTCTGGACCCCAAGTCTAGTCCTGAAAGACCACAAGCACCATCAACCTGACGGACCGCAATTCGTCTCATTCTGAGAGACCCTTGCCCCGTGAAGAGTAAGTCTGCTTGAAATGCTTTGTGCTAGGTTTTCCCAGGATCCGCAGGAGGAATTCCCACAACCCTTCTTTCTGTGAGCAATAGGCATTTCCGGTGTCTGCAAGAGCATGCTGATGGTCATTGTGACCCCGTTACATGAAGCAGGTGCCTCCAAGTTTCCTTTGGGCTATCATGGCCCCTCAACTCAGGGTTCCTTTCAACCACTCAGGGCCAGGTATATCCACCTGCCTTTGCCTCCTTTCCTGAGATGGGCAGAGCTACAGGAGAGCTAATGAAACACATCCCAGCTATCATTCAGCTGGTGTGTTACAAATGTTGGAGACCTCCCATGCACAAACTTTCTCTTGCAGGCACAGATCCTTGTAGGGTTCCTACATGTCCTGCTCTGGACACTTGCCCTAATGGAGAAGACAGTTCTCGCTCTGGGAAGTGGTGCTTACTGTCAGACCCTCTCAGCATATTATTTAACAGGCACCTTGGCCGCAGGGCTGGGAGACTCATAGGGCCTACGTGCTGCTGGCAGCATGAGGCCTAGCAGGTCCTCAGATGAGAGCCCTGTGGGAGAACCCAGAGAACAGGGTGTAAGTCCAAGGTGAGTGTCGGGGGAGACAAAGCCATCCTCTCAGCAGGGTCTGATGGTATGAGGGGCTGAGTGACAAGGAGCTGGTCACCAGAGGACCAGAGACTCTCTTTATATGTACACAGAATAGGGTTTAGGTACTATCTGGTGCATGAGGTGAGTACAGGACACAAATAACAGCACCTTCTCTGTGTCAGAAGAGAGCTCGGAAAGTGCTCAGTGTTTGCTCAGGTATCAGGACAGGATTGTGAAAGAGAGAAAATCCTTGTTTCACAGAGACCACCTGGAGGTCTCGTTAACACCCTGCACACAGGTGGAGGAGAAGGCCCAGCTCAAAGTGTATTATGAAGTTTTTGATGGAATCTATTATTTTGTCTAGGCCAAAGATGCTGTCAAACACATTTCCATATACTTCTCCAAGAAGGATGGACAGACATGGCAGACTCGGAGAAAACTGTTACAGGAATGTGAAAAGGAGCTATGATGCACTGCAGGCTACAGGTAGCAGGAAGTGCTAGGTACAGATGAGCCTGGGAAACATGTTTGGTTCTCTCTCAGGCAGTTTCCTGCCACGTGAAGAATAATCTGGAGGGAATTTTGGTCTCTTTGATCAGCATAGTCCTGACACAAACAACACAGAGTTCAGAATGCCTTGTTGTAGGCTCTGTCGGCCCATGAGAGTGTGAGTTGTCCTTGCTTTGTGTTGTTTATTTCTCCTTCAAGCTGTTTCCTTTCCGGACTATGATTTACTTTTGTTCCAGGTCTCATATCCCTTCGAGCAGCCTTCCTGTGTCACCGCACGCAGGTCATCAAGCCCTAGGTGGACTACACTGAGAATTCTGTTGAAGAATGGATTCTAAGGCAGCAAGGAGAGGGGCCAGGAGGAGTTAGAGGTACTGTCCTGAAACTTTTCTGGGCTGAGGTCTGAGCTGCATCTCAGCAGGTTACAAGGGGCCTGTTTGATGGTTTAGCAATCAAGCAAGGTGTAAAAGTGTAGATTATAGACAAAAATGCTATTCATAGCATGTTTTTCAACGTGTGAAGTAATTATATATGTTACATACACATTGATTGCCACATATTTATAAGTAGTAAATGTATAAAAATCTTGAGAGTGAATAAAAACAAATTCAGAATAGTTATCAGAAGCGAAGAAGGAAGATCTGGCCTATGACTTCTCTGTGTCTTGGTTAGTTTCTTCTTCGTTTGTTTTTGAATGTTCAAATAGAAATAAAAAGATCCAAAGCTATTGTGACAGATGTTGAACTTAGACTGCATGGTGTTGGATGTATAGGGTTTCTAGAACACTCTCCTTTGTTTCTCTTTGTGTAAAATTAAGAATTTTTAAAGGAAGATTAATTTTACTAAATGTGGTCAATTAAAGAAACTTTAGTTAAACTGTAATCCAAGAAGAGCTTTCTAACACGAATCTCACAGTAGTTCAGTCACTGCATTAAACGTCTTAGAAAAAAAAAATGATGAAGATATTACGTGAAGTTACATAATTCACTTATGTATATCTTATCACAGCACATGATCCTCTTACACCCAAATAAATAGGATCCTTTATGTTGATTCTGTGAGGAGTTTCTGAGAGCTATTGTGTCTCCCTGATGCCTCCCACATGTCACAGACTGGAGATTATACTGCATTTATAAAATGAGTGCATTCATAAAATTGAAATGAGAAGCTCACTTCCTTTTTTCCTCTAAGGAGAGTTTAGAAGATAGTCAATCAGCCTAAACTGGAGAGAGCAGCTTGGACCATGTCTGTGGTTTCCCCATGTATGTATTTCTGATTCCTCTGGCTTATAAAAGAAAAGTATAAGAACTCTGAATAGAGCAGATGGTTGTCCACAAATATTTCAACATCAAAAGAGAGTTGACTGTACATGTACACCTAACTCTAACCTGTATGCAGTGAAAATGTATGACCGAATATAAATAAATTGATAGATGATAGATTGATAGACAGATAGATGGATAGATCATAGATGATGATAGATAGATAGATTACATAAAGGTAAGAGAGAGAGAGATATAAATAGACAGAGACAGAGACAAAGACAGAGACAGAGGGGAGATAGAGACAAACAGAGACAGAGACAGAGATAGAGATAGGGATAGATAGAGATAGAGAAAGAGAGAGAGAGAAATATAGATATATTTAGATATAGATGATATAGATATAGATATAGATATAGATACAGATATACAAATACATATATATATAGATATAAAAACATGTATAAATATAAATGAGATAAATATAGATGATATAGATGATTAGATATAGATATAGATTAGATATAGATATAGATTAGATATAGAGACCGAGATACAGATAGAAAGAGATGGTAGAGATAGAGGTGATATAGATGATTAGATAGATATAGATTAAATATAGATAGATATAAATAGATACAGATATAGATACAATATAGAAATTGAGATAGGAATAGATAGGATACAGATAGAGATGATATAAATGATTAGATATACATATAGATTAGATAGATATAATAGAGATTAGACATAGACAGAGTTAGAGAGAGAGACATAGAGATAGAGATAGAGATAGATATGTATACAGATATAGATATATATGTTTATATATATACACATATGCATCATATACATATGCGTAGATATAGATATAAACAGATAGATATCCATAGATATAAATAGCAATAGATGATATAGATTGTTATTTATAGATGTATATAAAAGTAGATATAGATATCAATAGATGATATAGATATAGATTAGATATACATATAGATACACACATACACACAGACGTGTACTATATGTATGTACAACTAGGTATATACATATATATGTGTATGTATATAATATATCCCTGTGTTTAAAACCACTTGGCATAAAGTCCTCCTCTACTAATTTTAAGTGAACTGTATAGTATTTCGTACTATATACGTATTGAGTTACACTGGATGGCTAGAACTTTGTCATCTTGCATGAATGAAACTCTAACCATTGAACGACAACTCTCTATTTTCTCTTTCTTCCAGCCCCTGGCAACTGCCCTTCTATTCTGTTTCTATACATTTCACTTCTTAAATAGTTTCCATAGTGAAGTACTGCAGTATTCGTCTTTTGGTGACTGCTTCACTTTACTTAGCATAATGTCCTCAATGTTTATCCATATTGTAGCATAAGACAGGATTTCTTTCTGTGTTTAGGCTGAATAATAGTTTATTGTATGTGTACACCACATTTTCTTTTGTCATTTAGCCATCAATGGGCGTTTAGGTTGCTTTTACATCTTGGCTGTTTTGAAGAATGCTGCAGTGACCATGGGTGTGCAAATATTTATTTAAGAATATGTTTGCAATTGTATTTGGATATCTACCCCAAGTTTGTCTTACTATATCATGTGGCAGACAGTTTGTAATTTTTGAGGCATCTTTATCTTGTTTTTCATAGTAGCTAAACGATTTCACATTCCCATATTGTATAAGGGTTTCCGTTTCTCCACTTTCTTGCCAATGCTTCTTATTGTCTCTCTTCTGCCTGTCTGTCTGTCATCTGTCTACTTTGTGGCCATTCTAATGGGTAACAGATGATACCTCTCTGTGGCTCCACTTTGCATTTTCCCGATGAATAGTGGTAATGATAAACTTTCCATATGCTTCCTGGCCATTGATATATGTTGTGAAAGCAACTTCTATGCAGAATCATTTTCCTTTATATTAGCTCCGGCTGCCAAACAGAATGCCAGAGATAGAGTGGCTTAAGCCAGATAAATTTGTATTCTCCCGTTTCTGGAGCTCGGAAGTGTAAGATCAGGGGGTTATTCTTGTTACATTCTTTTTCTGGCTTATGGGCAGTCTCCATCTCACTGTGAGCTCACGAAGTCTCTTTTTCTGTGCATGTGTCTGAAGAGAAAAGAGACACCACTCTCTTGTAATAAGGGCACTAATGCCATCCTGAAAGCTCCGTTTTTACGAACTCCTCTAACCCTAACATCATTCCAAAGGTCCTAACTCTATATACATTTACATCCAAGGTTAGTTTCAGTATATTAATTGGGGGTGTGTGTGTGGCATAATTCAGTCAATAGCACTGACTTTTAATCTGGTAATTTGTCTTTTTATGATTGAATTGCCAAATTGTTTATGTATTCTGGATATCAATCTCTTCCCAAATAACTGTTTTCCAGATATTTTCTCAAATTCTGTAGGCTGCCTTTCACTCTTGATGTCTTCTTTGCTACACAGATTTGCAAATTTGATGTAATTCCATTCGTGTATTTTTGCTTGTGAATTTTGTGCTCTTTGTGCTTTTGATTGTTGTGCTTTTGGTGTCATATCCAAGAAAGCATTTCCTGTTCAAAGCTTTTCCCTCTCTTTTGTAATTTCTGGACTTACATTTAGGTTTTTGGTCCATTTTAAGTTGATTTTTATATATTTCATTAGATAAGTGTCCTTCTTCATTCTTTCACATAGAGATGTTCAATTTTCCAACCACCTTTTGTTTAAGAGATTATCCATTTCCTATTGTGTAGTCTTTGCATCAATGGTGCCAATCATTGGACTTTGTGCTCTACAGGTGTTTATATATTCCATGTGTGTATCAGTGTGTCTTTACACCAGTATTATGCTGTTTTGTTTACTGCAGCCACATAGTATGTTTTTAAATTAGAAAGTGTGAGGTCTTCAGCTGTCTTCTCTCTCGATATTGCTTTTACTTTCGGAGGTTCTTTAGGAATTTATGTTAAGTTTATTATATTTCTGCCAAAAAATAAGAAAAAAAAGATAAAGGCCTTTGGAATCTTCCTTGAGCTTACACTGCTGGCTTAAAAGGGGGTTCAATTGAAAATAATCTCACACGGAGATTTCACTTTACATTTGCAAGCAATGCTGAGTAGGGAAGTCCGGACCACATAACTTCCTTAGTAAAAGCTTTCTCTTTGCCATAAGAAAACTCTCTTTATTGATTCTATGCATCTGGATCAACACAGATTTAAAATGCCTCTTCAGAACCTCAGAAGCAAAACCATCTGAAAGAAAGAACATCATTCTACTAATTCTTCTTTGCACCTTCGTGTAATTTTTTGTAGGTTCCCAAATTTGAATGCTTAAAAGAGGCTGCAGCTGTCACTCTAAAAAGCATTGTCCTCAGCTGCTTCATTTCCTGCCTCCTAGTATATCCTCTGATTGGCTCAAGTACATTTTTGTTAAAGTTCTCTAGAGTTTGACAGTCTCGTATCAACACATTGAATCTTTACTATGGACATTTAGGAATATTAAGTGTCCGATCCTCACTTGTGTTTGCTTTAAATTGTTTTCATCAATATTTTGTTATTTTCAGTGTGCAAGTCTTTCTAGTTAATTTTAATCACTTCAATTTTGGGGTGCTGTGATAAATGGGATGATTTTCTGAACTTCCCTTTTGGATCGTTCATTGTTACTGCATAGATGTGCAAGTGATTACTGAGTGTTGATATTGTACCCTAAAAGTTGGCTGAATTCATTAATTAGTTCTAATAGAATATTGGTTTGTTTGTTGGGAATTTTAGGATTTCCTACGCATAAGTTTTTGTTAATCAGAACTGACATAATTTTACTTCTGACTTTCCGATTTGACTGCCATTTTATTTTATATTTTTGTCTAATGCTTTCAATATGTACTTGCTGTGTCCAGTTTTCTGATGCCAAGGCCCAAAAGAAGGAGGCCGATTACTTTTTTTTCATTACATTGAGACTTTATTAAGCGAACTGATGTCGGAGGAGTGTTTTACGTGTAGAGGGGACAAGACAGATACCCTCACACCATGTAGCAGATGCTAAGAAGTTATACAGAATGTAGAAACATAGATTGGTGTGTGAGGTGTGAATCACCAAAGAAAAGAGTGAAATGTCTCACATCCTTGCCTGGGAAAGAGCAGGAGCCTGTTTCAGAAACCAGCATAGAGTGGGGCTGGGTGAGACTGTCTCTGGGGATGTACATGAAGCAATCTCTGTTCTGGCCTGGATCCAGCCAGATCTACCTCAGGGGTCATACAGTGGTCATGCAATGGAACAGTTGTTCCTCCACAGTAATGAATGAAAGTACATAGAGTGGGCATTTTGCCTTGTTCTTTTTCTTAGAGGAAACACTTTCAGAGCCTCACATGAAGCGTGATGTTCTAAGAAGAATTCTTGGATGTGACCTTCATATTATAGAAGTTTCCTTCTCTTTCTTTGTCGAGTATTTTCGGTCATTAAAAGCCAATTTATTTCTTAAGTAAATGTAGTAGCATCAGATGAAGAAATGTTTAATTTCATTAACATTGAATGAAAATTAGTTGATGCCCCAAATAATAGACAAAGACTTAAAGACTCGTCAGAAAGCATTTTCCAACCAGGCTTGGGTTGTACTTATATTTGTCACTCTCTGATGCACAACATTGTATTCCTGGTATGATTATGAGGACATTCACCAACCGAAACACTGATTTTTCATCATCTTTTTGTTACAGCTTCTCAGGTGGCCTGCAGGGGAATGCAGTGGGCATCACAATGTGTTTCCCAAATCCTGTTAATAGTAAAATCTTCCTCATTGATGCAAATTAAGAATAGAATAAGAAATGCAGAAAATAATAGGTACTGCTGCCTTTCTTTCTTGATCTCTCCAACACAGTGGCTGATGTATCCCTCATTTTGTTAGTAAATACAGAAGCAACATTAGGAGCTACAACTTGTTTTACTTTCAAATATTTCAGACTCTTTTAAAGACTCCTGTTTGTATAAACTCATACCCCTGTGAAGTGGGTACACTATGTATAAAAGAGGGAACCGAGTATTCAGAGGCACACATAAATTAGATACTTTATTGGAGATTACAGATTCAGTTGTAGTGCAGTCAAGTCCATGATTTCTTCAGTAAGCCATGTGCAAACTCATGGAAACTCTGATACCTTTATAAAGTCAACCCACTCTTACACACACATGTTTACAATCTTTCCATGACAGATAATCTCGACCTCAGATATTTTCTGCTATGCTAAAGTAAGAAGTGCACAAGACACTTTGACTAGGTAAAGCTCCCTGATGTTGAGGCAGTTTATACAAGGGGTAGACCCAGATGGAGGAGCATGTGGGGTTTAGCCAGAGAGTCAGGCACTCGAGGAATAGGAAGCCTCTCCCATCCATGAAGGCCTGCAGGGTGGATGATTGAGGCACCACAGATGATAAAAGACTCAGGGACTTCACATTAGTCACGTGTTAAGAACTCACATCTCTGGAACTGATTTCAAAGGCTCATACCTGTAGGTGGGAGTTAAGCTTTGTTCTCTCAGCTCCTGTTGGGCTACTCTCATATGGTTTGGAATCACTTGTTTAGACGGTCTACCCTGTACTTCATCATCAACAGCTGTGCTGCCCATGGACCCCCCACCCACATTTATAAAGGACATGAGCCATCTCAGACACTTAGCCCTCACTCTGACCCCTGGCATGAGAACTGGACCATCAGGTATCCCCAAGGATGGGATTGATGTGGAATGTGGCATCTGATATCCCGCCGATCCTGCTCTTTGGACTCTGTGATGGACAGGTCCCACAATATGAACAGATAGCCAACAGTAGAGATTCCTGGCTTGTGAGAAGGAGTAACCTCTTCTACTGCCTTTGGGCTACTCAATTCCCTTCTGTAAAGTATCAGGCCCTCACCTCCTGCAGAGTCAGACTGGGTTGGGGATAACATATAATCTCTGTGCTCAAAGTGGAATAAGAATGGACATGGTACTAGAGCTTAAAGATCAGAGGTTGAGAGGGAGCTCTTTGGGACAGACACACAGGAGTGGCTCCTGCTTCCGGGCTCCTTCCTGAGCAGTTAACTGAATTAGATGTGTAGATGATGAGTAAGAAGCACATTACTTGAGTGAAATTGACGGTGGAATTTTTGCATGCTGAAGCGCATGATGACAATAAAGTTAAATACTTCTGGCTGTCAGCACCCCACCAAACATTTTTTGCATTGCTTTTCCTCATCCAAAGAACACAATAGTGATAAACTGCTATGAGTATGTAGATAAGAAGGATGAGTTTGGACAGCTGGATGTGTTAAGGCCAGTAAGTGTTTGGGACCCAGAGGACACTCCTCCCTGACCACCTCAAAGCCATTTCTTCTTATCGCACCTCACTTAGTGTTCTACATAGGCTTTTATTCATTTTTTTCCTCCAACTTTATTTGCCCTTCTTTTTTTTCAAGGGCCATTTTGGGCAAAAAGAATATAAAATGTATATCTTCAAAACCTAAATCTCTAAGCTAGACAAATTTGGGCAGTGGAAAAGTCCTTAAATAGGCTTGACTCACTGGGAACAATGAATTTATACTTTAACTTGTACAGCAAACAGTTATTTAGCACGTACTATATTCCAGTTAGAAAATGGAATTCATTATGTCATGCAGAGCCCCAACCCATATTCTGATTATAGATAGAAGAGACACAAATGATTTTGTAAACCCTTAAGGAAAATTATCCTTTTTTGAGAGAGGTGTCCAAGCACAGGATAGCCTAAAACAAAGAACCTTTAACCTGTGAGAATAGCAGAGCACCGTGGCTGTGTTCTAACTCAACCTGGCTTATAAAGCGTGGAGCATAAGGAAGTTCAGGGTATTTGTGGCTCTCTTTGCATCATGGCCCTGCCCCATTCTTATTTATCAGAGGTTGGAGAATGAGAACGAATTGTGATCATTCTGTGTGATCATGAATTATCTAGGCAGGATGAGCATAGTGCACAGTACTTGGAGATGAGTGTTCCCAGGATATTATGAAAGAGCTTTGGGTATGGATTGAAAGTTCTCTTGGAGCATTATGGGAAATGGGTGATATCTGAGCATGAAGGCTGTAGAAATTAGGTGAAAAGTTGAACATGAATCTGACGGGAGGCAACCTATCACGTGTGGTTTTCTCTCTGTTCACCTGCATCAACACATGTACGTGAACTGTGCCTGGGATAAAAAGCAGAACCTGTGGCCTTTCAGGATCATCGACAGATTTTCTATTGAAACTCCAGGACATTGAGCCAAGGGTGTAAACTGCTTGTGTAGTAGAAGAACAAGTATATCCAGTAGCTGGGTTTAATGCTGAGCAGCAATGGGAAGAGAAAGCTTATGTCAAGGATAGGCGAGTTCCACTGTACTTCTTCAGTGGAGAACTCTCCCTGGAAGTTTACATGGCCCAACTCTTAGGTGGAGTAAAATCCATTCTAAAGTCATTATAATTTCAGATAAAGATTAAGTTCTTTGCCTTCACCTTTAAGAAACAAATTTTATTATTTTTACTTTTGTCCCAATTTGTTAACACTTAATGCACAAGTTATATATTACACATGATGCAGAAAGGCTTAGATACAAAAAAAAAAACAAACACAAAAAAAAATCAAAAACAAATTTTCAAGCACTTACGAGCTCTCTCACCATGATAGAGGTGTTTTGGAAATTTCTGCTGTTCTCATTTTCCATTATGTTTCTAAATGAAATACTTGTGTTAATATGCATTCATTGACTACGTTGGTTAGTTGTCAAGTGTGTTCCTGCTCTGTGCCGCACACAGGGTGGAGCTGAGAATGCAGACTGAACATGATAGAAACCTCAGGTTGAAGGAAGGTACCAAGTTTCACACAATGTGGATGGCATTCATTTGACAGTGCCCCAGAGGACTTGTGAGGGCAGGGCATGTGGCAGACCCTCTTGGAGGACTCTCTCAAGAGAGGACATTTACAGACACCTGTACACAAAGCATGTGGTATATTTAGAAACAGATGTTCTGTTTCAAGACTGGCTTCAGACCACTAATGCCTCAGCATGAAGGGTAAGGAAAGTGGTTGGAGGGATGCCTCACAGGCGGGAATGTAGCACCCATGATCTAGTGAAGACACTGAGGAGAATCTCCTGTGTGGTGTGGGACAATGGTGTGCTTTTCAGCTGGAGTGGCATGGTCTCTGTCCAAACACTCTGCTTTGTGAATTTTGAGGAAATAGGCTGCATTGGGGAAACCCGTCAGAAAAGACTCTGTCTCCACGAGACCGAAGATGGCAGACTGGATGAAGATGGAAGGGAGTCAGGGTTATAGCAAGTGCAATTGGGTATATATTGTACTACATGACTTCCTGTTGTTTTGCTGTGTGCTAAAACTACATGTAATAGATCAAGTATGACTGCTTGGTGTGAGCCTACTTTATGATCTGCAGAATACTGAGAGAGGAGCAATTTATGACATAGGTAGAGCAGTGGGAGTGACATTTCTACAGATCAGAGGTCCCCAAAGTTTTGGGCATGGGGGCTTGATGCGCCTATGGGAATCTAATGCCTGCTGATCTGAGGTGGAGCTGGGGCAGTGATTTTTGTACTGAGGATTGGCAGCAAATACAAAAGAAAGTTTGCTGGCTCTCCCTCTGCCCACGTCCAGTTGTGTATCTCTGTTCCTACCTGGACATGGACAAGAACCATTCTGTGCCCATCTGTTCAGGATTCCGCTATAATCTGTCAAGCAAGTTAGAAGGTTTTTTTTTTTTTTTTCATGATAGCAGAGGGTTTTGTAATTAAGTTTGAAAATCTCTTTGGCTTTACTCATGAATTGGCTGCAATCCACCTAGTAGTGAATTACAAGAGAGGAGTGAAGCATTGTACAAAATAGGTGGATTTTGCCGAAAGAAAGGAGAGGCAAAGGAGCTCTTACCAAGGGAGAGGGAAAGATTATTTTTGGCCTAGGACAGCTTTTCTTGTGGGCAGGGGAGTTTTCATTGCGTAGATTGCCTCTTTTTTTTTGTGGGAGTGAAATGGAGTGAACCCTCAGAACACCTCATTGGTTCTGACCAGAATTTCCCAGATTCATCACTTGAGATTGAGGTTCTTGGAGAGAAAGAAATTGTAATTGAATCTGGTCTAAATTGAGATTTGGTTTCAGGACTATTAGCATGCATGGCAACCTTTGGAGGCCAGCGGTTTCTCTCTCTCTCTCTCTCTTTCTCTCTCTCTCTCTCTCTCTCTCTCTCATACCTTAGAAGATACTTACATGTGGGAAAGATAATGAAGTTCCATCTCCATGAGAAGCAGAACTGCCTCAGATGGTACCTCCAAGTCTGTAGTCTTGCTGACAGGTAGATAGGCCATCAATTAGGCTTTCTGGTTTTCTGAAGGTGTAGTGAGTAAAAATGAAATGGAAAAACAAACTGTGGAGGAAGACTTTGTTGGTGACAGTGCTTGCACTGTTGACACAGTCAGAGCGATTAGTGAGCAGGTGTTACCAGGAGATGAAGGATAAGGGACAGGCAGCTTTGTCAACATCTGCCCTGACAAATACCTTCTCTTTTAGCAGAAACAAAGCCAGAGACCCTGCTGTTCAGTGCCTTTCTCCTCTTCCCTGGCATTCTTCTGTTAGTAATGACTCAGCCAACACTTGGATCACAGTCATCTCCTTCAGAGCCTGCCAGAAACAGCCTCATTTGAAGAAACCCAGCCCATCGGTCAGAGTCAGCAGCAGGAACAGCATACTGACTCACACAGCTGGAATGACAAACTGAAGGTCAAGAGTTCAAAGAACGATTCAAACCTATACTTGAAAGGATCAAGCACAGAAAGATTTTTAGGGCCTTTTCCAAAACCCCCAATGGACAAATGGAGAGCTCTAGAAAATGTGAGATAATGATGGAGGCAGAATATAGCACAGGCCCGAAAGTGAATCCTGGGGACATGGGCAGGTTGTTTGTGCCTGTATAATGTAAGAGCATAATGTGAAGGGTGCTGACCAGGCTTAGGTGATAGGTCAAATCTCATCCCACCGCATGGCAGACACTCAGGGGAGAAGCCCTTTGTTTGCAATAAGTGTAAGCAAGACTTCGATGTGAAGTCACATCTCATCAGAGGCAAGAGAAAACACTCATTGGAGAGTCACTTTGTTTGCAGGGATTGTTAGTGCAGCAGATACCAGAGGGCACAAACAGGACGGAAGCTTTCTGTTGGCAGGGTGTGTGAGTGAGTCATTAGCAATGAAATGCATCTTGACAGCCTCAGGACTAATTTAGCCACCACAGCCTTGATACCCCAGATCTATGGGGGCTTCAGAGAGGACCTCCTGAATACCTTAACTCTGAAAAACTGAGTAAGTGAAAAAAGTAATCGGCTAACAAGTCCTCCACGTCCTTGACGAGAGACAAGCTAGACAAGTAAGTCATTCTTTCTTAGTAGAGGGATACCAGAACCAGTCTCCAAGTTATTTTCTTTGCTTCCTCTTCTAATAAATTGTACAACTCTGAAAACCACATACTTCATACCCCCCTCGTAAGTGAAAGTAGAGTGTCCAGGAGGGCCACAGAGAACCTCTACCCACAGCCACATAAATTCAACACCTGGAAAGGCTTAAGCCATGAGCTGAACTAGATAGGGTACTGCCTAGGGAGAGATGTCAAGGATTTGAGACTGACTCATCAGGCTTAGAAATTACTTGGACTTCTGGCAAGCATGGCCTTTTTTTCTAATAGGTACCCCATCCTACTTCATTTTGCTTCTCTTGTTTCCTCCGACTTAGAGCCTGGCGGGAGGCGTACATTTTTGTAGATGTGTGCCTAGCTCAGTCTGGGGCCTTAGGTCTGCCACACCCCTTGCCGTCTCATCATTGTCAGCACCTCATTTTGTTCAAAATACTGACTTCTAATTAGACCGCAGGCGTTTGACTCTCAGCTCTGCACGCAGCAGTTGTTTGACTTAGGGCAAGATGCTCAACTTCTCTGGCCCTGAGTTCTAATCTATGAAATGGAAACAGCAATCAGCCTTTTGATCTGACAGTCAAAGCTTAGTCAGCAGAGGCAGAATCTAGCACAGACTATGTGGGTGAAACTAAGCATCAAATGGAACAGCTTTTGGTGCCCACATCATCCAGGTCGTCAGTGCTGGGCAAATAAATGTAGAGGGAGGGTAAGAGCCTTGGAGCCATGATATTCAGAGATTGCACAGACAAGCTGCTTCCTCTGCATAGACTCAGCTGCCTTGAGAAAGAGGTGTGAGGTCAGGTAGGCAATCTGCACTCAAGTACCATTCTACATGCCACTGCCCTTTCCACTGAGCCTGTACTCACCTAGAACCTCCTTCCACAAAGGCTGCACTGAGAATAACCTGTGAGAAAGGACCTCACCAGCTCCTGCTGAGAGCTGTCTCAGGTATAGCCATAAGTGAATCAGAACCCCTGCATGACCTCATCTGCATAGTGTTCACAATGTCCCCCACACAGTATTTCCTCTAATACACTTTCTTGTACCTAGGCCCAGAGTGGTCTATTGCAGCATTATCATTCCCTTGACATTTTATTTACTGTATCTTTAACCATACATTTATCAGGCTAAGTCTGAAGGGACAATGGCCGTGCTATGAGCAGAGCAGCCATGCACAATGAAGGACTTTCTTGGCACAAGACTCACAGATGTTGTCCACAATGACTCAGAAGCACAGAAACTCTAGAATTGCTCTTAAGCAGCCCTCTGCCCCACCACAGGTGTGGGGAAAGTTAAGAGTGAAGCCTGTAGGTCATATTGGCGCAGATGCTTAGCTGGCCTGAAAGGGCTCCAAGCTAGGCCTAAATATTCAGTGCTCACTGTGCTTAAATGAAGTCCAGAGAACAGGTCTAGATTCTATGGGTTGGCCTTACTCAGCTATGAGGTATAATGATCTCTAGTACCCAGAGATCTGACTAAATAGATTTCTATCAGGCTAAATGAGTCAGGGTTTTGGTCTAAAATCCAGGGACTGATTCAAGGCAGTGAGCCTTGGCTACAAGTTTAAAGGGACACGTTATCTTATTCTTGCAAAAGTGACATAGGCCAATCTGAGCCCCTTCACCAAATCATAGGTAGCAGTGACACCTGCCTCAGGAAATCCAGTGTAGGTGAAGGAAGGCAGTCTGTTTCTAGAGCTTTCTCTCAACAATGGTTTGAAACAGTCACCCAAATGAATTGGCAAGTCATGTGACCTCCCGTGCCTTTAGCACCTATGAAAAAGAAACAGTGATTTTGGCCCATGGTGGAGTGTGAGGCCCAGAGTACATAAATCATGGGAAGTTGTTAACATGTTTTTCATATAATGATGGATGTGAATCCAGAGCCGTCTGATCAGAGAACCCAGCCTGTGCTCTGAGATATAGCCTATAAATAAAAATTCTGTTGAACTGGAAAGCTCTGTTGCTGTATATGCTTCAATCGGAACGCCCACCCCTCTGTGGATGAAGACATGTTTTGTATCTTTTGATTTCAAGTTTGAAATGTCAAGACTCAGACAGAGAATGGCAGGGATGTAATGCTCCCAATGGACAGGTGCCCTGTCAGGGACTTCTGTCAGGCTGGCAGGAAGCAGGTGTTCCAGCTGAACTCTACTTAATGATCTCCCATGCTGTACTAAAGACAAAGATACTCACTACTTTGAAGACTAAGTTATGCGGTCCTGGTAGGAGGTAAGGGTTCTGGCTCAGGCTTGAGGTGACTACAGGGAGGAGGGGTTTCAGGAGTAACTGTGAGCATCACCCTTGTCCAGCAATATTCTTCTCGCTGCAGCAGCCCCCTGGATGCAAAGGCATGTATCCACAGCTGCGGTCCCTTTTCCACACGTACTCATCTTTGGCACTGGGGGTTTAAGAGCATCAGCTGCTCCAGGTCCCTGCTGCTCCTGGTAGCCCATGGGGAAACCTGGCCCCTGTGTTGGTGGTCCAGAGTTTTCTCCTGAACTCTCGCAGCAGCCAAGGCTTGTATCTGGCGTTCAGATGATAGGACAGATGGGCCCCTACTTAAGAGTACACCTGCGTGTGTCATCAGTGATGAATCTGTCACTTTGCCATGAATCTACACTGTGTGCTCACCAGCTGCTCCCAGTGAGCTAGCGCAGCAGTGGGAGTTGGGTGTGGGGTAAGTGGAGAAATCCCACTGGCACTAGACTGAGAGCGGATCTTCGAGAGGGCAGGCCATGAAGGGTGAGGGAGGCTCCCATGACTAGAGTGAAGTTGCTGAGCTAAAATGAGCCGAGGGGAGAACATATCTAGGAGAGTATGTGTGCAGATTGGCACTCCTCACAGTCTGTCAGCTGTTTAGAACTCTGGTAGTTGAGACTTTCACCTAACCAGAATTATGTTACCGAAGTGGTATCAGAGCCACACACTAGACACTCAGGCCCCGAGTGATATATGGATCTGGGAAGTGCCAGCCCATGGCAAGCTCTCCTGCAACTACACCTTCCTGTCCTCCCTTACCCTTTGTTCCCTGTCTTCTTCTTTTAAAAGCAGAGACTCAATAAAGGTGTGTGTGTGTGTGTGTGACGGTGTTTGTGTGTGTGTGTGTTTGTGTGTGTGTTTGCGTGTGTGTGTGTGTGGTTCTGTGTGTGTTTGTGATGTGTTTGCATGTGTGTGTGGTTGTGTGTGTGTGTGTGTGTGTGTGTGTGTGTGTGTGTGTGGTTGTACCTGCTCCTCATATGCACAGTGCCTCATAGGGAGATGTAGATCTGACTCTGGTGTTTTTGAGTTATGCTTCCTGTGCCCATCTATCCAGGGAGGTGCCAGACAGCTGCAGTAACACAAAGAGCACAAAAAAGCATTCCCAACCCTGTAGAGCAAACCATATCCACAGTCACATATACAAGGGCCTAATACTCCTGTCCCAGCTACCTGCCAGCACCGTACCTACACAAATATCCAGGCTCATGTATTCACTTACTCCTGTCCATCAATCTCTCACTGTCCATCCATTCGGTAGCTTCAGATATGTGAATTTAGATCTCCAGGCAGCAAGTTTGCTAGAGTCCAGTCTGCTATGACAAGGAAGCCCATGGAAAGGTTGATGTGTTCACTTCAGCTCACCATCCTGGTTGGGCTTACATGTGTTGGTTGAGAGTCATGGCTGGGCTGCAGAGATCTCCCCAGGAAAGGGAGGAGACTTAGTGCCACATTGGGCTCCCAAGCTATGATCACTATTTTCGAGAAGTGAAGCCACCACTGTGAAAATCAGTCCTTATTCTGTCCACCCTATTCTGTCTCTTCAGTAAGTTGAAGGGTTGCTGGAAACAGACAATTCCTTAAAGCATCCATGCACAGACTTGCAGGCAAACACTCTAGCCTCGGGCTGACAGAGTACAGCTTGTGAGAGAGTGAATTCTGTGACTCAGTGTGAATGATGCAGGAACAGCCAACATTGTTCCTCTGTTGAGCCCTTTCCTCATGCAATGGGTAAGAGGGCACCATCTTTCCTGTTTTGAGCCCTCCCTCCCTCATGGCCAAATCCAAATCTGCAGCAACATGATGTAATTGACTTGTTCCACCCTGGTGACTTCCTGAGATGCAAACTCACCCCATTTGAAAACCACCTGTGGCTCTCACTGGCTGAATTTTACAGGGAGCTGGCAAAGAGTATCACATTTGGGGGTGTCCTTGTCCTTTTGTTGAGCTGCCCCAATCATATTCTGAGGGAAACCTGTCTTTGTTCTCAGGGTAGCCTCTACGTGTGTCTTCACAACTATCATAGGTAGTGCCCTATCTGGGTAATTCTGTAGCTCCTACCAGGTAAGCCCTGTGTTGGTCATAGCAGCAGATGGCCTACCTGGAAGCCCCTTTCAAAGAGCCCCATTACCAACAAACCCAAAGACTGGATTCAGATCACAACAGACCACCGCTTGATTAGCCCTGCAAGTGGCCTGCCCAAAGGGTTGTCTGAATAGGCATCAAACCTTCTGTGGTAGATCTTACTTGTCAGGGTAACTCCCACACAACAGTTTGTCTGCTGTTGGTGGGCAAGTCCACTCCTCAACACCCGTCTGTCTGAGGGTCAGTTTTATTCACTGACGTGCCAACAGAGCCCAGTGCTCACCTACAATATGAGTGTACACACAATCGACACAAGGTTACCTCCAGGAGCACTTTACTCATGTGAGCATGGAGAATGAGCCACTGGACCTGCTGGAGGTCTACTACATAAAGTCATTCTGCCAATGTGGGGAGACATAGCGGCCCTCCATGATACATAGAATCAAACACAGGGAGTAAGCCAAAATGGAGAGACAGAGACACATGATCCAAATGAAAGAAAAAGCAAAGCTACAGTGAAAGAACTAAATGGAATGGAGTTAAGGTTTCTACAGATGCAGAGTTCAATTCACTCCGAATAACGAACTTAAGGAACGAGTAAGTGTTCTCAGAGAGAACTTCAACAGAGTGATAGTAACCCTAAGAAAGGACAGAGACTCATACAAAAAGAATCAGTCAGAATGAAGAATACAATAACTGAATTGAAAAACACACCAGAAGACATGAACGACAGACTAGATAAAACAGAGGATCAAGTCAAAATTTGGAAGATAAGGTAGCAGGAAACACTCAGTTGTAAGAGCAAAGAAGATAAACAATCTTAAAATGAGGCTAGTTAAAGGGGCCCCCTGGGATAACATCAAGCATACCATCATTCCTGTAAAAAGGCTAGTAGGAGAAAAGTGAGTGCAGAGAATTAAAAACCTATTCACAGAAATGATGACTGAAAACTTACCTAACCCAGTGAAAGTAATAACCTCACAAATCTCTTCTCGTTTTACACCTGACTTTAAAAGGAGCTTTCACTGCACATTCTCTTGTCTTTATTGTAAGGGTGGAGCTGACAAAGAAAAGTTTTCTTCTGGTTAATCCACACTGTGATATGCATGAGGACAGCCAGAATAATGGTCCCCAAACAGTGCAAAATTGCTTAGTTCTTTTGCTGGATTCGTTTTTTGGTTTTACAGAAGACTGGCCTAATGGCCAAATGTTATCATCATAAAATAAGTTAGAGATGGTTTCCTCTTGTTCAATTGGTGAGATATTGGGATTTGAAACACTGCTCAAACAAGGGCCACCCTGCTGTAAATATTTCATGTTGAATCTGTCAGCTCAGGTCTTCACAGCCAACCATAAACAACTTTTCTTCAACAGTCTTCAGATTAGGCAGGTTAAGCTGATCCCTTCAGACCAGGGTCTACTTATGTGTCTCCTAACAAAAGGGGACTCCCCAATCTAGCTGGCATGGTCTTGAGCGTAGCCGGACTAAGGCACGATGGTGGCTGCATTTATCAGCCCTTTTTATGCCTCAGGTTGATGGAGATTTTTACAGAATGAATCCCAGCTGCACTTCAGGTTCATTGCTGATTTCACAGTGAGTGTCCACAGATCAGAAAAACCTTTTTACAGGTTCTACAAAGGGACATCGAGGGACTCAGATGCCTTCTGTCTCAACAAGATGGCTGGAAATACTTTCAGTTTTTACAGTAAGAGTTACTGGAATCTCCTCTTCCCTGTGCTGAGACCCTGCTCTTGGGAGACCTCACATGACACCAGGAGCCCCTCTCCTTCATGAAATCCTTTGAAGCCTCTCTCTCACTCCCAGTGATAATCTACTACCCATGAATTCAGGTGAAGCCTGATTACGGGCCTTACCCTTCTGAAAGGCTTTGATGTGCCTACTTTGTATTATATCAGATGTAGGTCTTATGATCACCTGGACTTCAGGTGATTCTTCACATTGATCATTTTATAATTTGGTTATAGTTTTAATGCAGTCCTGATATAAGACAAAAGCTGCTTTTATCTAATCCTCCATATTTCTTGTTTCTTGCTAGATAATTAGATAGATAGGTAAGAGATAAAAGATAGATAGATAATTGACAGATAAAAAGAAGGAAGATAGAAAGATGGTATACAAACACAAACATAAGACGTTAAATACATATAAATATAGAAAATGGAATTATGCATAGAGTTCTATAGATTGATAAACTAGTAGATAAAAGACACATAGGTTAATAGACTGATGAATACAAACTGACATAAATAATTCGGAAAGACCATGATAATTTATATATAAATATATGGATAGTTAGATAGATTTTATCGATATATGTGATTGATAGATAAACCAATAAATTGATAGATGAATATAGATAAATAGAATCATAAGGAGAAACAGTCTAATAATACAATGACAAACAGTCTAGGATATCAGAGACAGACAGACACTCACAAGATTACATAGATGATAGATAGATAAATAGATGATAGATAGATAGATAGATAGATAGATAGATAGATAGATGATAGATAGATAGATAGATGATAGATAGATAAACAGTAAGAAATATATGATGGAAAGACAGACATAAATAGATAGATATATGAGAGATAGGTGATAGATTATAGATAAATAGATAGATAGATAGATAGATAGATGATATGTACGTAGAAAAGTATATAGACACATAAATAGACACACAGATACTTACATACATAGATATGCAGATCAATAGATGATAAATAATTAGAAATTTATAGAGAAAGACCTATATAATATTAGATAGAGAGAAAGATAGTTTGATGATGACAGATAGGTAAATTGATAAAACGATAGATGATAGATAAAAACGTAGATGATGAAATGTATATATGTAGGTCGAAAGATAGGGAGATAGATGATGAATAGATAGATGATAGATGATGCAAATCAGATTGGTAAATAATAGATATGTACAGTTATATATACAGAAATTAATATGAAGGTCTAAAATACATGATAAAAAATAGAGATACTGAAATACATTAAATAAATATAATCAATGGTAGACAAATGCATAGGAAGAATGAATAACACAAAGAGACTGAGTAGAGACAAACTGACAAAGACCTATGAGAAAGAGTTCAGGGAGACACTAATTAGCTGTATAGAAAATGATGAATAAATTACAGAAAAATATAAAATGGAGAAAAAGATAAAGAGCCAGATAAATTAATTAATAAATTGATAGATGGATAGACACGTGGTACAGACCTACCTATCTACCTACATACATCATATATGAATACTTACTAAAATACAACATATATATATATAAATCAAATATATATTTATATAGATATATATATATATATATATATATATATATATATATATATATTTAATACATAAATGTATATAGATATAGAGATAGATAATATTATGATGAATAGTTGTATAAATATTGATAAATAAGTTGATAGATAGACATACAGATTAACAGTTTAAAGATGATAGATTATCAGGGAGATATATAGATATGTAAAAACTAAATAATAAAAAATATAATAAATTGAAATATACATATATAGCTAGCCAGCTGGCTTGTTAAATAGATAGATATAAGAGAGATAGAATGATAGATGAAAAGTTAAAAGATTGTGTTAGAGAGATACATAAATATTTTGATAGATCAAAGATAAAATGATAGTTACAATATTTAGATACAAGAAAAAAAGTAGAAGAGAGTTATATAGCTTCATATATTGAAATGCATACACAAAATTTTCAAACGAATTATACATACAGAAGTTGGACAGTTCGAGCGACACAGATAGGTATTTTTGATGAATACAAAGATGTAGATAAATAGATACATAGATAGATAAATGATTAGATGACAGATAGACAAAAAAGTAGATATAGATATCTGATAGATGAATAGGTAGCGAGACCAATTGTACAATGAGACAAAGAAAGATCAATCGTTAAAGAAATAGATTAATAGCATGAGATTACATCATAGATAAACTGAAAGATAGATAGACAAGGAGATACATAGACAACCATTTCAAATATTTTATGTACATGTATTCGATCAGAGAGATGGAAAGATAAAAGCTATTTTGATGTGATGGATACCTAAGAGATAGACAGTTAGATAGATACATAAGTAGAGAAAAAAAAGAATGTAAGAGACCGATGATAGAGAGTAGATGATAGATAGATAAATGATAGATAGGTGATAGATAGATGATGATAGATAGATAGATGATAGATAGATAGATAGATAGATAGATAGATAGATAGATAGATAGGTAGATAGATAGATAGATTATATAGATAGATAGACAGACAGATAGACAGACAAATAGAAAAGAGATAAAGGGATAGTTTAATAGATAGAAAGAGATATAAATAATAGCTGTATGGATAAAAAGAGAGATAAAGATAGAGGTATTAGTTGTATAAATAGAAAGAGAGTTAAACAACTAAATAGAGAGATGAATAAATAAATACATGAATGATTAGGTAAATAGATCCAAAATTGATTTATGGTTTGATTAGTAGA